>JAEQBH010004280.1:0-351719 GCA_016808115.1 Tetrastigma voinierianum | reverse complement strand
TTAAGAAAGATTTGCCCCGCTCTAGCCCGTACTAGAGAGATGCCATTTTCTCTGCTACAAAAATCAAACTTTAAATTAAGTATTGGTATGCTAATAATGAAAAGAAATTATATCAATTTTATTTATGGTGTAAGAATTGAAAATAATTAGAAGTTAATGAAAAATATTTCAGAGTTAATAAAATAAATTAATTCATATCAAGTAGAAAACATTTTATTTTAAATTATTCACAAAAAAATATACGGTGGATTTTTCATTTATTAATAATATTTTATTTATAATATTATTTTTTGAAAATAATTAGAAGTTAATAAAAATATTTGTAGGCTAATAAAATAAATTAATTCATATCAAGTAAAACATTTTATTTTAAATTTGTATTTTAAATTATTCACAAAAAATATGATTTTATGGATTTTTTCTGTTTATTAGTTAATATTTTTATTTATAATATTATTTTTGAAAATAATTAGAAGTTAATTAAAATATTTGTAGGCTAATAAAATAAATTAATTTATATCAAGTAAAACATTTTATTTTAAATTTGTATTTTAAATTATTCACAAAAAATATGATTTATGGTTTGCAATTTGTATTTATGATTTATGATTTATCAAGTAAAATATCAAGTAAAATATGATTTATGATTTATCAAGTAAAATATCAAGTAAAAATATGATTTTATGATTTATATCAATTTGTATTTTAAATATCATTTATTAATAATAATTTATTCTACAAAAAGAAGAAATGCATATAGTTTGGTAATTATTCACAAAAACGAGTGTCGTTCAAAATGGTTCGCTTTGTTTCTGAATTCGTTTAATGGGTGTGAATATTTGATTAGGGAATCTCTGATTTGTAATTTTTTTTGCTTTTCTGGTTCAATTCGTCACGGCTTGTTTCTGGCTTTTTGCTTCCAACCCATTATGCAATACGAGTGGGTAGCACCCAAGCTACAAATTTGGCTTTGCTTCTATTGCTTCCAACGGCTATAACATGAGGGTAAGTAAATGGGTTTTCACAAATTCCGCCGGTAACGACGCCTATATTACTCCAAATTTGGCCGATCACCGCTCATAAGCCAAATTCTTGTTCCAAATTACCCATTGTTTGAGTCGGATTTTGTCAAAAGCATCCAAAATGGCTTTTGCTACTCGCTTTCACACTCACATGATGCTCTAGAACACTCAAAATTACAAATATATTTACCTAAGCTCTAGAATTTAGCTCAATACTCATTAACAAGGATCAAAATATCGATAACTATGGTACTTGGATTTTACGAATATATCGATAAAATAAAAAATTATATAATTTTGAGAAAAATATTTGAAAAAGTTTGACATTGCTCATAAAATGTTTATCTTTTAAAAAATTATCATTGAATGAAAATAATCGTAATATTAAAATTCAAATATATATTATAGGAACTTAAAATTATACGTTCAATGAAAATAATTATAATAAGAAAAGAAAAAGTGCAAAAAGTGCAGAAAAGGTGTAGTGTTCAATATATATTATTGACATTTATCCATTAAAAACTATTATTTTTTGAGAAAAAATATATTATTACGTTTATTTTTAGAAATAAGATAATATTTTATCTTTAAAAAGTATCATTGAATGAAAATAATCGTAATATTAAAATTCAAATATATATTATAGGAACTTAAAAAATTATAATGCTCGATGAAAATAATTATAATGTTAAAATTCAAACATATATTATTGACATTTATCCATTAAAAACTATTATTTTATTGAGAAAAATATATATTATTACGTTTATTTTTAGAAATAAGATAATATTTATCTTTTAAAAAAAGTATATTTGAATATTGTAGGTATAGAATCAAAGAGAGAAATTTCGGTGAAAAGCACTCTCGCGTTTTCTATCGATCCATTGTGAATATATATATATATATATATATATATATATATATATATATATATATATATATATATATATATATATATATATATATATATAAAAGTCAATATAACATTCATAATAGATTACAACTCTATAAGACAAGTTTCCTAATAGATTACGACTCTACATATAAAGTAGATATATGATATAACACTCCTCCTCAAGTTGGAGCATAGATATTAATCATGCCCAACTTGTTACATAGATAACTAACCCGAGATATCACTCAATTGTTCTTCAGTCTTTACATATCTTGTAGAAATCAAGCCGAGTTGTATTTTCTCGCGAACAAAATGACAATCTATTTCAATGTGCTTAGTTCGTTCATGAAATAACGAATTAGAAACAATATGAAGGGTAGCTTGGTTGTCACACAAGAGTTTTGCTAGGACTGGTGTCTTAACATCGACTTCCATCACGAGATGATGAAGCCACATAATCTCGCAGATACCGATCGCGGCCATCACTTTATATTCAGATTCAAGACTAGATCGAGAGACAACACTTGCTTACCTTCCATGAGACTAGATTCCTTCCAACAAAGTCACAATAACATAGTGGACCTCCTGGCCCTCCTAAGATCCTACATAATCGCATCCGTGAAACACTAAGTCTACATGCCCGTAATTACTGTATAAAATACCACGTCTCGGGGCTTCTTTCAAGTAACATAATCTGTTCTACAACTGCCTAATGATCAACTGTTGGAGCAGACATGTACAAGTTTACAATTTTTATTGAGTGGACAATATTAAGACGAGTGACTGTAAGGTAATTCAGTTATCCAACTAGTCTTCTATATCTCACAGGATCCTCAAATGTTTCGCCTTTTCTAGTAAAGTGTACGCCTAGTCCATGTGAGACCGTATTTTTAACCCCAACTTTCAGAATTCCCAAATTATATCCCGACGCTTATAACATGCTTTCGTATAATAAAAGAAATGTATATTTTACTAATAAAATAAGGCTAAAAAAAAAGAAGCAAAAACTCGAAATTTATACAAAAGTCAAGGGTAAATTGGTAAATTACCAATTTAGGACCCAATGGCCATAATCTAATAAGATTATATGTTAAAGTGAAAATAAGATAAAGTTGATTTGCAAATAGGTGAGAGGTGAAGGACCTAAATGCAAAAATGGGAAAAAGAATGCAAAAATGTAAAAGGCCAAACATGGCCTTATTTTGGAATCGAAATATCTCACATTTTGGTCTTTTGGGATAGGGCAAAACGTGAAGGAGAAGAGAGGAGAAGAGAAGAGGAAGATAAGAGAAGAAGAAAAAGGCCAAAAAGGTATGGAATTCTCATGGATCTTATGGAATGATAATTTTATAGATACATGTTCAGTCTTAGGAAGTTAACCTAACTTCAAGAATTTGAGATCAATGGAAATACTCCCAAGTAATCTCTTATGTTTGGTGGGTTGAGTTAAAAACTCACTGGGGAGACGCTTTGCTAGAGAATACATGAGTTTTATTGTGTTCGTTAATGGGTAGAAAATGACCAAAATTAACAAAATAGAGGCAAAATGTCGAGGGTCCACGCAAGGGGCGTAGTGACCCACACAACAGTGGAGTATCCACGCCTTACGACAAAGGGTTCCTTCGTCATGAATAAGGGCCTAGAGGGGGATTTGACCACTCTTGCTCCACTACGGCCGAAAGTGATTAAGGCCCCAAAGTGCTATTTGAGCCCTATTTATCAGAGGTTTTGAGCACTCAGGTACTAATCAACCGAATTAATCCGATTTGCACATTAAGGTCTCAGCTATTCTACTGATTGCATTTTGTGACTAATTTTGTAGTTTTTGCAAGATATTAATGCCAAATTTGTTGAAATGATCCAAGCAGGAAGAATTCGAGTGGAACTCAACGTTGCAGATCAGAAATCGGAAGGAAAGAAGAGCAGAAGAGGCAAGGGAAATGAAGAAATGTATAAATTCGCAGGGTGCGAAAAACATAGGGTACAAAATTTTTGCACCATGCAAAAGTTGCCTCTGCATTTGTGGTTTTTTTTTTGGCTCCTGGATTCCTGGCTGACCTTAATTTCTTTGCATTTTTACCATTTTACCCTTCATGTATTATGGGTATTGAGGTATTTTTTGTATTTTTGCTTATTTGAGAATTATATAAGCTCAAATGAAAGCTAGAACACCTGATTTTTGCTTACTGAATACACACCTGGTTACGGAGTTTTCCCGCTTTTCTTTCTTTCTTCTCGTCTATTTTCTCTCATTTTTTCTACGCTAAACACCCTTTTGAGGATGACAACTCAGAGGATGGTTGGCTAGACTACTTTTCTCCTTGAAGAGGAGGGCTGTTGGACTAGGGTTTTGAGGTAGTTGTTGGTTCTTTGTTTTTAACGCAAGTTTTTATTGGCATTTATGTTCATATTTCACTTTAGGTTAATCCCTTCTTACGTGCCTCGATCGACCGCATTCACAATCTTTTGTGTGGTTCATGGATGCTTATTGCTTGATCCACTGAGATTCATTAGTTGCCTTCTATTTGTTACTGTAGGGTAGATCAAGAAGATATGTTTTCACTGTCGGGGAGCATTAATGTCCAATAAATGCTGTATTTCAAAAGGAAAATTATTAGGGTTCGGTTTTTATAGCCAAATGAAGATCCGGTTCGGGAAATGACTATAGGTCATCATCCCCAACGCGAGGAAAAAGGACCCAGGCCATTTACCTTAGGACCTCAAACCTAGTAGCCCGATGCTTCAAGGAGTTATTTTCATTTTATTTCGGCCATTTTCACCGCAAACCATTCACTCACCGCTTTTTACAACACCCCTAATCCAAAGTGAAATTCATCTCAACCAACTGAATCATTTACACGAAGAAAACCCATCCCCGTGTTTAACCCTAGAGCCACTATACTGCAAAGAGAAAGGTGCCAAAGCAAAGAGGGAGGAATTTAGGTTTATAAATTTTGTTGATTCCTAGCACAACCTACGCGACACGACCGTGCACGGCGCCGCCGTCGGACGGTGCCTCTCAGGCAAATGTTTGAGGTTTGCCGAACTCAGGATCCACATCACAAGTGTCGGTGAATTTTCAACCTTTTTATTTTTATTGTTATTTCCTTTAGCAGTTCACTGTTAGGTCGATTCAATTTTTATACTATCCATATACAATTTCTATTTTTATTTTCTGCTAACATTAACCTTTTGGTACTGCTTGTTTTGCCTCAGCCGTGTTCTCAGGTTATTTTCATGGGAGTTTATAACCACTCTGGATAGAAACACGCAGCACAGATTAGAGCGAAAGGCTCCACAAAGACTAGAGCTATGAAGTGAGCATACACGGTGGTCAGATGGAGCCTCCACTTGAGGAGCAGCAAAGCCAACATGGGGTTCACAAAAGTCCCAATGCATATAGATCAATGAGGGGTCATATACATTCTCCAAGGGTATGCACCTCCCGTGATTGCGGCTCTCTCCGCAGGACATAATTATCAAGCCCTACATTGTGCCCCTGCTCCCCACTTTCCATGGAATGGAGAGTGAAAATCCATACTCACACATCCGAGAATTCGAGGAAGTATGCAATACCTTCAAAGAGGACATCTCTAATGTGGATATGATGAGACTGAAGTTCTTTCCTCTAACACTGAAGGACAAGCCTAAAATCTGGCTCAACTCTTTGAGGCTAAGAACTATTAGAATTGGGAGACAGTGAATGAATTTTTAAAGAGAAATCTTTCAAAGACCATAAAACTAATAATTTGAAGAGGCAGATGACACCTTTGCCGCCAAGAAAACGAGAAATTCTACCAGTGCTGGGAAAGGTACCTAGAGACCATCAATGCCTGTCCTCACCATGGCTTTGATACTTGGATGCTGGTAAATCACTTCTATAATGGAATGTCCCTTACTATGAAGCAGTTGTTGGAAACTATGTGTGGAGGGGACTTCATGAGCAAATATCCAGATGAAGCCATGGACTTCTTGAATTATGTGGCTGAGACATCCAAGGCATAGGATGAACCCAACCCCAGGGAAGCAAAAAGGGTGAGGCCTGCAGCTAATCAAAGGGGAGGCATGCACTCACTCCCAGAGGATATGGAGATGAAGGCAAAGCTGTCTACCTTGGCTAGAAGACTGGAAGAGTTTGAAATGAGAAATCAACATGAGGTACGGGCAGTAGCTGAGGCCCCTATACACATCCAACCTTGCTTCATTTGCCAGTCCACTGATCACCAAGGAGAGCATTGCCCAATTTCTCCTTCAGTGAGGGATTTGATGGCTGAGCATGCCAATGTTGTGGGCCAATACAAGTCACCAACCAATGCCCAATACAGCAACACATATAACCTTAACTGGAGAAACCATCCTAACCTCTCCTTGAAACCAAACCCTCCCCGTATGTACTCCTCGTGCATGCACAAAGATGGTTCCTCATATCTCAACTACGCTCGCCACCATCCTCATCTCCACTGAGCAAGCTATTCTAAATCTGAGCAAGGTGGTAGGAAATTTTGTAGAGGAGCAGAAGACCATCAATGTGCAGCTTAACCTTAAAATTAATATTGTGGAGAGCACTCTTAATAGTAGAATGGATGAGTTTCAAAATGCAATGGCTCAAAAATTTGACACCCTACAATGTTCAATTTCAAGGTTGGCTAACCAGCTGCAAGTACAGGAAAAAGGAAAATTCCCTTCCCAGACAAGGCCCAATCCTAGGGGGATCCATGAGATAGCCTCTACCAGTGAACCTGCCCCTAGAATGGATGAAGTAAAGGCCATTATCACTTTGAGAAGTGGTAAAAAAGTTGAGCAGCCAGTGCCTAAACCTGTTGAGGGGACTAAGGAAGAAAAGGAAGTGGAGCTAGAACAAATAATCATAAAAGAAGATTCAATGAAGAAGAGTATGCCTCATCCATTTCCTCAAGCATTAAAAGGTAAGAAAAAGTGCCCTCCAATCGATCAACTAAGGTAGTGGAAGGCCACTATCCTACCATTAGACATGATTAAGTAGTCCCAACATATGCCAAATTTTTAAAGGACCTGTGCACATTAAAGAGAGGATTAAATGTGGATAAAATAGCCTTCTTAACTGAGCAGGTAAGCTCCATCATCCAGCATAAAACCCTAGTGAAGTACAAGGATCCAGGGTCCCCCACCATTTCAAAGGAACATCGGGGAACTTATGTGCACAAGGCACCGCTGACTCCTGGGGCCGTGTCAACCTCGCTACCATACTCGCGGTACAAGCAACCGGGCCAGTGAATTAATGCCTACCACCATCACCTTATTCGGGCCGAAGATCTCCCGGGCGCCACCTAAAGGCATAGTTTAGCTGATATTTTGGGTGAAAGTGGATAAATTTTATTATCCCAAGAGACTTGACATCCTTGATATAGAGCCGGCAAGTGCAAGGTACTAATCATGTACCTATCATACTTTGGAGGCCATTTTTGGCCACATCAAATGCCATTATCAATTGCTGGAATGGAGTCATGCAACTCACATTTGGCAACATGACATTGGAGCTCAACATCTTCCACCTAAGCAGCAAGCACAAATCAATGGAAGAGCAAGAGCCAGATGAAGTCTGCCTGATTAGCCTAGGTGTAGGAAAACACAGTGCTCACAAACTACAGGAGGAATTA
Organism: Tetrastigma voinierianum; assembly: GCA_016808115.1. NCBI lineage: Eukaryota > Viridiplantae > Streptophyta > Magnoliopsida > Vitales > Vitaceae > Tetrastigma > Tetrastigma voinierianum. The sequence goes on along the minus strand of JAEQBH010004280.1, from coordinate 344,166 downwards.
ATGAAGAACAATGAAGTGTTTGATGGAGAATCCATTGCCTCAGTCACTTTGTAATACCCCAAAATATACCCTAAATAGCGACATGTTTAAGGTATTTTGTAAGCATAAATTGAATTTTCGTAAATTAAATGCGAAAATAAAGAAACTTAGAAACCCGGAAATTGTACAAGTTATAAAGGCAAAAGGGTAAATTGTCCAAAAAGGGGCATAAAAGACATGGAGAAGATTAGAGGCCAAAATACAATAAAAAGGAAATTGAAATACAAATGGTCAAGAGTTGGAGGACTAAAAGCTAAATAACATAAAGTTTCATTATAAATAGATGTGGGAGACCAAAAATGCATTATTTTGGTCTCCAAACAAGAAGCCTACGGGAAGGAGAGGAAGAGGAAGGAGAAGAAGAGGAAGAAAGGGGAAATCAAGCCAAGGTATGGATTCTAGTAATGGATAGCATGACTTTGTGATGGATTTCTTGCATACAAATTACTTCGGGGTATGATTTGGTTAGTGGTTTTCGACATTAATTTGGTTCCCTTTTCTAGGTTTTTGTTAGGAAGACATCCTAACTCTAGACTTAAGGGAATTTTGGTTGAAAATCCCTAGTTGATAATGATTAGAGATGGAATCCTTCACAATTCCAAGGTTTTGTAGAATTGGGTGAATTTCGTATGAATCCTGGATTCTTTTGCAAATTAAAAGTGTTTGTGGAGTTGTTGGGAGGGATTCCATGTTAGTTTTGATGAAGGATGTAATAGAAGTGAATTATGGAAGAAAAATGCATGAAAAATGATGAAATTTACCATTTCTGGGTATTTTCGGGGGACCTGTACCGGTACAGCTTTGACCTGTACCGGTACAGGTAGTGCTCTGTTTTTCTATTTTGACCAGTGTTCATATTTTGGCCATAACTTTCTCATTTATGATTCAATTTGAGTGATTCAAGTGGCTGGTTAAAATAGACTTCAAGGAGAACCAAACATCCAGAAATAGGAACCTTCGAATTCCGACTCTATGTAGACCCAAAAATTCACTCCAGAATGTGGCTATGTTCAAGCCACTGTCTGGGCTTTTAACATAGAGCAAACTGGGTTGTTCCGGGATATATCTTAAGTTTCGTGCTTCGCTTGGGTGATTCCAGTTGGAGGAGAACCCCTTAGCACCTTAGCTTTAAAAATGAGCATAGAGAACCAGTGTCAAATATAGAGTCAAGGCAGACCGGAAATGAGTATTGCACACTGGTCCCTCCCAGAATCGACTAGTTGACATGAAAATGTCATAACTTTAGTTTGGATGATTCAATTGGAACAATTCCAATTTCTGAGTAAAGTTGATTCATAGAGGAACAAGAATACATGAATGATGTGTGAATACATAGGCATCACACTGTATAAGTATATGTCGGTTATAAGGATAAGTACATGTATAAGTATTCATGTATGAAAATATAGGAAATGCAATATGTATAGATATGTACATGAAACATGAAACCGAATAGAAATATGAACATGAACATGAGTATGAAAGGTAATATGCCATGATCATAGAATGTGATTAAGAAACGTTATGAATTCTGAAAGACATATGATCATATGACTACCTAGAGCCAAAGAATGAATGAGTGGACGTTCTGATTAGTACTTCGGTACTCCTGATAAGTGCTACGGCACTCCTGATTAGTACTTCGATACTCCTGATAAGTGCTACGGCACTCCTGATTAGTACTTCGTATTCCCCGTGCGTTACGACACTCGACAGGCACTTCGGTACTCCCCGATAAGTGCTACGACACCCCGATTAGTACTTCTAGCATTCGATAAGTGCTGGCTTACACCCGGTTCGCGCTTCCGCACTTCGCAGGCTACGGCATTCAAGATCGTGATAGTATCTTCGGATACTTATTGTGCTGCGCCCTACTCATTTTTATGATCGGGTTTGGTAGTCAAAATGCTATATGATAAGACTCACAATAAAGAATAAGAATAAGCTCAGGAATCTCTACTGGAGTCCCGAATGAACATAAGTATGTTATGTAAGTGGCGTTCTGCATAAGAATAAGCCTGTAACTTCCTACGAAGTCCCGAACGAACATAAGTCCTAATAAGTATAAGTTCTCAGAGTACCCACTCGTACCTGCAGACAAGAAAATAAGTATAAGTTTTGTAGTACCTAAGGGTACTCTCGTGACAAGAAAATAAGTATAAGTTCTATAATGTAAGTATAAGTCCAATAGTACCTAAGGGTACTTCCAGTATAATGAATCTCTCAGAGTACCCCACGAAAGTACTCCGTGATCGGCAAATGAGCACAAGTTCTTATATACCTACGGTACTCCCGCTTCGTAAAATAAGTATAAGTCCAAAGAGTACCTACGTACTTTGGTACAAGTAAAATGTTCAGAGTACCCACGGGTACTTCCATATCCGAACACAAGAATAAGTCCCAGAATACAAGTATAAGATCCGGTAAGACGTATATGCTCCAAATACACAAGAATAAGATCCGAAGTACAAGAATAAGCTCTATAATACCAGTATAAGATCCGTAAGACAAGGATATGCTCAGTAGTACAAGTACAAGATACAAAGTATCTCTGTATAACTATAAGTTCTGTAGTACCTATGGGTACTCTGCACCGACATCAGAGTAACACCTATGGCACTTCAGATCCGGGTTAATTTCAGAGTACCTACGGGTACTTCGTATTTTATCACTCTGTGAGACTTACGTGGGTACTTCAGATTCGATTAATCGTAGTACCTAATGGGTATCTCTCGCATAAGCCCTTGAGCAGGATAAGCTCAAGAGGTACCTACGTACCCCAAGATATAAGCCAAGAGGTACCCCCACAGTACTTCTAATTAAAATAAGTTTGATATGGGCATAGTATGTGTCCTTCTGGGGACATTCCGAACAAGTAAGACTTACAAGTACTTCAGTATAAGAATAAGTTCCGCAATACCAGTATACGTTCCGTAATCTCTGTGATACCTACGGGTACCTCCGAACAAGTGTAAACTCCGTAGTATAAGTATAAGTTCTGTAACTCCTACGGGAGATCGAAATAAGTATAAGCTGGAGATAAGTATAAGTACATGTATAAGCTCAGTACAACATACGAGAAATCTGAATAAGTATAAGATCTAAATAAGAATAAGTCTGCTATAAGTATAAGATCCAAATAAGGATAAGTCTGCCATAAGTGTAATTCCTGAGTAAGTATAAGATTGTTATAAGGTTCCTGGGGACTGTGAGGGATGAGAGATCCAACAAGCTTAAGTTTGTTACAAGAACAATTATGTATGTAAATATGTGATATGAATTCTTGGAAGACTCGACATCCAAGTATCGTTATCCGCTCTTTCAGGTTTCTTCGTGATAAGATATGTTTCCCAATTAAGCTGCAGAAAGCTTAGCACGGGTTTTTAACCGCAGGTACAAAGGGAGGACATCTCGCGATCTTCCGTATCTGGGCCAATGAAGACACCAAAGAGGGGTTCACTACATGTAGGTTCCACGCCTGATTTAGAATGTAAATACGTAGCTTTGTATTTGTAAATGGGACTCATAAATGCAGGATTTACGGACACCACTGTGGTAGTTCTTTTGATATGTATATGATATTTTGATTATGTTATAAGATGTGGGCCATACCCATTGTGTATAAGTTCGGGCTTGAAAAAAAAATCGGGAAGAGTCCCGCCTCGGTCTCGCACTCCTAACCCTAAGAATCCGCAATCGGTCGACTGGAATCGGGTGACACACTTCTCCAAGACCATCGATTCCCCCAAAGACCAACACAAAAGTGCAGTTCTTAAACAAAGGAGCGTGGGCTAAAATCTACTACAACTCAATTCCCACAAGAGACATGGAAGGACTTCTCCTCCTTGATCCGCCATGAACTTGAAGGGCTACCTGAGTAGGAGTGGTTTATGCGTAAACTTTGTAAGCCACTCCACTTTTGTTAGACTTTATTACTTTTACTTTTAAGTTTAATTTGTAGTTTTATATAATTTTCTTAATTTATTTGTTTTTGTAATTTTTCTCATTTTCAATTGCACATTCACATAATTTTTGGTATTTTGGTTTGCAGGTGTAGAAGAAACCCTCTACACCCTTTTTCGTCTCTTCCCTAACCCAAGCATGGCCAGGACCCGTGGAGGGCATAATTTGTGGCCTCCCCGTGCGCCCTTCCTCCACCCCTCGCCGGGGCGCAGCCTCCTCCCGCGGCGCAGCCTATCGCCGCACCCGCCCGTCCCGGGCCTTGTTCTACCGGCTCTACACCTCGCAAGCATGACACGAGGCCGGGCCCCGTCCGCCATCTCCCCGCCCATCCACCGCCATCCCGAAGGGCCCCACCTCCAACCAAGGCCCGACGACCGAGCGAGTCATCTAGCGCCCGAGTCCCAAGAGCCCCATTCGCCACCTATTCAATGGCCAGTTGATGACATCCTCTTGGATCTGTCTCCTGCTTCTATTATCTGGCGTCCCTTCTTCCATTGCGGCCCCATTACAGGTAATTCAAATTACAATACCAGGGAAGTGCACTGCGAGACATATTATGATTTTCCAGCTTTTACTGCAGATCCCAAGCTTAGAGATTCCATGAGGCTTGTGCAGCGGTACTCCCTGGAGCCTTTTATGACCCCACACCGGTTCTTCTACCCCCGGGTGGTCATCGAGTTCTACCATACCATGACATCCAAATAGGTGTTCATTATAATACCGGTTATCCATTCTCGGGAACGATGGCCGCGGAGGACACTTTGGCCACCGATATTGCAGCCGCATTCCATTTCCCTGTTGTCTTAGCCAACTCTTGACTATAGGTCAGGGCCTCACGCCTTGCCTAGGAGATGGTTTGGTATATCATTCCGCAGACGCAATGTTAGTGGTCTATACTTTTCAGAGACAGCCTTCCTGCAATATGCTCCTTACCTACCACGCATCGCCGCGGCAATGTCTTCCCACTCCAGCATACTGTACAACGGAAATGAGCTATACTGGAGGCTCTATACCGCATATCTGAGGGTTTTTGGTTCAGCCCTGCTGACCTTTTCATGACATCCTTGTTCCACTTCGAGGACAAGGTCCACTCGCAGAACCTCGACTCCAGCCGCCATTACCTCTCCTGCTGAGGCTACTATGCCGCAGTTAGAGCATATGGGTTTCCTGCTGAGCCCCGGGACAAGCGCCGCCAAGACGCGAGGCCATTCTTATCGTTGAAAGGTGGCAAGCCTCTACTCCCGTGCTCGTAACCTCCCACCTCGACATAATCGGGATATAAATAGCCGACCATCCCCGTAGAGATGCGAGAGCCCCAGATTGCACCATTCGCAGCCTCTAGTAGTCAATGCCTCCATTACCTACGCCGCCAAAGATCCTCGCGACCTCATGTCACCCTGGCAACGCCACGAAATCCTTAGTACATCAACGCCAACCGCAGATATCTCCATATCCACTCGGGTTTTCAATTATGGATGCAAACCGCACCTTCTCAACCACGCTAACATCTTTGTAGTCGCCATGCAGCCCTTTAATGAAAGGATGACACGCATAGAGGGCCGCCGTCGCCGCATCACCTCCTTGCTTACACGTAACCACACCATCCCCTGCGGCGCATTCAAAGTCACTGGGCCCCTCCTATCTCTCCACGCACCTTCCCGTGCCTATTTAGATTATCCTCCAAAGAGGCAAAGAACAAATTCTCCTCCGCCATCAAGAACTCCTCATCTTACTCAGCGGCAGAGATGATACCACCACCGCTTCACCATTGAGAGGTAGCACTTCCTTCTCTAATTTTCCACCTTAAGCCCCATTAAGGACAATGACATTCGTTACAAAGGGAGAGTTAGCAAAGGAAGTGACTTTTTATATTTATGTTTTGTTATGCTATTTTACAAGTTTTTCGTGGAAGTTTAATGACTTGTCAAGTTTAGTTTCGCTTTTGTGTAGTTGTTTGTTTTCAAGCAGAAGCTATTAGTCGCTTTCAAAATTACACCCATTTTTTGTGTTTTACCGCTGGGTAGCTTTGAAAAATTGAAACATTGTCTAATGTTGCTGATGTTAGATTGGTTCCACATGCTTAATTAAGTGGATGATCGCTTAAATTCTTAAGTCAACTCCTTTTTTCTTCCACCTCTACACTTAACCACACACCGCGCACATATTTGCTTCAATAAGAAGTCGAAAACTCGCATAACCTCCTAAATCATACAAAAGCCTATCCTAGTTTCATTTACTACCTTCAATAGGAAGGACCTGTGAAAAGAAGGCCAATGAGTCTTCCAAAAATAAAAAGAAGAGAAAAACAAAACAAAAAGGAAAAGAAAAGAAAAAGAAAAGAAGAAAATCACATGTTTTACTCAAACTCGAGCACGGTTCGAGGGTATACTACGAGTCTTTAAAGCCTAGTGCCCTAAGCCAACTGGTTGGGAGCCATCGACTTAGTGCTCGCTACATGGGTGAATGGGTGAGGTTGAGCGAGTTGTAGGTGCTGGAGTCTCGAAGTCATTTGAAGTCCGGGGTGAAACCTAAAGAGTTTATGGTTGAAAAATCCTTATGACTTGATGCCCTAAGCCTTAATTGGTTGGGAGTCATCGGTGGATCCTTGTTACATGGACTTTTGCAAGCCACTTTCGGAAGATTGCACCCGTAAATACAAAAAAAGAATTATGGAATAAGAGCAGGTCCTCGACCATTTAGGTCGGCTTAGCTGTGATTAGGCTGTGCGAGTTTCGTCAGAGAGTGCGCTACAATTTATTGTTGAAAACTAATCATATAAACACTTAGATTTTGGTGGAAATTCTAGGTTAATTATCTAGAGAAGAAAACTTCGATACTAAATTTTGTATGAATCCACTCTCTCGTGATGGTTATCAAGGTAGTTTCGTGATTCTCATTGAAATAGTAATACTCATCCACATACTTTTGAAAATTCATTTTTTGAGAACATAATTTGTTGCTACTTTGGTTGCCTCTTTCTTTCTTTCATTACAAGGAACTAGCGTAATGTGTCGGTTAAAGTGATTATGCCCAAAAAAGCAAGTATTTCGGAGCCATATTTATCAGAGGTTTTGAGCACTTTTTAGCATAATCTAAAACCAATAACTGGGATTGAATAAGGTCCCATCTATTCACTGATCGTGATTTTGTGGCTTAAATTTTGTAGTTTTTGCAAGCTATTAATGCCAAATTTGTTGAATTCACCTAAGCACAAAGAATTCGAAAGGAAACTCAACGCCAGACTTAAATCTGAAGGAAAGAAGAGCAAGAGGCAGGAAATGAAGAATGCATTTCAGAGGGGTGCGAAAGTTGCCTCGCATTTGTGGTTTTTTTTTTTCGCCTCTCTTTGACTCCTAGCTTACCCACTTTTGCATTTTAATTCATTTTACCTTCATGTATTATGATTGAGGGTATTTTTGTATTTTCTTATTTGAGCACTATATAAGCTCAAATGAAAGCTTGTAGAACAATCTTGATTTTTGCTTAGCTAAATACATAACTGCTGGGTGGGAGTTTTCCCGCTTTTCTTCTTCTGCTTCAGTTTCTCTCATTTTCTTATTTTTCAACTCCGCCAAACACCCTTCGAGGATGACAACCAGAGGATGGTCACAGGATCAAGCTCCTTGAAGAAGAGGGTCATCGACTAGGCTCTTGAGGTGAATCGTTGGTTCTCTGCTTTTTAACGCAAGTTTTATCAGCATTTACGTTCTATTTCTGTTCTAAAAGTTAATCCTCGATGCGCTTCTCGACACCAAGATTCAAAATTTTAGTTCGCTGGATGCTTATTGCTTGATCCACTAAGATTGATTAGTTGCCTTCTATTTGTTACTATAGGGTAGATCAAGGAGATATGTTTTCACTGTCGGGGAGCATTAATGTCTAATAAATGCTGTATTTCAAAAGGAAAATTATTAGGTTCGCTTATAGCCAAATGAAGATCTTGTCAGGAATGACTATAGGTCATCATCCCCAACGTGAGTGAAGTAATCCCAGAACCTCCATTTACTTTAGGACCTCAATCCTGTAGTCCGATGCTTCAAGGAGTTCTTTTTCATATTTTATTAGTCATCATCCCCAACACGGTGGAAAGGACCTAGAACCTCTCATTTACCTTAGACCTTAACTCGTAGTCCAATGCCTACAGCTCTTTCATATTTTATTTCGGGCCATTTTCAGCCGCAAAACATTCACCTCCATTGGGTTTTTTACAACACCCCAATCCAAAGTGAAATTCACCTATTCGAACCAATCTGCAAATCATTTACACTAAGAAAAACCCCATCCCTGTTCGACCCTAAAGCCACTATACTGCGCAGCTGCTATGCTACTAATAAATGGAGGAATTTAGGTTTATAAATTCGTTGATTCCAGACAATCCTACAGCGCATACCGAATCACGTGCCACTCTGCTCATAACAACACATAAATTTATGTTTTGTTTGTTTTGTTATTCCATCCTTCCGGTGACCTGCCTATCGATTAATGAGGACCCTATAAGTGTATATAAGGGTCCATTCATGTTGAAAGGGGATGTGGGCAAATCAGAGCGCTCTATGATAAGATAGAATATATGATAAGAAACCGCTTATACTTGCAGAATATGTATAATTTGATTATATGAAAAGTAAAGTTAAATATTAAAAGAGATTATTTGAAAAAGATATCTCATAAGTATGCATGATATCAGTAGGTATTCATGTATATGAAATATATTTTTCTAATACCTAAAAGATTATTAAATGTATTTACCGCTTCTAAGACCTGTGTAGTCGATGATAGGCATGCCGATAGTGGACACGCTTGATGGAAGATACAATTTAATGTGATATCGAGGCCCCGTTTGATTTGATGATAGATCCCGTTTGATCATTATAGCGTCCCGTTTGTCATACAAAGATCACTCGTCAGACAAGCATTAGTAATTTTCTGTACCTACGCATAGAGAACAAGAATCGCCATTCTTCTGGTGCACATACAAATTTTTCCCGTATCCGTCAAGGTATTCGCAGCATGAACATAAAAGAAAAAATGAAAAGTATATGTAAAGTGGGTGCAAGTATAAAGAGAAGATATATATGAGAATCATAGGCACGTTTATGCGATGATAGTGCATACGCTACAAGAACAAGAGCATGAAGGTAAAAATGATACTAAAATATATAAAATATGATACGAAATGAAATATGATAATATGAATAAGGATGATACATGTAGAGGTATATCTATAAATGATATGTGCAAACATGAATAAACATGTGTTTAGAGAAAAATAAATGTTAAAGTGATATGCATGTGTTTAAAGTGTGATGACCCTTAATAGAGGTCGTCCATATGTATTAATTCCACTAAGCTATAAGCTTAGCACGGGTGTTTCATCCGTGTAGGTACAGGGGAAGCTGAAATAAGAAGTCCGAACATTCCACAACAGCAACCAAGGCCAACACATCCATAGGTGCCCACTGGAAGACCTTTTGGTCTATTTTTGTATATGTATTGTTTGCAAACAATGTAAATATTGTAAATGTGCTGAACATTCCATTCCATGGAGCTTGTATATACATTTTGTAATCCGTTGCTGGAGCAATATAGTATGCTAAATGTTTAACATTATATGATCGGAACAAGCTTAAAGTTATAAGATTTATATTAGTATCAGTGTCCCAAATTGGTCAAGCACAAGTTATTAGTGTAACAGTACTCGGATCAGTTCGATCCAACTGCCTGACCTCGAAGGCGTGATACTCATGGTATTATAGAGCTTCTGTGCTTAGCTTCGAAAAGCCTAGGTTTAGGCTACTCCGGAGGGTATATATGATAGAATAAAGATGCGGTTTAGTAAATGTGTTGTAGCCCGACGTGGATGTCCTTGTGTTTTGTATAGATGGATCGTCCTCAAGAAGCTGTTGAGAGTGTTAACCCAAGGGAACAAGAGTTATCGCCGAAAGCCTTTAGAAAGCAATTTACCTAATGGAGCTCCATGAAGCTTTGGCCGAATATCGTGAGACATAGCCTGCGTATCGATACATTGAACGCTCCTAAATCTCCAATAGACACAGTAAGAAGAAATGGGGCTGAGGAATTCCAGGGGACAAACATGGAAGAGTCTGATAAAGTTGAGTTCTGGTTAGAAAAGTTACAAAGAATATTGGAGAAAGTTAGATGCCCTCCCGATCAAAGAGTATCACGCATGCCTCACTATCAGTGAAATGAGGCCTATAATTGGTGGAATCTAGCGTTGAGAAGTCCAAGAATTTCAAATCCCATGACTTGGGAGTTCTTTGTCCAAGAGTTCAGGGTAAAGTACGTTACCTAGCTAGGGAGTCTAAGTGGAAACAGTTCCTGAATTTAAAGCAAAGAAACTTATATGTGGTTGAATATGAGAAAGAATTCACTATCTCGTTGAAGTAGCACCTAGTCGGGTCCTCACTGTTGGCATACTGTGTAGGCAATTTGAGGACGGACTGCATGATCCCATCATCATGAGGTATTTGGCAACTCATGACTTCTCCAAACAAGTAGATTTCTATTAGCTGGGTCCAAGTCGCAATGAAAGTAGAGACTAGAAACGATAGCAAGAAAGATCATAAAGAAGAAAGTTTTCAGAGGAGCCGGCCTTTCCCTCGGGGAAAAGAGCTAGGGAATCTCTAACTCAATTAGAATATAGTTCCGCTACGAGAGGTAGAAGGCAAGGGTCCAATGTAGCACCTAGTACAGGAAGAGGTGCTTTAGTTGGACATGGAGAAATTCCAGAATGCCCTCATTGCCATAGAAGGCATTTGGGAGTTTGCATTTGGAAGCACTGATCGTTTTATGGCAAATTGTCCCAAAGATTCAAGGGACAATAGGAATCCTCAGAGTAACAGTAGAGAGAGAACCGTGGCACCTCCGTCAACTCGAGATAGAGGTAGAGGTCAAGGGGGCCAAAGCCAACATAGAGGATGAGGAGGCATAGTGTCGTAGATAGTGGATCGCCTTATGCCTACAAAGACTATTAGCATGAGCATATGCTATGAGAGCTCGTGAGGATTAGGATGCACCTGAGGTTATAGCTGGTATATTTTCTTTTGATATTGAAATGGCTACTGATTGATCCCGGGATCTACTCATTCATATGTGTGCATGGAGCATGTATTTGACAAAGTACCAGTGATGGAGAAATTAACATATGACATGCATGTGACTAGTCCATTGGGGCACAATATTAGCGTAAATAGCGTATACAAAAATTGTCCCATTGTTATACAAGCGATAAAGTTTCTCACTGATTTGATTGCTCTACCATTTCGGGAATTTGATTTGATTCTGGGAATGAATTGGTTGTCTAAATACCGGGCTATAATTGATTGTGATCAGAAGACAGTAGTGTTGAGATGCTCTAACCAGATTGGGGTGATAGTACAAGACATTAGAACAAGTGCAATGTCTAATGTGATCTCTGCTATGCAAGCTAGGAGATTTATGAGGAAAGGCTGTGAGACATTCTTAGTTGTGATACTTGACTCTAAAAGAGGCCGGTTGATGTAGAAAAGATTCCAAAGAGGGGTGAATTTCTATGTATTCCCCTAAGAGTTACCAGTATTCCACTCGAGAGGGGAGGTGGATTTAGCCATATAAATTAAAATGTAGAACACCTTGCGTCTAAGGCACGGAGTTGAAAGAGTTAAAGAGTCAATTGCAAGAGCTTATGGATAAAGAATTTATCCGACCCATTATTTCACCCTGGGGTGCACCTGTTTTATTTGTGAAAAAGAAAGATGGCACTCTACAAATGTGCATATATTACTGACAAATCAATAAGGTGACAGTGAAAAACAAGTACCCGTTGCCGAGAATCGAAAATCTTTTTGATCAGTTAAAAGGAGCAGGTGTCTTTTCGAATATCGACCTGCGATTTGGGTATTATCAGTTAAGAGTGAAAGATGTCGATGTGCCGAAGACTGCATTTAGAACCCGATACGGCTATTATGAAGTTTTTGGTAATGCCATTTCGTTGACTAATGCACCAAGAATATTCATGGATTGATGAATAGGTGTTTCAACCCTATTTAGATCGGCTTTGTTGTGGTCTTTATTGATGATATATTAGTGTTATTCCAAAGACGAAGGTGAGCATGAGCAAAAGGATGGAAAATAAGGCGCACTTCGAGAGAAAAAGTCAGACAAACTTAGCAAGTGCGACTTTTGGCTAAAGGAAGTTTAATTTTAGGCCATATCAGGTCGGCCTGAGGAATAAAGAGTGGACCCGGCTAAAATTGGAGGCCATTATAATTGGAAACCGCCGGCGTGTAATCGAGGTGAGAAGTTTTTGTGCCTAAAGGTGCTATTATAGAAGATTTGTGAAAGTGGTTTTCTTCGTCATAAGCCCGCCTGGCCAAACTTACTCAGTGAAAGGTGTAAAGTTTGAGGGATAGACAAATGCTCGAATAGTTTTGAACAATTTGAAAGGATGTCAGTTGAAGCACCAAAGATGGACGCAACCTACTCCTGAAAAGAGTACACCTTATATAGTGATGTCGCATCGGGTTCGGGATGTGTATTAATGCAAGATGGGAAAGTAGTGGCTTATGATCATCCAGCAAATAGCCACATGAAATGTAATTATCCTACTCATGACCTCGAGTTGGCTGCTGTAGTGTTTGCTTTGAAAATATGGTGACACTACTTATATGGGGAAAAGTGTAGAATTTACACAGATCATAAGAGTCTCAAGTACTTGCTCACTAAAAAAGAATTAAATTTGAGATAGCGGAGGTGGTTAGAGCTATTTAAAGATTATGATTGTATCATAGATTACCACCTTGGAAAAGCTAATGTGGTAGCAGATGCTTTAAGCAAAAAGACAGTGGCAGCAATGTCACTTCAACATAGTGAATGGAGATTAGCAGGTGATGGAGCTATATTAGCTCAATTAAAAGCACAGCCCGTGTTAAAGAAAATGATTATAGATGCTTAGAAAAATGATGTAGAGATGCAGAAAAAGGTACATATGGTGATAAGACTTATTTTTTAGTAAAGGAAGCTGGAAGTTTGTATTTCCAGAACATATTATGTGTGCCATATGATAAAGAGCTAAAAAAAAAGTTATTGTTTGAAGCTCATAATATGGTATATACCATGCATCTTGGAGGTAATAAGATGTACTAGGATTTGAAACAGCAGTACTGGTGGAAAGGAATGAAAAGAGAGGTGACATAGTACGTGTCTAAATGTTTAACGTGTCATCAAGTCAAAGTTGAACACCAAGTTCCAACAGGTCTGTTGAATCCCCTTCCAATTCCTCAATGGAAGTGGGATAACATTACTATGGATTTTGCGGTCAGGTTTTCCCCTTGGCGCAACAAAACATGACTCGCTCAGGTGATCAAGGATAGGCTCACAAAGTCGGCCTATTTTATACCAGTCAGGATTGACTATTCTATGGATCGACTAGTTGAGTTATATGTAGATAAGATTGTACGATTACATGGTGTACCATTGTCTATTGTGTCGGATAGAGATTCACGTTTTACATCGAGGTTTTGGAAGGAACTACAGTCAGCCTTAGGTACTAGGCTGCATTTTAGTACAACATTCCATCCATAGACAGATGGACAGTCCGAGAGGTTGATTCAAGAACTCAAAGATATGCTTCGAGGATGTGTAATGGAATTCACTGGAAGTTGGGATAGGTATATTCAATTGATGGAATTTGCCTATAACAACGGTTATCAGTCCAGTATTGGCATGGCACCATATGAGGCTTTATATGGCCGGAGATGTAGAACTCCTATGTGTTGGATAGAATTGAATGAGCATAAAGTGATTGGTCCGAACATAGTAAAAGATACCAAAGAGAAAGTACAAGTTATCCCAAGAAAGATTAAAGGTTAGTGACCTAATAAAAAGTCATATGCCAATTTACAAAGGAGAGATATTGAATATGAAGCGGGGGACAAGGTCTTCTTAAAAGTATCGCCGTGGAGGAAAATTCTACGGTTTGGTCAGAAAGGCAAGTTGAGTCCAAGGTTCATAGGGCCATATGAGATTCTAGAATGTGTTGGCCCTGTGGCTTATCGATTGGCACTCCCTCCGGAGTTGGCCAAATTACACGATGTGTTTCATGTATCGATGCTTCAAAGATACCGCTCTGATGAGCTCCATACTACCGCAAAAGAGATACAAGTATAGGAGGATTTTTCATATGCTGAGGAGCCAAAGGCAATTTTAGGTCGAGAGGTGAAACAGTTGCGGAACAAACACGTACCATTAGTGAAAGTGCTCTAACAATACCATGGCAGAGAAGAAGCTACTTGGGAGCCAGAGAGGCAACCATGAGCATAATATCCACAACTCTTGATCAAAAATCCCTGGCGACTCTAAATTCTTTAAAGGGGGAGAGTAAGAATATCTAAAATTATACCTCGACGCTTATAACATGTTCGTATAATAAAGTAAATGTATATTTTTCTGGAATAAAATAAGGTTAAAATAAAATAAGCAAAAACCCGGAATTTATACAAAAGTCAAGGGTAAATTCGTAAATTACCAAATTAGGACCTAAGGGTCATAATCTAATAAGATTATATGTTAAAGTGAAAATAAGATAAAAGTTGATTTGAAAATAGGTGAGAGTTGAAGGACCTAAATGCAAAAATGGGAAAAATAATGCAAAAATGTAAAAGGCCAAATATGACCTTATTTTGGAATCAAAATATCTCACATTTTGGTCTTTTGGGATAGGGCAAACGTGAAGGAGAACGTAGAGGAGAAGAGAAGAGGAAGAGAAGAGAAGAAGAAGAAGGCCAAAAGGTATGGAATTCTATGGATCTTGTATGGAATGTAAGGGAACCTTGCATAGATATATGTTTGGGTCTTAGGAAGTTAACCTAACTTCCAAGAATCTGAGATTGGGTTTGGAAATACCCTAAGTAATCTCTATATTTGGTGTGGGTTGAGTTAAAACTCACTTGGGAGATGTTTTACTAGAGAATACATGAGTTTTATTGTGTTTTTGGTTAGATGGGTAGAAAAATGACCAAAAATAGCAAAATCAAGTAAAATATCTGGGAGTCCTACACGCTGGCGAGAAAGGACCCACGAGTGGCGAAGGTCCACGTAATGGGCGAAGGTCCACGGCGCATGAAGGAGCTTGGCTAAGAGGGGCATTTAATACCGTTCGTCATGCAAGAAAGCTACAAAACAGCAAGGTTCGCCGCGGGCGGTTATTTATTCATATAAATACAGAAATTTCGTGGTTTTGTTTGTTTCGTTATTCCGTCCTTCTGAGGACCTGTCTATTGGATTAATGAGGACCCTATAAGTGTATATAAGGGTCCATTCATGTTGAAAGTGTGATGTGGGCAAACTTAATGCCTTATGATTAGATAGAAATTCTATGATAAGAGTATGCTATAAATACAAGAGTATGTATAATCATTTATTTTAATGCAAGGAAGACAAGATTATTTGAAAGATCTACAGTTGAAGATATCGTGAGATTCATATATGAGAGATCCTTTTCAATACCTAAAAGATTATTAAAATAGATTGCCTGCCTAAGACCGGGTAGTTAGATAGATAGGCATGCCTATAGGGATACAGTTGCTACAGCATGTATTTTACAGATGTCGAGGCCCCGTTTGAGTCGATGACATAGATCCCGTTTGGATCATTATAGCGGCCCCGTCGGGCTCATACAGATCACCGCTCGCAGCAAGGATGGGCATTTATCGATACATACGTATAGAGAATGCGACCGTACTTTGGTACATACGCTTCTTTCCCCGTACGCCTAAGGTATTTGCAGGTATGAACATAAAAGAAAATGAAAAGTATATGTAAAGGAAAAGTATAAAGTATATGATATGATATGAGAAGCATAACACTATGCGATGATAGTATACAGTTACAAGAACAAGAAGTAAAGTGTAAAATGATACGAAAAATATATGAAATATGATACGAAATGAAATATGATAATATGAATAAGGATGATACATGTAGAGGTATATCTATAAATGATATGTGCAAACATGAATAAGCATGTGTATAGAGAAAAATAAATGTTAAAGTGATATGCATGTGTTTAAAGTGTGATGAAACTTAATAGAGGTCGTCCATATGTATTAATTCCCACTAAGCTATAAATTTAGCACAAGTGTTTCATCCGTGTAGGTACAGGGGAAGTTGAAATAAGAAGTCCGAACATTCCACAACAGCAACCAAGGCCAACACATCCATTAAAAGCCCACCGGAAGACCTGTCTATTTTCAGATATGTATTGTTCAGAAACAATGTAAATATTGTAAATGTTGAACATTTCTATCTATGAAGCTTGTATATATATATATATTGTAATTCGTTGCTACATAATATAGTACAAGTTAAATGTTTAACATTATATGATTGAACAAGCTTAAAGTTATAAGTTTATATTTAGTGGTATCATAGCCCCAAATGGGGGCGTCACAAGTTATTAGTAATAGAGTACCCTGGATCAAGTTCGGATCAACCAATCGGGTCGGACCTGAGAAGGGGCGTGACAATTCTAGTCTCAGACAATAGATCAAACACATATTTCCTTTGAGATAAGAAGATTCCATGTTTGCTTCGCATAACTTCAATACCCAAGAAGTATCTTAGCATTCCTAAGTCCTTTGTTTGGAATTAGCTCTGAAGAAAGGACTTAAGAGATGAGATACCTTTAGACTCACTTCCAGTGATAATAATTTCATCTACATACACTACCAACATAATGATACCTGAATTGGAGTTCTTATAGAAGACGAAGTGGTTAGATTTACTCTTCCACATGCCAAATTCCTCAATGGCTTGGCTAAATTTACCAAACCACGCACGTGGACTCTGTTTCAAACCATACAAAGATTTCTGAAGATGACAAACCCTCCCTATCTCCCCCTAAGCAACAAACCTTGGAGGTCCTGAAGGTCACCATGAAGAAAGGCATTTTTAATATTAAGCTAGTAGAGATCCCAATTATAAGTGGCAGCCAAGGAAATAAAAAGCCGAACATATGTCATCTTAGCAACAGGGGAAAAAGTGTTGGAATAGTCCATGCCATCTGGGCATACCCTTTAGTAGCAAGGAAGGCTTTCAACGTAGCAATGGATCCATTGGGATTAACCTTCACTGTGAACACCCAACGACAAATAATGACTTTCTTCCTAGTAGGTAAACGAACCAAGTCCGAAGTACCATTGTCAGTTAAAGCATCCATTTCCTCTGTCATAGGACTACGCCGCAATCGGTGGTGAGCTTATGGCTTATAAAACTCATAGCAAACTAAATGTAGTCTAAGGATGCAATAATAGAATAAGAACGTGATGACTAGTGGTCATAAGAGCAAAATGAGGAAATTAGATGGGCACACTGACGTTTACCTTTATGGAGAGCAATAGGAAGATCATCACTGAGAACTGTATCTAATGTCAAAGAACGCGAGGGCTCGAGACTGAGGTGTCGCATCGAAAGTGTAAACCTCGAGTGATATAGGTTTTACCCGAGTAGGGACAGGTTAGTCTGCAAGATACGGGTGAGGCAAGAGTATAAACAAGCAAGTATTCTTCATCCCCTTGACTCGTAATAGTAGATGGAAAGGAAAATGGGGTAGTTTTAAAGAATGCAACATTAGTAGACACAAAGTAACGTCGAAGAGCGGGACAATAACACCTATACCCTTTTTGAACACGAGAATATCCCACAAAGATACACTTTAAGGACTTTGGATCAAGTTTAGAAACTTAAGGATAGACATCCCAAACAAAGCATGTGTATCCAAATACCTTGGGATCAATAGGGAACGATGGATTATTTGGAAACAACTGGTGGTAAGGAGTAGCCCAATTAAGAACTGATGAAGGCATCATGTTAATCAAAATACAAGTTGTAGAGACTACGTCAGCCCAAAAATGTTTAAGGACATTCATTTGGAACAAAAGGGCCCTGGTAGTCGAAAAAAATTGTCTATTCTTTCTCTCATCTATCCAATTCTGAAAGGGTGTATCAACACACAAGGTTTGATGGAGAATCCCATGTTGTAACATGAAGGACTGAAAAGGTTTCGACAAATATTCCTTGGTATTATCACTTCTCATTGTTTGCACAAAGACATGAAATTTTGTTTGAATTTCATAACAAAAAGCACTAAAATAAGAAAAAAGAAGAAGCTCATAACGACTTTTCATTAGGTAAAGCCAAGTGACACGAGAGAAATCATCCACAAAGGTAACAAAATATTTAAACCCAATTGGAGACAAAACTGGATAAGGACCCCAAACATCATAATGAACTAACTCAAAAGGAGCGGAAGCTTGTTTATTGACTGTAGGACTCAAATTCACTCAATGAAGCTTAGCATATTAACATGACTCACAGTTCAATGAGGATAGACTAGAAAATTAAGGATATAGCTTCTTCAACAAAGGAAGAGAAGGATGACCCTGACGATAATGTAATTCAAATGGGGTAACAACCTTAGAATAAGCAATAGTCTTTGGCACCTCTGTTTCAAGGACCCCCAGACTCACTTCCTCGACCAATAATTTGCTTCATCGAAAGATCTTGAATCAAACAATGATCAAGAAAGAATGAGATACTACAATTAAGTGTACGTGTGAGTTTACTCACAGAAATTAAATTAAAAGAGAATTATGGTAAACTCATAACAAAGGTCAAAAGTGATTGTGAGATCGATGAATTGTCTCACACATGGACACAAGATTTGACCAACTGTATGGGTAACAATAGAGGCAGGTGGTGATTGAAATGTACACATGGAATTCATTCATGTGGTCGGGTGGCTCCAAAGTTAATGACCCATGGAGGAAGAGGTTATTAAAGGTCGGGTTTTACCTTACTTGACGAGTGCACTGATACAAGTAAATGCAAACTGAAGTGATTTTTGATGATGAACATACAAAAATATTTGATTTTTATTCTGTAGCTTCCAACAATTCTAATGTACATGTCCTGGATTATGGCAATAATGACACACAATTCCTACTGAGGGTTTCGTGTTAGTCATAGAAGTAGATTTAAATTGAACAAGCCTCTAAAAATAAGAAAAATACCAAGAAAATAGGATCTTGCAAGAAAAAGAACACCTTTCCACGAAAAAAACTACACTAGAATAGAATGTGGCTTTAATATCTACAAAACACCTTTAGATGCTACTATATATCGAAGGGATCAAGAAACTGAGGTAGAAGTAAAACTTGATGTAGAACCAGAAGCAGATTTCGAAGAAAAGGTGGCTATCGAACCCAATTTGTTTTGAAAGACCCTATTATGGTGATCGAACATGGATGGTAGGTGCCGAAAATGATGCATCGGCTTCTGGCAACTTTGGCGGCAACGGAGTCCCCACGCGCTGGCACGTGGGAGGAGGGCAAAATTTGAAGATCCATGCATAGGAGCCACACGCTCACTTTCCGGTCACTGGAATTGGTCGCCCTGCTTGTCGGCGGCCGGCGATCCCTCCTGGACAAGCGGTGTCACCCCAGCCTCTCTCTAGATGGGTGTTTCAAAAGAACACCCCCACGACCTTCTTCCTCCTTCCTGAAATTCTTCCTAATTTTGTTCATATTCGAGCCCTAGCCTGTGATACCATGTAGATAGAATCAAACAGAGGAATTGGAAGAAAGAATTCCTTGTGTTTTTCATTGATCCATTGTGAATATATATATACAAAATCCAATCTAACATTCCTAATAAATTACAAATATATAAGACAAGTTTCCTAGCTACTAGATTACAACTCTACATGTAAAGTAGATATATGCTATAACAATTATTTATATTTAAATATGTATTAAAATATATTATTATTCTTATTTAGATATTTAAATTCTTAAATGTTAGATTTAGGATAAAAAATCTAACTATACTTAAAAAATTTCGACTAAATTGAGGTTGCATAGTTGATTGGAGGGCGTGGTCAAAAAGTCAAAAGACATGCATGATACTTGGAGATACTTAGCGATATTTTCAATGATTATGTTCCTGACGCACTTGATTACTAAACACGATAATTCTCGATATATCGGTGATATATTGCCCATTTTCACGATATTTTGATGAAAAAAATATATTGGTGATATATCGTCAATTTTCACGATATTTTGATGATTTTTCATTAAATTGATTATTGAACCCCGATGAGTGTGTCGATCACGCACGATATTTTGATGTGTTTGTCCTTCCTCATCAAAGTTTTAAAAATCAACACAAATGATATTGATATTCGAAAATATAACCTTAAAAATTAGATATTTAATAAAAAAAATTGGCATTTTATTGAAACAAAGTATGATTTTTTTCAAAGAAAAAAATAATATTATTGATTCAAACTTGTAATAAATTGATAGATCTAAGATGCAAATAGCTAAAAATCATGAGGGATGAAACAATACCCAGGTTAATAGCATAATAAATCGACATAAAACCTAAAAATTTGATAATATAATGGTTAGAACATCTATGCCTCAAGTTCTTTAGCTCTTCAACATATTGACGATCATTATTTGATATCTTTGACTAATTAAATCCGCTTTACTTATCTAAATCATACTCACACAAATAAAACGTTGCAATAAGAAGATGAATAGCATTACGTCATAACAACCCAACGATAAACTAAAAAATCTAAATCTCCATGGACGAACCACTTTATTAAACAAGAAAATGAAAAAAATAGATGCAGAATGATGCAAAGGAGAATGGACTACAACAAAACAAGATAGGAGAAAATGAGAGAATGGCCGACTAGGGTTTCCTCTAGATCTTATGGTCCTAGTAATTTTGTATTATTAAATTTATAAATTTAAAAAAAATAATAAACAAACAAAATTTAGGTGATAATTTACAATAACTTTGTGGACACATTAAAAAATATTTTGAAAAATTTTAAAAATAGTTTGATGTTTGATAAAATAAAATTTTATATGTAATTTGATAATTTCTTAAAATTATGTATTTTTATATTTTTTTACAAATACACTGCCAATGAGACCTAGCTCAATGGTTAAGGGTTTGGTGGAAGATAAGGAAGAACCAGGTTCGAGCTTCCAATTATAACATAATACTATAACGTTATAATGTCAAGTGCATGGATGTAAAAAAAAAATTTATATTCATAATATTTTATTTTAAATAATTTTTTATACTTACTTTTTAAAATACATCTAAAACGAGTGAACATAATACTTTATTTTTAAGTATTTTCATACTTAATTTAAAAATGTTTGGAAGAAAATATCATTTACTAAACAATTTTAGGATTTTTTATTTGAACTCTTTTCTATAAGAATTTTTTTTTCATTTTTTTAAGAAAAAATCTCATATCATCGTTTTAAGGGTATATTTGTCCCTTAAAATTTAAATCATTTATAGGAATGTTGTGGACCCGTGCGTGAATTTTGAGAGTCAATTATGACTGAAATATAATTTTTCTTAATTTTTTTAAGGTAAAAATGTTGTTTCCTTTACCTAGAAACATGATAACAAAGAAATCGAATCATCAAACATTCCAAGCAACATGAACAGAGTGTTGTAAGATAATAATTAGTCCGAACAAAAACAAATAAACAAAACATAAATAATAGATGGTGAGGAGGAATAAAATCAAATAGAAAATCAACAAGTCTTATGAAATCCATAATTTCCTTAAAATACATTCGTCTTCTCCATTGGTACTTTGAGATATCCAAGACGTATGTCTCCCATGATCAAATGATTGTCGAATTTTTAGCAAAAGCACTTTATTGCCATTTCGACGAACTGAAAATGAGTTAGATCTATCACTGATGAAAAGAGAAACGAAGAATAACTCAATACCCACGAAACTTATCAACTTTTATCCTGAAAAACATGACACCCCTTAGAAAAAGGAGACACTTAAATGTTGACCTCATAATTATTAATGAAGTAATAATTTCATTCATGCAATTTCGAACTTTTTATTAATTTCATTCACATTTTATACCTGAGAATACAAGTTTATTTACAATATTAATTAAAATTAACCTAACTTATAAAAACTTAATTAAAATTTAACTAATAGAAAAGAAAAAATATTTAATTTATTTAATGCTAATAAAATTTTTAACTTAATTTCATGAAAAAAGTGGGAATGGGGTTTCCCCAAGTTGAGAGGGAAAAAAAAGTCAAAAGGAGAGAGCGAGAAAAGAGGGTTGAGAGTGGACACAAACAAGGGCAGGGGAGGTTGGATGATTTAATCAAAATGACATTTGCCCAAACTTGTTAGGCTTTTTCTCATGTGGAAGATCTAACTTAAAAGCCAAAAGTTTAAGGCCTTTTAGGCCTTTATATAAAAAGGAAGAATATTTTTTTTGTAGAGTGCAACCACCAAGAGAGTGAGAGAAGGGGAGAGAGCCACCGGATTTTGAGAGAGAGAGAAAATAAGAGAGAAAATATGTTTTTTTCTCTTCACCTAGATTTCATCAAAGGTTCGATCCTGCTTCGTTTGTGGTCCGATCGACCTGAAATTTGGAGGAGAGGTTTGTGACTCATTGTTCTTCAATCTGAACGGTGAAGATTGGATTTGGAGTTTTGGGCAGTTGTCCTTCAGTCCGAGAACAGTGCCTCTATTTTGGTGAGTTTTTTTCTACCCGAACAGTTTTTGATCATCAACTCTGATTGAGGTCATTCCGTGGTTTGATTGAGTTGTTTTTTGGGTGACCATGTTCTTAACTCATTGATCTTCATTCCGAACGGTGGAGATTGGGGTTGAAGTTCGGAATAGTAGCGTTTTTGTGTCTGGGAACAATGATTCCGATTTGTGAGATCTCTCCATTTGTTTTATAAAAGTTTGTTGCATTTGTCAAGATTAATTGTCTTGAAATATGTTTGATGTATGCCTCTAGTTTTATCTAGAGAGAATTGTGTAACCCATTAATTATATTAGTGGAGGTGTTAAGTGACCTAAGGGTCTCGTGGTTTTTACTTCTCACATTGAGAAGGTTTTCCATGCTAAAACAATTGGTGTTCATATACTTGATGATTTAGGTAAATTTTTGTTGCCCATTTGATTGGTTCCTATTAGGTTCTCACAAGAGGGGATAAAATTATGGTTGTGCATTGTTTGTGTTTATCCCATCAAAGTGGTATCAGAGCGTTGGTTTGAGATAATTTGCGCTCTCAGGTAGAACAATGGAAAGCAATACAAGTAGAATGATCATTTTGAATGGTTCCAATTATCATGTTTGGAAAGGAAAGATTGAAGACTTATTGTATGTGAAGGATTATTATTTGCCTGTGTTTGCTTCTGAAAAGCTAGAAAATAAAACTGATGCAGAATGGAATTTGTTGTATCGGCAGGTTTGTGGCTATATTAGATAGTGAGTAGATGATAATGTTCTCGATCATGTTAGTGAAGAGAAACATGGAAGGAGTCTATGGAATAAGCTCAAACATCTATATGCTCGAAAGACTGGTAACAATAAATTATTTCTAATCAAGAAGATGATTAGTTTGAAGTATCAAGATGGAACTCCTATGACAAATCACCTGAATACATTCAAGGTATTATTAATCAGTTGGCTGGAATGAATATCAAGTTTGAGGAAAAGGGGCAAGGGTTAGGCTTTGACATTGTCGGAACTCGGGAAACGCTTAGAACTTATTTGCTTCAACTCGGCCCCATATGGTTCTTATAAATCTGCGGATTTCGTTAAGAGTCAGTTCTGAATGAAGAAATGAGAAGAAAGTCACAGGGTTCTTCTTCACAATCAGATGTCCTATTTACTAAAAGAAGGGAGAGGAGTAAGAGTAAAAGTTCGAAGAACAGAGATAGATGCAAAAGCTAGACTAACAAGTTTGCTAATGTTGAGTGTCACTATTGCCACTTGAAAGGACATATAAGGAAGTATTGTCGCCAATTGAAGAGAGATATGAAACAAGAGAAAGTGAAGGAAAAGAAGAATGACAATGGTAGTGAAGATGATCGAGTTGCCACTACCACTTCAAATTTCCTTACTGTCTATAACAATGATGTTGTTAACTTTGCTTGCCAGGAGACCAGTTAGGTGATTGACAGCGGTGCTCAATCTATGCCACACCTCGGAAAGATTTCTTTACATCCTACACATCTGATGATTTTGGAAGTGTTAGGATGGGTAAAGATGGCTCAGCTAAAGCCATTGGTATGAGAGATGTGCGTTTGGAGACCAGCAATGCTACTGTGTTGTTTTTGAAGAATGTTAAACACATTCCGGATAGTCACATGAATTTAATCTCCATAGGGAAGCTTGATGATGAAGGGTTCTGCAACACCTTTCATGATAGTCAGTGGAAGCTCACCAGAGGTTCTATGGTGGTAGTAAAAGGAAAGAAGTGTTCCTCATTGTATTTAATGCAAGCAAGGGTAATTGATTCCAATATCAATGTAGTGGATGATGATAGCACACCGAGCCGTGGCACAAATGCACTTCTGGCCACACGAGTGAGAAGGGTCTGGCTGATTTCGGGCTAGAAGAATATTCTTTTTGGTATGAAGAAGGGATCGTTGAAGAGGCATGCTCATTGTTTAACAGGAAAGCAGACTAGAGTTGCATTCAAGACACATCACCATACAAGGAAGCCATGTATGCTTGATTTAGTGTATTATGATGTGTGTGGTCCTATGAAAACAAAAACACTTGGTGGATCTCTATATTTTGTGACGTTTGTAGATGATCATTCAAGAAAGATTTAGGTTTATGCCTTGAAAACAAAAGACCAAGTGTTATTTGTGTTTAAACAGTTTCGTGCTCTTATTGAGAGACAATTTGGTAAAAATTGAAAATGCATCCGCATCGAGCAACGGGGGTGAGACGAATCCTTTGATGAGTATTGTAGACAACACGGTATTCGACGTCAAAAAACACCTCCCAAGACTCCTCAGCTGAATGGGTTGGCGGAGAGAATGAATAGGACACTGGTACAAAGGGTAAGATGTTTACTTTCGCAGTCACAGTTGCCAAGATCTTTTTGGGGTGAGGCTTTGAATATTGTTGTACATGTTCTCAATCTTACACCATGTGTTCCTTTAGAATTTGATGTTCCGAATAGAATTTAGTCAAATAATGAAATCTCTTATGATCACTTGCGTGTCTTTGGATGTAACGCTTTTGTGCATATTCCTAAAGATGAGAGGTCTAATGTAACGCCCCAAAAATACCCTAAAATTTTTATAATAATTTTATTATATATTCTGGGTATGAATTGAGTCAAACTTGGGCTTTTCCGGGAAATTTGATGAAATGATAAATGATAAGGAAAGTGAAATAAAGAGTTAGAATGCCAAAAATGGAAAATGGGATTAATTGGGTGGCCAAACAAGCCTTGTGAAGATTTAGTGACTTAAGACCAAAAGGGAATGCAGAAAGATAATACGGTGTAGCCAAACAAGGCCTTACACTTAAATGAGTTAAAAGACCAAAAGTGGTCTTTGGATGCTCATTAGAGCACATCACGTTTTTGAGGGAGGAAGGAAGGAGAAAAGGGGGAAAAGCTAGGGTTTGGCAAGAGATCAATTTTTGGGTGGCTTTGCTCTCCACTTTTTGCTTCTACAGATCAAAAACCTACAAGAGAATGATTCAAGAGATACAGAAGAAAATCAAACCCCAACTTCCTTTTTTTATGATCTTGATTTGGGAAAAGCCCTAACTTAAGAGAAAAGGGTTCTCATTGACTCTAAACCACCTTTGGAGTTGTTTTGGGTGGATTTTGATATGGGATGAATTGAAGGCTCGGAAGAAAATGGGTGAAAATGCCAAAACTCGCATTTTCCAAGCAGTGGTTCAGAATGGCAATCAGATCAAAGAGTGGTAATCGTACCATGCAGTATAAGTGGCACCAAGATTCACTCAAACTCGGTACCGTACCTGACCGGCAAGGAGGATCCGCACCGTACTGGCCAGTGAGACCGATACCACCGTCTGGGCATTCAAGCTTACATATTTTCAGACCGTTAAGTCCTCAGATTCAGATACCCCATGGTTAGTGACCCTAAGAAATGATTAATGGGATTCAACAAGGATAGAGCTAAGTGAAAAGCGATAATGAAGGGCTAGCGTACTCTAGTGTCTTAACCCAAACCGCTAACAAAGATAAATTCATTCACTAAAAATATGATAATTGTTTATCCACTAAGAGTGGTGTGATTGTCATCGATCAGTGGACTCCGTGATGATCGCCTCAACCTGAGACCTAGATCGTAAGAGAAGAAAACTAGATCCGATAACTGCTTGTTCTCTCGATCCTATTCTTATTTCATATTTTGGCAAATACCAAGTAATCATGAAACAGGCATGAATGAGTAAGGGTGAAACGAGTATATGAATATAATAGATTTAGTATATCTTTGAAAAGATAATACAAAATTGAATATGGAATTGAAATGTGATATTTGGAAACCAAATGAATTGAATGATATACCGAATGAACCGCCTGACGGGATGTACCAATCGACATCCGTCACTTAAGGTACTTAAATCGGGTCTAATGTGGTCCCAATTTGGCGGATGCAATTAATCGCATCCGTCATGATGACGTATGGCATTTAAGTGATACCACATGTCGGGGTGCACCAAATGACATCCGTCATGATGGGAGATCGAATTGTTAAATGTGTGAGCACATTTACTGAATGATAATAAGGACGGGATTTATCAAACGGAATCCGTCAGAAATGTGATTTGAATAGTCAAAGTAACTTAACCAACATTGACGAGTGTAAAAGAGATTTTATGTATACGCTTAAATCTCAAAAATTGAATTGTGAATTGAGTTGATGCATTGAAATTGCATGTTGTGATATGATAAATGATTTGTAAAATGAAAGCATGCGAAAATGAATAGTGGTGAGTATACAAAGATATAATAGGCATGGTTTGATGTTAAATGCATGTCAAGTTAAATTGAATATTGAAATAGAACTGTATAGACCACTAAGCATGAAAATGCTTAGCATATAGTTTAATCTATGCGCAGGTATTGAGTAAGCGAAAAGGGCAGGCCAAGATCAAGAAGCGTAGAGTCATAAAGAGAGTACGACGTATAAGTATATACCCCGTCATTTGCATATCATTTCTTTTGAACAAGTGGTATTTTGTAAACAAAAGGGTTAAACTCGAACCTTTGATTTTTTGCATTATGAAAAGGTATGAAATGCCTTCTTTTGTAAATGTATTTTGTTAAATGATTATGGCCTAATAATCAGATTGAATTTGTAAATGATTATGGCTTGCCCAAACTGAAACCGTCTCGCAAACTTAAATGACATAATAAAATGCTTTGATAAGATAAATGAAACGCGGAGTAAACTCGTTCTGGCTTCGATCACCTATCTGGTCGGGTAAGGATTTGGGTCGCTACATCTAAGCTTGATGCTAAGACAAGACCTTGTGTATTTATTGGCTATGGTCAGGATGAGCTTGGTTACAGGTTTTATGATATGGTGTAGAAAAAAATTGTAAGAAGCCAAGATGCTGTGTTTATGGAAGATCATACCATACAGGACATTGAGAAGACTAATGCAACAAAGCCTCAAAATAGTGATGATCTGATTGACTTGGATCCAGTTCCTTTGACAGATCTTCCTATACAGGTTGAAGATGAAGCACATAATGACCAACATGACATGGGTGATGTTGAAACTCCCACATAGGTCGACATGGGTGATGATGTTCATGAGCAATTAATCACCAGTAGTAGATGCTCCATCAGGTATTCCACTCAGGAGGTCTACCAAAGACTGACATTCTTCCACACGATATTTTAATGATAATTATGTATTACTAAATGACGGGGGAGAACCTGAAAGTTATGAGGAAGCCATGGAAGATGAAAATAAGATGAAGTGGGTTGATGCTATGCAAGATGAGATGAAGTCATTGCATGAGAATCATTCTTTTGAACTTGTCAAGTTGCCAAAGGGAAAAAGAGCTTTGAAGAACAGGTGGGTTTATAGAGTGAAGTAAGAAGAACACACTTCACAGCCACGTTACAAAGCTAGATAGTTGTCAAAAGGGTTCAATCAAAAGAAAGGTTTTGACTTTGATGAGATTTTTTCTCCTATTGTTAAGATGTCGTCTATTCATGTAGTTTTGGGCTTGGCATCAAGTTTTGATTTGGAGATTGAGCAGATGGATGTTAAGATTGCATTTCTCCATGGCGATTTAGACAAAGAAATTTATATGGAATAACCAAAGGGTTTCATAGTAAAAGGAAAAGAGGATTATGTGTGTAAGCTGAAGAAAGTTCTTATGGGATTGAAATAAACACCGAGGCAAGGTATAAGAAGCCTGAAATCACATAGTGAAAGGCCATCGAAAAACTATCAACTATTGTGTATTTGTGCAACATTCTCTCCATGATGATTTTGTTATATTGTCGCCGTATGTTGATGATATCTTTGATTGCTGGGCATAAATGTTTCAAGAATTGATAGGTTGAAGAAGTAGTTAAGCAAATCTTGGCACATGATTTCGGCTAGCAAAGAAAATTTCGCATTGGGGAGCGAAGATGTGGCACTAAAGAAGTCAGATTTGTCATAGAGCAATATATTGAAAAGGTGCTAGAAAGATTGAACATGAGCTACCAAGGTGGTTAGTTCTCCAGCTAGTAATTCCAGCCAAGGTGCCAGACATAACCCCTTCTACGTATTAAAGGAGAAGGAAGGCATGAGAAGAGTCTCCATATGCCTCAACAAAGAAGAAGTTTGATGTATGCTACGGTATACCCTAGGATCTTATTAATAGCTTATGCAGTTGGTGTTGTTAGCCGTTTTCTATTTAATCCAAGAAGACAACATTAGGAGGCAGTTAAGTGGATTGTGAGATATTTGCCAGACACTTCCAATTTGAAACTCACTTTTGGAAGTGGGAAACCAGTACTTGTTGGCGATATTGATTCAGACATGGTAGGGGATGTGAATAATAGAAAGTCTATTTCAGGCTATTTGCTGACATTCTCAGGAGGTGCTATGTCTTGGCAATCAAGACTACAGAAATGTGTTGCACTTTCTACAACAGAGGCAGAGTACATTACAACAGCGGAAGCATGTAAAGAGTTGTTGTGGATGAAGCGTTTCATGAAGGAACTTTGGTTTAAGTAGCAACGCCATTCACCTTAGTAAGAATTCTACCTATCATGCAAGAGTAAAGCACATTGATGTGAGGTATCATTGGATGAGAGATGCTCTCAATTCTAGATACAATTTTTAAATATTGGATCTTCCGATATTTAAATCGTGTATCTCCGTCACTTGTAGAGATTTATCATTCAATGAATGACTGAAAAATGATCCATTGTTGATATTAATCCAATTCGAATGTTTGTTACTAAAAAGTTATAAACAAGTGTTCAAAATCGTGCTTACTTTTATATTTCATTCATCCAAGGATTCTCCTATATTCCAAGAAAATTATTTCAAGAATAGCGTAATCGGTGGGATAGGGAACTATACTAGCGACCTACCTAATTTATTGTAGAAATTTTTGGGATCAATGATTGGACCATGCAAACTAGAAATACCTTTTCTTGGATAAAGGAACAGATTACTCAACTTGTTTGAAATTGAGAAGATACATATCGATCATAATGACTTGGATATGTTAACGAAGTCACTACCAAGGGAGAAGCTTAGAGTTTGTTGTTTGATCGCCGGGATGGTGAGTCCCTCACATAATTGGAAATGGGGAGATTTGTTGGGCTTTTCCTCATGTGGAAGGCCTAACTTAAGAGCCTAAAGTATAAGGCCTCTTAGGCCTTTATATAAAAGGGAAGACGAATTTTTTTGTAGAGTGCTGGCAGCCACCAAGAGAGTGAGAGAAGAGGAGAGAGCCACCGGATTTTGAGAGAGAGAGAGAAAAAAAGAGAGAAAATTTGTGTTTTTCCCTTTACTGCCCAGATTTCGTCAAAGGTCCTATCCCGCTTCCTTTATGGTCCGATTGACCTGAAATTTGGAGGAGAGGTTCGTGACTCATTGGTCTTCAATATGAATCGTGGAGATCGGATTTGGAGTTCGGGATGATCGTCATTTAGTCTGAGAATAGTGCCTCTATTTTGGTGAGTTTTTTCTACCTCGATAGTTTTTTATCATCAGCTTTGATCAAGGTCATTATGTGATCTGATTGAGTTGTTTTTGGGTGAGCACGTTCTTAACTCATTTATATTCATTTTGAATGATGGATATTGTGTCTAGGAATAGTGATTTTGATTGGTGAGATCTCTCCATTTGTTTTATGAAAGTTTGTTGCATTTGCCAAGATTAATTGTCTTAAGATATGATTGATGTATGCCTCTAGTTTTATCTAGAGAGAATTGTATGACCCATTAATTATATTAGTGAAGGTGTTAAGTGGCCTAAGGGTCTCATGGTTTTTACTTCTCACATTGAGAAGGTTTTCCACGCTAAAACTGTTGGTGTTCATATACTTGTTGATTTGGATAAATTGTCGTTGCCCATTTGATTGGTTCCTATTAGGTTTTCACAAGAGGAGATAAAATTATGGTTGAACATTATTTGTGTTTATCCCATCAAATCTAACCATGTCTATTAATGCATAATTGAAGATTTTTTTTTTCCCACATATGAATTGCATTTTCCCAATGCTCGAATAGTGCATATATACTTTACGATACTTGCATGCTTTTTCCCTTTCTATTTATTTATTTTTTCCTTTACAACTATTGCATTTATTTATTTGAAAGGAAGTGAAAAAGTAAGGGAAGGTGGATGGGAAATTAGAATCATGAAAGTGAAGGTAAGATTTGAGTGGATGTGATAGAAGAATAGTCGAGGATAATCGCATACCTTCATGCTCCTACATGTAATATGCCAAGTTTTTTCTTTCATATTCTTACCCACCCCTAAAAAAAAATCATAATTTTTAGGTCATTTTAGTGTCTTTTGTTTTGGTATATAACACAATTAATAACAAATAAATAAACACTAATTTATGAGTATTTAATTTAATGCTCGTCACTCTTAATTTTTATAATCGGATACTTTTATGATAAGGAAAAAATGCATTTTTATGTATCTATATAAAAATAACTACCAAATATAGATCCTTCTAAAATCATTTATACCTCATACATTTATCAATTTTTTTTATAGCTAAATATTTTAGTTATAATGTAGTAAATTTGAGTCCCCTGCAATTATCAGTTTTATTTTATTTTATATGTTAGTCTATATTTTAGCTAAATATAGACTCAAACTCGGGACCCCTTTACTCCTTATACCTTGCATTTTTTGAAACTTTGAGTGCTTTACCATATGAGATAGACATGATGAACTCATACATTTATCAGTTAAAATAGTTAAATATGGTTCCAATAAGCCTTAATTAATTGGTTTAAAGCGTTAGGCCAACCATAAGGGAAAGAAACCAAGGTTCAAAACTTTTTGATGACATATTATTACATTATTGTAATTTCAATGAATAGTTCTCAAAAATTATATTATAATTTGAAGAGACTACATTTAATTTAAAAAAAAATTATTTTTTTATTACTATTCACATTGATTAATCGTGGTAGTATTATTTTCTCACAGAGGCTTGAACATGAGATCTCTCGTAAACTTTATCACTTGAGCCAGGATTTAAGGGCTTTTAAATAATTACATAAAAATTAATATTTAATCAATTAGGTTCCTATGATTTTCTTATATAATGTTTATAAACAATAAACTTATTTGGTTTATGTATTTGAGAACTTTTTTTTAAAGAATAGTTTTTGAAAACACGGAAAACAAAACACACACGATTTTGAGTTTTAGACTGAAATATTTCATTTGAAAAAAATTTACAAAATTAGTTTTTAACCTGTCCAAAGTAATACATAAATAATGTGAGAATTAAATACTAAGAAATGTCGCTACATGATAATGCAAGAATCAATTTTAAATTGCCAAATGTCGCTGTCATCGACAACAACAATTGCATTTTTGAAATTTCAATGGACAACGACATTAGCGCGCAGTTTATAAAATTCACTCGCCTTCTTCTTCCTCTATATTCCCCCCCCCTCCCGTTATCTCTTTACCCGCGCTAGCTTACGTACCAGTCTTATCAAATTTCGATTTTGCTCCTTATTTGCTCTTTCTAGTACTCTATTCGACGCCACAACAAGTGCTTCCTCCGACATAGGACTCGTTTTTTTTTTGTTCAAAATTTCTTAGATCGGGTGGTCATTGATGTGTTTGGTTGATAATGTAGTGATAAATCCTTGGGTTTGGTTCCCATTTTAATCCGGGGTGATAATATTTTGTTGGTGTGGTGTATTTTGTTGATAATGTGGTGATTAAATGTGTATTTTCTTGATCATAATAATGGAGTGCATAACGTCCTATTTGGTTGCCATGTTTTAGGTCGCTGTATGGGTTGTCCTAAAATGTTTATAATTTTGTCCTCTGTGGATATTGATCATAATGTTTTATGTGAGCAGAAAATGAGCATAAATTAAAGGATTTATGTGGTGTGTTTCTTGATTTTATTGTTGGGTATTGATTGTCCTGGTTTTAAGTATGCATAATTTCATATTTCGTAGTTAATGTAAGACAATTTTACGATTATGGTGGGTAAATTTTTTTCAAAAATTGATTTGATTGATATTTTTGTAATTACCAATCTTTGGAAGGTAGTTGGCAAGAATTGCTTTTAATAATGAACTTAAGGGTTTGTATATATATACTTTTAAAATTGGTTTATGTTTTTCAAAACAAGGAAAACACTTTTGGTTCATTTTCCTTGTTCACTTTTGGTTGAGTTGGGACCAAATAAAAATGCTTTGATTCAAATAAAAAAACCAACCTTTGATTGTAAGTCTAGAAAACAATTTTAACCAAAAATATATATATATATATTTTATGGAAGATTCATGTTTTACATTTTCCTAAGAAAATATTTTATGCAATATTCATGTTTTACATTTTTCTCCAAAAAAAAGATGAACGAGGAAAGAATATAGAATTAAGTTCATTTAGGTTCTCATGTACCAAATTTGTTTTTACTTAATTATTACCCCATGTGAACTTTCATATAACCAAAATCTGTTTTTTGGCTAAACAAGGTGATCAATGTAAAGATCCACGGTGAACGTAGCTTTTAAATGGTATGATAATGACCTCATATTATTTAATTTATTTTAAAATCATTTTTGTATAGGTCAATTATGTCATTTTCCTCTATTACTGTGATATGTTATTACAATGAAAATATATTGACATCAAATAAGATGTCAAATATGTGAACAAAGTTGTTATCAGGTTCTTGATGTACCCCGCTGAATGCACGCTTGAACAATCAAGGATATGATATACTAAAAGACAACCATTGACAAACAAAGGTTCAAATTAGTCCTCAATTGTAAGTATCCCCTAAAAGGTGGAAATATGTTTCAACCTTTTCCAATATGAGAAGATAGTAGTGTGTAAACAATGTCAACATACAATAATAACCCAAGACGAGGAAATTGAATCAGATATCGATATCGCTCGGAATAAGCTCACGTCGAATCAACTGCCACGCCATATAGGATTTCATTGGGTTTAAGTAAAAAATTATAATGCTGCAGATTTGATTCTGATGGTTCCCGGGCCTAGTAGCGGCCCAGAACCGGATACTGGAGTATATGAGATGATGAAGACTGCGTTTATGGAGAAGCTAATGATGAATCTGATGAAGATGTTGATGATGAATCTAATGGAGACTTAGATGTTCAAGCTGATGGACATGTATCATCCTTCTAGACTTTCAACCAAGTTTTGGAGAATGAGCAAGGGATATATGTGACGCCCCAATTCTCGGGGGTCATTTTTGTACTCTTTTTTTTTTTTGAACAATACCTATGAACAATGTCCATGCACGCCGCCAAACAGCGCACAAATACGCTGCACTGGCCAGTCCGTCGCGATGCATTATTGCACGCCACAACGATGTCGCTTCGCCCTTCCCGTACCACGCCCGCCGCGACACACATGAAACTCTATCGTGACATAGGGTCGTGCAGACTCTGTTGTGATAGGAGTCCTTGGAGAAGTCGGTTGGCACGTAAAACATTAAAGCCCGTCAGCGCACGTGAGAATTCTCTCGTCATGACAAAACCCTTCGCAGACGCCGGGTGCGCCATTGTCGCGACACCGCCCCAAGCCCGGCCCTGTCTTGGTGTCGAGACACCGAACAACCCTTGATGCCCAACACCCTATCGCAACACTAGCCCTCGCGATTACGTGGCGGGTTATCTCGCCGCATAGAAATTTCACGCGACAGCCACCCAAGAAGGCTCACGCGACAAAGCCTTCCCAGAATGTCCGCTGTTCACGCGGGTCCTTGGTCGCGGCGCGCGGCAGGCGCGCCCGCCGGTGGCACATCACATTCCCTCCTATCACAATACCATTGCAGTGTCGCGACCCAAGATTGGAAATGGGCAGTAGCCCACCCCATTTTCATCCCCTGTACTCTTCTTTTTTCTCATTCTAAAATCAACATAAATTAGCCTTATTACTACAAAGGCTACTGGAACTTGGAAAACTCGCAAAAAAGTATTTATTATACAAAAATGAGTTGAATTTCAACTCTTTGTCCTTTACTAATAAAGACAAACCTGGTTTTCGCCTGTGATTCTACAAAATACAAAACAAGGCCAAATTTGGCCGCTTCTTCAGAACCCGAGGTCCCAGAGGATCTGCCATTCGTTGTACTTCCAATTACCTGAAATTGTTATTCCACGACGGGTGAGCAATGCCCAAGAGTTGAATTTTCCTACATGGGTTACTTCCCCACCTAAGCTTCTATGCAATGATAATCTCACACACATTCTGGCAAAATTACGATATCTTTACTAATGTCTACATGCCTTGTCCCATGCCTTAAGTCCTCACCGATTCCCTCACACATGCAATTTCCATATACGAAAAATTGTTTTCAAAACAAAGGTATTTGTTTTATTTGTGGACAACCCTTCGATATATATATTAGTGGACATACTCCGATAAATAATTATATGGACAACCCTCCGATATATTGTAGTGGACATGCTTCGATAAATAATTATTGGTCAACCCTTCGAAACCATGTCATGGACTTACACCTACTGTTCTATGGTGTCTTTGTGCATATGAAATGCAATATGCCATTTTTATGCCAATTCATGTTAATATATCAAGCATGCATATACTAACATAATTTACACAAACCAACATGTTATTCACCTTTAGCAATAACATAACAGCACACATGGGCAATTAATGGTCCCACAATTCATCTTTGAATTGCCCAAAACAATTCAGTCCGGACTGTTCGAAAACAGTCCCTGAAACCCCAGCACTTAGTCCCAGATCTTTGGGACTAAAATGCACGGCCATTCCGGCCCCAAATACACCAACCATTCGTATGGTTCTCAGACAAGGATTATACCAAGTAGGAGAAAAAAACCCCCTACTCTTGGAGTTTGTTAAAACTCCCCGATTATGGTCTCAATACGAAGCTCTTTTTGCGAGGATGAACCTTCCCTCTTGCTCTGCCTGAAACCGCCAGTCCGATCGCCGGGAAACTTAGAGAGAAGGTAGAGCTTTTCTCTCTAATGCTCTTCTTCATTTTTCTCTTTTTTCTCTCTTTTTCCCTTCTCTCCCCATCCCACCAGTAGGTCCAAGATGGGTCAAGTGGGAGTGTACCCCTTTGCCACGTGTCATCACCCTATTGGCTCTCTTGGATTACCCTTATCCATATATCCATATACTTTGGATTTCCACCTAATCATGTGTTGCCACATGTCTCACATGGGCCCCTGCTTAAGCTCTTGTTTGACTCTTTCTACACTTGACACGTGGCACACTGTGAGCCACTCAACACGTGCCAAATGTCCGGTGCTACCCTCAGTACCTCGAAAAACGTGAAATTATGACTATCTCGAAATTTGATGAAATTCGACGTGGTGGCTAGATTTCGTGAGATGATTTCAATGGTGAAGTCTGTTTTGTCATCTGAGATCTAGAAAAAATTTCGGATTTTCGACTGATATTATTGTTTTACCCTTTCTCAGAAAAATTAAATTTTTTTCTCGGGTTTACAATATATGTCTTTGACCATGTAGCTTCTTGTGATGTATCGAATAACCCAAATGTTGAGGAACCAGATGAGTCATCCCCTGTTCATTATCCTTACCACAAACACCTCAATTTGAACATATTGAAAACTTAGGTAATGTTATTTCAAGTGGTTGAACTCCATGAGTGCAAAATATTACCGGTTATTCGAGTGGAGAATTTATAGTTGACTAAGTTTTTAATTCTAAATCTGATTTGCTAGAGGCTGCAAAAATTTACTTAATTAAAGCATCCTCAAAAAAATTGCTCGTTTTAAGATGTAAGAAGGCCGAAAATGTCAATGTCTATGGAAGCTTCATGTCATGGTTGTGAAAGATACTTGCTTATTTGTAATCAACAAATATAAGGTCCGCATACTTGTGTCAATCCTTGCTTGAACCGGGACCATCATCAATTGGACTCAAACTTGGTTGCTGCTCATATAAAGGCAATAATTAAGGCACAATTCACATTGACTATGATTGCTATTAAAGCAAGTGTGATGGAGAAATGGGGATATGAAATATCATACAAAAAGGTGTTGGATGGAAAGCATAAAGCACTTAGACACTTATTTGGTGACTTTTCTCAGTCATATCCAGAGCTGCCACATTTGTTCTTAGCATTAAAGCAAGCAAATCTTGGATGTGTTGTAATTTGGAAAACATTAGTATGCCAAACAATGAGATATTCTAATCGCTATTTTTCGTCATTCTTTTAAATTTTTATCTATTGAAGGGTTCAACATTGTCGCCTGGCATCGAAATCATTGATGGTACACATTTGTATGAGAAGTATAAAGGTACGTTATTGATCATATGGTGCTTAATAAATAATCGCTTGTTTCATTAACATTTGCTATTATGTATGCTTAGAATATTGATAGTTGGGGATGATTCTTGGCATGTATCGAAAAACAGAGTAACTTAACGGATGGGGATTTGTGTTATATCTAATGTGCATCCGTATTATGGCAAGAATGAGGATCCTCATCTTACTTGCTCGCACTCCACCCGCCTATCACAGATTTGTAGCTATGCGATTCAAAGAAATTTCCATGACCGCCTGAAAGAGTGTAACCAAGAATTCCGTATGTAGAGCAGCCTTAAGGAAAAGTACAACGCAAATTCAATAAGCATCTGACTACAATTAAGAGAATTAATTCTGAAGCACAACAATGGTTAGAGGCGATCCCTTTTCAGTTATGGGCACTTTCACATGATAGAGGTCGAAGATATAGGATTATGACAACTAACATGTCAGAGGTATTTAACAGTGTTCTTAAAGGAGCTCGCAGCATACCATTCACTACATTAGTTCAGTTGACATTTTTCCGCCTTAATAGTTACTTTGTTGCCTAAAGGGACCAAGGTTCTAATAGATTGGCATCTGATGAGCTGTTCACTCTATATGTTGATGCTTAGATTCAGGGCCATGTGGTTAAGGTTGGATTGATGGAAATTGTTCTTTACGATCACATACGGGGCGATTTCATGTCAAGTCAAGGAGTGGTCGAACGCGGTGCCTCAACTTACATTACTAGAAATGTACATGTGGAAAGACATTGATATATGAATTTCCATGTATCCATCATAGCGCATGTCAAAGATCGGCGCTGACATTTCTGCTATTTTGCTTGGGCGCTACTACACTACGTAGTCGAACTATGATACATGGGCAAATTTGTTTCATCCCATATTCAATGAGAGTGGGTTCTTTATGATGGTCCTACGATTGTACCTCTTGAGTAAATGAAACGCATAGGCAGTGGACGTCCTAAATCAACCCGACAGATAACGAACTGGACATTGTGAGGGAAAACTTACACAACGCGTTGTCACACAAACAACATATCACAATGAAGGTCTTACAAGATATCAGAAAATCGCTCAGCGACAGATAGCAAGTCACGTTATTGAAAGCTGCACCGACGGTAGTTGCTTTGTATAAGACTTATGTACGACCTGTATTTCTTGGATTATAAAAGACTTGTGTACTTTTTATTTAAGTAAATGAGACATCATTCACCCATATGTATTTTAATTCATTGTCATCAGAATTAGTACTTGCATTAATGACTATGATACTATTTTTTCCAATGTGGCTTGTTAATAATATGTCACGCCCGAATCCCGGCCGACCGGACAAGGATCCCATCCGCTTCCTGACAGACCATGTAATCGGACTCTTACTCATTTTTTTTTTTTTAAACCATATCGTACCCTGGGTATGGCCATACTCATATAATATAATCCGTGTATCATAGTTACATCAAAGACTACCAATCGAGTGGTGTCCATCAAACTAAACATCTATAATCGAGTCCCATTTACAAATACAAAATTGTACTTTTTACTTATACAAATCGCAGCTGAACCTAACACAGAATAACCTCAAGCGCGTCGCCCAACCTGTAATGCCGGATGCTCATGATGTCTTCTCTCGTACCTACACGGATTTCAAACCCGTGCTGCTTTACGCGAGCGTGGAAGCATATCTTATAACTTATATCGAATACTCTGAGTGCATTTAACTCAATCATGATAAACTTATAAATGTTAAATGCATATCAAAAATCATCATGAATTCATATAATCCAGTATATAACAGGTCAAATCATATTCAGAGCAAACTTAGACAGATACAACATGGCAATCTAATTCATCTCTTTTACATAACTCGTGAATTACACTTATATAGACTTATCCTTATTGACTTTGCCACTCATGATAAATGATCTTATTCTTATTCGTATTTGTGATATCGATTGGATCTTATTCATGTAATGCAGATATACTATCTCTAGTTTCTCTCATACTTATTTCCGATCCCTCCGTAGAGTTAAGGAACCTATGCTTATAATAAGAGGTACTTAAACATGTATTGATATTTAGATCTATCTCATATCTCCCGTAGGAGTTCTCATAACTTATACTTATCCTAATGAGTTTTACACTTGTTCGAGATACCCGTAGATATCACAGAGATTACGGAACGTATACTGGATTTACGGAACTTAATCTTATACGGGAGTACCCGTGAGTACTACTTGATCAAATGTTTGCTCTGATACCAACTTGTGTTGGTATCATATTCCAACAAGTCCTAGGTTAACGTATACCTATACTCATACGGGAGTACCCGTAGGTACTACGGAGTTTATCCTTGTCTTACGGATCTTCTACTTGTACTACAGAGTTTATTCTGGTATTTCGGATCTTATCCTGGTATTACGGAGCATATACATGTATTTCAGATTTTATACATGTATTACAGAGTATATA
This sequence comes from Tetrastigma voinierianum, assembly GCA_016808115.1. NCBI lineage: Eukaryota > Viridiplantae > Streptophyta > Magnoliopsida > Vitales > Vitaceae > Tetrastigma > Tetrastigma voinierianum. The sequence continues at coordinate 304,788 of JAEQBH010004280.1, read as the reverse complement.
CTTGTCTTTTACGTAATTATACTTGTTTTGGCGTAACCGATTCTTGTATTTCTAGCACACATTGTTTACTGTAACTTATACTGTGATAATGTGACTTATTCTTATCTATGATCTATAATCGGGATTACGTGTAACTTATTATCAGATTGATACGTAAGTACCCGTAGGGTACTACAGAACATTTTACTCGGTACAAAGTACCGTGAAAATACGTAACGTATCTCTTATACCCGAGTACTGTGAGGCACCACTCCGACTTATACTTATCTTACGTGATACCCGGAGTACTGTAGCTACTACCGAACTCAGACTTATTTATCGATACAAGAGTACCGTAGGTACTACAGAACTTAATCAAATACAAGATAATCTCGTAGTACTACGTAACTTATCGATACAGGACTTATCGATGCGTGAGGCCCGTGAGGTACTACAGACTTATACGATAATTTTAATTCCTCCCGTAGGAGCAGAGTTTCTTCAAATACGTGAGCATTCGTGAGGTACCTACGTAACTTAAACGATACAGAGTACCCGTAGGTACTACGTAACTTAATCGTACACAGGAGTACCCGTAGGTACCAGGCATAGCAAACATGTAGGTACTGTAGGGTACTACGTAACATATACAGGTACCCGGAGGTACATTTAGATCTTTACCATATTCAGCTTCTTTATTCTTATTCGAGTCTTATCATATAATTGTTAGATTACCTAGACCAAGAATAATGGAATGAGTAGACACGCACAACAGGAGTACCGAAGGTACAAGACAGACGTAGAGTGCCACAAGACTAATCGTAGAGTACCGGTACTAGTGTGTCAAGCACGGCCGTGAGAGTGCCGTGAGCACTAATCGGAGAGGTACCGCCATATGTGCCGCCATTGCCAGAGAGCGCCGCCGCATTAATCGTGAGAGTACCGGGCACTAATGTGCCGGCACGGTCGAGTGCCGTCAAGACTAATCGTAGAGTACCGGCACACGCGCCAAGACGATCGTGAGTGCCGTGGTCATTCAATAATCGCCTTAGTAATTTACAATTATAAGGAGTTCAATAACTTACTATCTTATAGAAAGCATTATTAGCCACATTATACGCCTGGCGATGTATCGTATTCCAAATATCGTAATGGCGATGAGCATGCATCACACCTTAATTATGTATTCTTATTCTTCTATGAATCTACGTTACCCAGAATTAGAATCAATCCAATCGGATCGGCCCAAACTCAAGTTATGGCATCTCATGCCAACTAGCCTGGCTTAACGATTTTACCGAGGGATTTGCGATATTAATTTTTCCAGTGCCTTTCTCGATATTTGACACTGATCTTTGTACTCTTAAAATTAAGGTGCTAAGGGTTCTATTCCAACTTGGAATCAATTCTACTGAGCACCAAATTTCGCTACGTCCGAAACTACCCGGACTTCTCTATGATTAATCGATGTGTGAAATGGGCTTGCACATACTTACTTGGAGTGAATATTTCGACCCTTAGAGTCAGAATTTGACAATACTTTCTCCTTTAAGTTTGGTTCTCCTTGAAGTCTATTTTAAGTGGCCACTTGAATCACTCAAATCGATGTTAAATGAGAAAGTTACGCCAAAATACAAAACTGGTCAAAACTGAAACTGTGAATGAAGTTCCCACCGGGGCAGACTCCTAACTTCTACCGTGGACTTTGGCCAAAAATGACCAGAATCGAGTTCTACCGGTAGAACTTAAGTCCTACCGGTAGAAGACACCTGAGAATGCCCAGGAACAAGTGTTTTCTCACATTTTTCCTTCACTTAATCCATGGATACTCCCACACTTCCTACACACCTCAAACCATTCCAATTCACCTCGACCCTTTTCTATTCAATTTTCATCTTTCATTTCTTATCTTCTTCAAACCTTTCCATGAATTTCTCCCAAAAATCACTTTCACATAGTCTTAACCCATACACAAGCTAAACTCAAGGATTTGCTAGGGTTTACTCTAAAACCCTAACTCAATTGCTTAATATTTAACCATGAATCCAACCTCAAAGAGAGGATTCCTAATTTTTCAGATTTAGAGTATTTCCAACCCCACTAATAAATCTTTGATTAGGAAGAAATCCTAACAAACCCTAGATTTGGAACTCATAAACCTCTCTAGAATCCCATACAAAATCCATGTGATTCATAATAGAGTTCATATCCAAGGTTAGATCCATACAAGAATCCAAAGTTCCATACCTTTGGCTTGATTCCTCCTTCTCTTCCTCTCTTCTTCTTCTTCCTCTTCCTCTTCTCTTCTTTTTCTCCCTTCACGTTTTTGAGCCCTCCCCAAAATGAGACCACAATTTGGTCTTTAAATTCAGATTTTCTAAGGCCATGTTTGGCCCTCCAATAAAACCCATTCGGGGTTGCTTCACTCACTTTTAAGCCCTAAACCTCTTGCCATTTGTATTCAGTTTCATTTATTTACTGGCCTCAAATCTTGTAAATTTATGACTTTTAAGTCCCTCTTGACAATTCTATACTCTTGTCCTTAAGTTTTGTAACTTTTCGGGTTCGGCTTCCGTATGTTTCCTCAGATTTAACTCACGAAACATTTAAATTTACGCTGACAAAATACCCTAAACATGTCGAAAACGACTAGGGTATATTTCGGGGTGTTACAAATTATACTGGCTTCATGTTATCTGTTATAGATATGGCGTTCAGAGGGCTTTATGATGTAGATCCTTTAGATCCATCTGTCTTGGTATTGCAAGATAGATGTATGTCACACTTAGTAGATACAAAGCAGATATGTATTTTATTAATTATCAATTACTATTACCAGTTGTAACATGTAATTTATATTTAATCAATTATAAATTTGGTTTCTTTGTTACTTATAGTTTCAGGAAGTACTCCACCTTCGACAACAGATGAAAGCCTTCATGAGTATGTGGAGGATGGATTCACGTGATTCGCCCATACGTGATCCGAAAGCAGATTTTATGGTATATACCGCTCGGGGTCACATCGATGATCGATCACACTTATCACTCTACCAAGAGAGATTCGGTGGCCGAGACACACATGTTTCATGTGCCCGTAGGAGAGATGTTACAGGATGTTGCTATCATCCTTGGCCTCCGTATCGACGGACTAGTAGTCACTGGGACATGTGTGTTTTATGTGGCGGAGTTGTGCGAGGAGCTACTCGATGTCACCCCACCCATTGATGCTCTTAGAGGATCCGCTATCTCCATTCGGTGGTTATGTGACTAGTTATCCACCCCAACACCTGATGCAGATGAGGTCACTTTAGAGCGGAGTGTGTGTGGTTTCATCTTAGCGCTGATAGGATCCTTCTTGTTTGCGGACAAGAAGGGAGTGTATGTTCATTTGTTCTTTCTCCCACTATTACGAGATTCACATTACACGCGACTTATAGTTGGGGTGGTGCAGCACTAGCACATACATAATGTTAGTTATGCCAAGTCAGCTTGGATCATAGATGCAGTATTAGCGGTTGTATTACATTGATACAGGTATGTAATAACTTTATTTTATTACATACACATTCATATACACAGCTCATCATTAGGTTGCTTACTTTATGTTTATTTTATATTTAGATATGGTCTTGGGAGAGAATTCACGTGGGGCGACCCGATTTTGGGTGACCAGCAGCATATCCAGCATCACCAGTCGCTCATGCCTTACATGATGACAATGTCGATGCTGATGTTGTCGATGAAGACCTAGCTAAGGCTGTCCACGATGGATTTCCAGTTGAGCCTACGGCAGAGCCAGAGCCAGAGCAGCTCTTCCATTGGGGTGTAGGTGGAGAGTACCTTTGACATGGGTGCATAACCCATCCGGTGTGCTCCTCCTATATCGAGATCAGCTAGATGCACAGACTCTTGATCAGGTAATGGTATATGTAAAAGTATATGGTTTTATAGTAATTTCATTCATAGTCACATAAATTTATTGACATCAAGTGTAAATGTGTAGGTCTTATGGCAACTATACGTTGAAGAGTTGGTTGACCAGCTTCTATATATCTGCTTAGCTGATTAGGAGATCTGGCAGACGATGTCACCGCATATATGTTTCGAGACTGTTGAGTGACATCATTTAGAGCGAGTCTTGTGCCAGTTTGGGCTACACCAGGAGATACCTCTATCTTGCTCTTATGAGCAACAACTACATAGAGTGGATGCACGTGGACGACACTAGAGAGATTAGGCGACGTATCATGCTCCATACATTGCCTTATGGGATACGCGAGTGGGCAGGATCATCACTACACCCCTATGGTGGGTATTATGGACTTTCATGATTCATATATGCAATGGTATCGTCGTATTACCCAACGTTTTATGACACCACCACTCCATAGGGGTGATATGAGGTTCCATACTACAGATGGTATTACTCAGGTTTTGGTAAGTTAAAGTCCCAAGTTTCTAAAGTGTTTTCCAAATTCAATCAATAGACATGATATAATTGTTTCGTTTGTCTATTTAGACATCCGCCATACTCGACATAACTAGTCGCCGCTGGTGCTACCACTCAGCGCCCCCATGACACGCCTTTGCCTCTTTTACTTTCTAACTTATGGCGCCCCCAACACGGGGTGCTTTGATACCAATTAATTTGTAACTATCTTTTACTTTTTTTTTACCAAACCATTAACTTGTTCATTCATGTACTGTTAAACATTTAACTTGAAATATATTCTGTAGCAGCGGATTACAAAATATATTCAAAACTCCATAAATATGAGTGTTCAACATATACAATATTTTTTTTATTCCGAAAAAATATCAATTTTTTCTATTATACCCTAAACATATTATAAACTGCTGCTAAGATAAATTAGGTATTACAACTTCCCCCCTCCCTAAAAGAATCCCTCATTCCCGAAATTCATACCTAATCTCGAAGAGCGCCATGGGATATTGTGTTCATAGTTGCTTCCGCTCCTAAGTAGGCTTATTCCCCGCCATAGTGTTGCCGTGAGTACTTTCTAATTAACTAAGACTTGCTTGTTCCGCAACTGTTTCACCTCTCGAGCCAGAATAGCCTTTAACTCCTCTTCATATGACAAATTCTCCTATACTTGTATCTCTTGCACTCGTAGTATGTGTGACTCATCAGAGCAGTATCTCCGAAGCATCGACACATGAAACATGTTATGCAATCTGCCAACTCTGGAGGGAGTGCCAAATGATGAGCCATAAAATAATTCGCTCCAGACCATATGGCCCTAGCGAACCCTGACTCCAACTTGCCTCTTTGACCAAACCGTAGAATTTTCCTCCGCGGCGATACTTTAAGAAGACCTTGTCTCCCACTTCATATTCAATATCTCTCCTCTTTAGATTGGCATATGACTTTTGTCGATCATTAGCCGCCTTTAACCTTTGCCGAATAACTTGTACATTCTCTCTTGTATCTTTTACTAGGTCAGGACCAATCACCTTGTACTCATTCAACTCTGTCCAACATATCGGAGTTCTACATCTCGTCCATATAAAGCTTCGTATGGTGCCATGCTAATACTTGCTTGATAACTATTGTTATAGGCAAATTCCATCAATGGGATATACCTATCCCAACTTCCAAGAAATTCTATGACACAACCTCGAAGCATGTCTTCGATTACTTGAATCAATCCGACCGTCCATCCGCTTCAAGGGATTAAGATAGTCGTACTAAAATCTTGCAGCCTAGTATCCAAGGCTAACTATAGTTCCTTCTAGAAACTCAAAGTAAAATGCGGATCTCTATCCGACATAATAGACAACGGTACATCATGCAATCGTACAATCTCTTTCACGTATAGCTTAGCTAATCGATCCATAGAATAGTCCATCATGACCGGTATAAAATGGGTCGACTTTGTGAGCTTATCAACAATTACCCAAACAGAGTCATGTTTCTGTTGTGTGAGGGGCAAGCTCGACACAAAATCCATAGTGATGTTATCCCACTTTCATTGAGGAATTGGAAGGGGTTGCAATAGACCTGTTGGAACTTGGTTTTCAGCTTTGACTTGCTGACATATCAAACACTTAGACACGTACTTTGTCACATCTCTTTTCATTCCTTTCCACCAGTAATGCTATTTCAAATCCTGGTACATCTTATTACCTCCAGGATGCATGGTAAATACCATATTATGAGCTTCAAATAGTAACTTTTTCTTTAGCTCTTATCACCCAAGTACATATAATTTGTTCGAAATACAAACTTTCCAGCCTTCTTTACCAAAATCAGCCTTATCACCATCTCCACCATCCGTACCTTTTCTCAGAATTCTACATCATTTTTTTGCGCACTTCTAATCATTTTCTTTAAAATAGTTGCATCAAGAATGAGCCAATATAGCTCCATCATCTGCTAGTCTCCATTCAAAGGTGTCAGCGACATCACCGCCATTATCTTTCGCTAAAGCATTCGCTACCACATTTAGCTTTTCTGTGGTGGTAATCTATTATACAGTCATAATCTTTGAATAACTCTAACCACCTCCGCTGTCTCAAATTTAATTCTTTCTGAGTCAGCAGATACTTGAGACTCTTATGATCTGTATAAATTCTACACTTTTCCCCATATAAGTAGTGTCACCATATTTTCAAAGTAAACACTATCGCAGCCAACTCTAGATTATGAGTGGAATAATTTTGTTCATGTGGCTTCAATCGGCTGACGATAAGCCACTAATTTCTTTATCTTCAGATTAACACACATCCCAAAACCAATACTGGCGCATCATTGTATAGGTATACTCTTTCTCGAGTGCCGCAGACACATCTCAGTGTTTCAACCACATTTCTTTTTCAATCGGGTTTCAAAACTATTCTGACATTTGTCTGTCCACTCAAACTTTACTCATTTCCTGAGTAATTTAGTGAGCGGAGAAACTATGACAGAGAACCCTTTCACAAATCTTCTATAATATCCTGCTAGGCCTAAGAAACTTCTCACCTCAATTACATTTTGAGGCAGTTTCCAATTTACAATGGCCTCAATCTTTATAGGGTCCACTCTTATACCCTCAGCTGACACAATATGACCTAGGAAGGAAACTTCCTTAAGCCAAAAGTCAATTATTGAAGCCGTGAAGTATAACTTCTTTCTTAACGCCTCCATGACTATTCTCGGGATAAGTTGTTCATGTTCCCGCATCCTTAGAATACACCAGGATGTCATCAATAAAACCACCACAAACTCATTAAATCCATGAATGCTGTCGGTGCATTAGTCAACCCAAATGGCATTACCAAAAACTCATAATGGCCATATCGAGTTCTAAATGTAGTCTTTGGCACATCGACATCTTTCACTCTTATATGATAATATCCTGATCGCAAGTTTATCTTCGAAAAGACATCCGCTCCCTTTAACTAATAAAAAAGATCTTCGATTATCGGTAATGGATACTTGTTTTTCATTGTGACCTTATTGATTTGCCGATAATCAATGCACATTCATAACGTGCCATCTTTCTTCATAAATAAAAACAGTGCACCCTGCAGACACACTGAGTCGATAAAACCTTATCCAAAAGCTCAGAATCGACTCTTAACTCTTTCACCTGTCTGAGCCATTCTGTATGGCGCCCTAGACATAGGGATTGTTCCTGGTATAATTTCTATGGATAAATCTACCTCCCTCTTAATGGGAATGCCTGGTAACTCTTTAGGGAATACATTTGGAAATTCCCTTACTACTGGAATCTTTTCCAAATAAACTTGACCTCTCTTAGGAGTCAAGTATCAAGGCCAAGAATGTCTCATAGCCTTTCCTCATAAGTCTCCTAACTTGCATCGCGGAGATCACATTGGACATTACGCCCGATCTAATGCCTTGTACTATCACCCCAGTTTGGTTAGAGCATCTCAACACTACTGTCTTTTGACCACAATCAACGATAGCTTGGTGTTTAGACAACCAATCCATTCCCAGAATCAAGTCAAACTCTCGGAATGGTAAGGTTATCAAATCAGCAAGAAACTCTCTTGCTTATATAACAATGGGGCAATTTCTGTATACACGATTCATGATAACACTATGCCCCAATGGACTGGTCACATGCATGTCATATGCTAACTGTTCCACTGTTGGTATCTTATTAAATACATGTTCAATGCATACATACAAATGAGTGGATCCAGGATCAATCAATGCATGAATCTCAATATCATAAAGAGAAAATATACCAGCTACAACCTCAAGAGCATCCTGATCCTCACGAACCCTTCTCGCATATGCTCGTGCTAGTGTCAGAGGTATCGACGGTCCATCATCTTCAAAGATCGTGGCCCTCGCCCTCCCAGGCCGAATCAGCTACTTCGACCTACCGACTTCGTCAAGGTAGTGTAACTCGATTTCCCTACCACTCTTTCGCATAATTTCTATTATCCCTGACTCTTCCTCGGGACACCGTGGCTATCAAATGATCGCTGGCTTGCACATCAAAACCTCCTCGTCAAGAATTTGCAAACACCCAAATGTCTTCTATGGCAATGAAGGCACTTTGGGATTTCTCCCCGTCCAACTGAAGCACCTCTACTAAAACTAAAGTTACATTAGACTCTCATTCTTCTACCTCTCTATACGAATGATACTCCGACTTCTTGGAGTCGAAGACTCTAGCTCTTTTTCTTAAGGAGGACGAAGTTCCTCTAGAAAACTTCTTCTTCTAAGATCTTTCTTTGTTGTTCGTTTCAAGTCCCTCTACTTTCATTGCAGCTTAGACCAACTGATAGAAATTCACTTGTTGGAGAGAAGTCATAGGTGCCAAATATCTCTTGATGGAATCATGCAGTCCATCCTCAAATTGCCTACACCAAAATGCCTCGGTGAGGACCAATTCCGGTGCATACTTACTGAGATGAATGGATTCTTTCTCATATTCAGCCACCGATAAGTTCCTCTACTTCAAATTCAAGAACTGTTTCCACTTGGACTCCTTATACATCTCGGTAACGTACTTTGCCCTGAACTCTTGGACAAAGAACTCCTAAGTCATGGGATTTGGAATCCTTGGACTTCTCAACACTAGTTTCCACCATTCATATGCCTCACTCTGCAATAGTGAGACTGCACATGATACTCTCTGACAGGAGGGCATCTAACTTCCTCCAATATTCTTTGCAACTTTTTTTAACCGTGACCCGCTTTATCGGACTCTTCCATGCTCGTCCCATGGAATTCCTCAACCTTACAAGTCTTCTTACCATCTATCGAGGCTTTCGTCGCCGCACCCTAATACCCGAATCATGTCTCAGATGTCCCTCAAGAAAGCTTCATTGCTTAATGGCTCACTCGCCTGCATATTCAAAAGGTTTGAAGCAGTAACCTCGATCTCTGCGCTAACACTCTTACCAAGCTTTTCACGATTATGACGATCCATCTATACAAAACACAAGGACATCTAAATCAGGCCAACACATTACTAAACACATGCTTTTCAATCTTATCCTCTATCTAGAATCGCCTAAACTTAGGCTTTTCCAGAAGCGCCTAAACCTATGCTCTGATACCACTAACTTGTAGCATCTCCCATGTCGGGGTGATCTGATACCACTAACTCGTCACGCCTCTGCCTCTTTTACTTTCTAACTTGTGGTGCCCCCAACACGGGGTGCTCTGATATCAATTAACTTGTAACTATCTTTTACTTTTTTTTTACCATACCATTAACTTGTTCATTCATTTACTGTTAAACATTTAATTTGAAATATAGTATGTAGCAGCGGATTACAAAATATATTCAAAACTCCATAAATGAGAGTGTTTAACATATACAATTTATTTATTTATTTTTAATTCCAAAAAAATACCAATTTCTTTTATTATACCCTAAACATATTATAAAACTGTTAGGGTATAAATTGGGGTGTTACACCACCGATTTGGTACTCACATTATATTGCTAGATTAGTGTTACACCAGATCGGAGAAGAGCATCGCATCGCCGGCTACGATAAGGAGACATCTACATCACATGGACCATCCATTAGACCTCCGGTGTCATCCACTCCAAAGACATATGCACGAACGAGGTGTATGGAGAGGGAGAGGGGAGAGGAGAGTTGATCGACGAGGTCGTGGTCGACGGGCGGCGAGGCCATGGTCGGTGATGGTGATGAGGTCGTGGTACGCCACTCGCCCGACATATTGCCCACTCGATACCCCTATACTTACCCATCACCCCCCCATGTACATATACATCACCTTCATACCCCTAGACACTTACACATCTTTACCATATCCGATGTCGCTAGAGTCGGCCTCCATAGTAGTAGAGATATCACCCAATATCCTTAAATTTCTTTATCTTCCTTTACACTACCTCCCATCATGGCACCATCATCGACCTTATATCGATTGGGCACTCTCCAAATGCTGGGACGATCTCGCTACTCCACGTATACGCCAAGACTTCATCCAGCATCCGCTCCTCGTCTCACCATTCGAGATCGCACAAATCTCTATAAATATCGATAAAATTTGACCCGACACGAACACGACACCAAACCCAACACCGCAGCGGCCGGCCGAAGATAATCGTGCTCGTCATATTCGCGTCGACCGGCCTAACACGACAATGGGGTCATATTCAGCGCTGACATGCCTAACACGAATTTGACTCGACCGACCTGCGACTATTATGGCTAATTTAATTAAATCTATTTAATAAAGCTTATTCATTAAATACTTAATTATTAATTATAATTCATATTAATTTAAATAATAAATTAATAAACATGTTAAATTTAATAGGTTATTTGCAAGAATACTTATTTACGATTAATTATAATTTTATTATTTTAAATAATCAAATTAACAAATAAATTGTGGTCAATTCCACCTAATTAATAATAATCGTTAAGGCTGTTAATGACGTTGATACACGTATTATTCGCTTGGCCAGGCAATGACGTTGACACACGATCCGTACATCGACACTACACCGAATACTTTCCACCCATTAACGTAATCACACTCCCACCATGATCAATCCACCGCAGATTCTGCGCTCCACCCCAAGCAGAAATATAAAACCCATCTTACGAGACTCCATTGATAAGTACGCTCATATTTTTATATATCGATATTTGTATACAATTTTTTATATACTTATACGATTTGGTTTATGCATGATATCATTATCAGCTTCACGCAAAATTCCATCGAATATTCCACAGCGATTCAAGATTTTAAACGATAATATACAATAATCGATAAAACTTCATAAATAAAAACGCCCAAATATTTTAAAATAAAATTTTCAGGTTTATTTGAAACAAGTTTTAATTTTTGATGAAGCTTAAGTTGCTTAAATTTAAAATATATCTTCAGTTTATTTTCAAATAAATAACTTTTGCTACGATTTACGAATAATTTACTAGCGATAATATAACAAATATATTCAATTCATTACCACGTAAGCTTATCAAATAAGAAATATTTTAAATGTTTAAATGCTAAAAAACAATAATAATAATCTTCGACATAATTTAGAATTTTGTTAGTAATGTCGTTATTATTAAGAAAGAATCGAAATTTCTAAAATACAATTATCAAATACAGAATTTAAAATTTCAATTATTGTTATCCATAACAATGACATTTGCTATGTTGGAATCCTGCGTCAGCCAAACACATTACTTTGAGTATTTATTTTTGGGTTAAAAATTAATTTTATATATATTTTTTTCAATTGGAATATTTAAGTCTAAAATTTCAAGATTTTGGTGCTATCCGAACTGTTCTTGTTATCAATTTTCCCATATTCTATTGGCATCAAGCCGTCAGCTCAATAATTGGTTAAATCAGTCCAATCCATTCAAATGACAACAAAAGTAGCACGGAGGAAGCAATGAAACTTAAGTATGAAGCTATGGGGAGAGATGTAAAACGCAAAGCAATAAGACCTAAATTACATAGGTGGCATGATACGATTCGTTGGTGGGGTTGGATATGTGTACAACAAACAGGGTAGAAGATAGGGTGCATAGAGACTTAGAATTAGAAATATGAGACGTGGGCCGGACGCGCCTCTCTATATTTCAGTGTTTGGCGTTTCACGTTTCACGTTTCAGTGTGGGGCTGGGCACTGGGCACTGGGCACTGGGCACTGGGCAGTAGTAGTACTAGACTACTAGTAACTAGTAAGTTCACTGTCATCCGCTTCCCGGATTGATTCGTGTTTCGAAACGGAACGTCTTCTCGTACCTTTCTCGCGATTCTTATGCTTCGTCTTCCCATGCCCAAATACATGTTTTCTTTTCTCTCTTTATATTATTATTATTATTATTATTATTATTCTCAGAGGCTATGTTATGTTCTGGAAATACAATTTAAATTTCTGGTGATTCGTATTCGGATTTCGATTCGGACCCACGAATTGCTATCTTTCCTGTTGTTGTATTTTTTAGCTTTTGTTTTCTTTCTCCTTGGGCCAAAAAAGGTGAATTCGAAACAACAAATGGGAAGCGGACACGGCAGATTTTAACTTTCTTTACAAGTTCTCTAAATGCATTGGGGGTGTGAGAAAACCTAAGTTTGGGATTGAAGTCTTTTCAGGCAATGAGAAATTGTGTTGCTGAAACAGATAAGTTTTAGTGGAAGGGCGCTTGTTTGAGGGTTTTTTTTTCTTTTTTTTTTCTTTTTTTTCTTTTCTCCTCCTCAATCTGCATTGGATCATATCTCCTTTTGGTCCGATTTAAGGTGGATTTCCATTCGCTTCTTTCGTATGAACTTCTTCTCATCACTTTCACATGTTTGTCTGTTGTAACTGACCCCGTTTAATTCATGAACATCTCGTTCTGGAAACTGTCGATTGAGCTATTGTGGGGGTTTGATTTGGTTATTGATTTATGAGGGAAAGAATGGCATTCTGGTATTATAGAATTTCTCCATTAGGTTAATCCCTTGATTGATTGAGTGATTCATGTTATTTGGTTTCTAATGTGTTTTAGTGGCTGGGTGGGAGTGGTTAGTTCAATGTGGGTTTGATTCTGTAGATTGGGTTTACTGTACCTTCCGTTCTGGTTGCTGCAATCTATGTGATTTTCTTGTAAATTATTAAATGGCCGCTTACTTTTTGTTGTGTATGATTGAAATTTACAGATTTTTGTTCATACAACAGTGTTGATTTGGGATGGCTGCTACTGGGTGGGATGATGATGAGTGCTCTGTCATTGGAGACAAAGGTGAAATTGGATTTATTGATTTTGAGAATGATGCATCAGTGTGTGATTACAACCCGAGCGAAGAAGGCCCTGTTGTTGTTTCTGTCCCATTTGCCTTCAAAGGGAAGCCTAAATCGATAATAGTTGGGGAAACTGCTAATGATTCTGTAACCTTAGAGAACACCACTAGTGATCCAGTGGAACTCTGGGGAGTAAGAATTTTCGCTTCCACTCCTGAGGACTCATTTACACTTTCCCTAATGGAACCACCATCAGCAAGTGCAGACATCAAATACATTGAAGGATTTCTGGAGTCCTTTTCCTTGGAAGACAGAGTGCTTCAGCCTGGGGAAACTTTGACTGTGTGGGTATCTTGCAAGCCAAAGGAAATTGGTCTGCACACATCCGTTGTGCACTTTGATCTGGGGTCGGACAGGATAGAGCGAGTGATTTTCCTTTTGGCTGAAGATAGGGTTTCACAATCTTTGGCCCCAAAGAAGCCATATTTAAGAGGCTCAAGAAAGAAGGTGTTTGATATGCAGGAATATTTCGTGGGTTCACGACCTGCGAGGCCAAATACCCGAAGTTTCAAATATAGGCTTCCTCAATATGTAATGCCAACTGATATTAGAGAATTACTGGAGAGTAAGCAGATCCCAGATACCATCTTAGATGGTTTAACCAAAGACAGTTATGAGTCTTTCTTCAAAACTTTACTGATAATGGAAGAAATTCGCTTGGAGGTAGTATTCATTTGTTGAGTAAATAATAATACACACAATGATAAAAGATTCCTTTTTTTTTTCTTTTTCATATCTCTGAAGTTGATGTTTTTGCTCCAGGAAGACATGAGGAGCTATGACATGGAGTGTGTGACCATGAGGAGGAAAGGGACTCAATTCTTGACCCTTGAGGTTCCTGGCTTGGCGGAGAGAAGACCTTCACTTGTTCACGGGGATCACATTTTTGCCAAGCTTTCCCATGAAGATCAAAATGATTCGACTCTTCCATATCAGGTTTGTTTCCTACTTATGCAGTATCATTTTTGAGGATTGAAGCATCTCAGCTTGAATGGACATTCTGCTTGTAGGAAGAGATTTAGACATGTATCAGATGCTGCCATCTGAACATGCGAACCATCATTTTTGATAGCGTTACATTTTGGCTTTGCATTAAAAAAAGGCAGGTTATATGCATCAGAAGTAATGTAATTCTAGTACTTTATAAGATGCCTATAAATGTTGGTTTGACGTTGTTCAGATCCTATAAACTCTGTTATAAGTTTGCTTTCTGATGTTTTCAATGGTCTATATGCTGTGATTTCCAAAAAATGGTCAGGATCCTCTTAATTTTGATTTTCCACTAAAGGTATCTGTTAAATGATCAACTCTCCTAAAAGTTCAAGCTTCAGAGGATTTCGCCAATACGCACACTACGCTCAACACCCTCCTCACGTACGGCCCGCCACCACGCAGACGGGTAATCGTAAAAGTTTATAAATGGATCAAATAAACACGTGGGACAATTGCAAGGAGAGAGTTCGAACTCCAGTGACTCATTAAACCAAGCTCCGATACCACAGTTAATGACCAATTTTATTTTATTTTTATTATTTTTATTTTTGAGAAAACATTCATTCTTCCGAGAATATATAATATAACACCATCACCATATATGGTTGAGTCGATAAGACATCAATTTAACCTTGGGTTATAGAGAATGACTATTAAATGCATTCCCACCTAAATTCATTTCAAATAATCATGGGGATTAAATTGCAAGGAGAGGGTTTGAACCTAGGACCTCCTGCCAAACCTGGTTGATGGACTCTGACTCTCAATGTGCGCGGGTATGGGGCCGTGTGCACGTGAGGGAGGGTGTTGAAGCATGATATTCATATTAAACTCAAATCCTATAAGCTTCGAGCTAGAGAGTTGGGTCATTTAATATGGTATCGAGCCGTTTCACAAGTGAGGCCCTAGTAGCTCGAACCCTCTCTCGGGCAATTTAACTCTACGTTTATTTGAAAGTCCATTATGGACTTTGACTCACCACGTGCGTGAGTATGGGGCCATGTGCATGTGAGGGAGGGTGTTGAAGCATGATATTCATATTAAACCCAAATCCTAAAAGCTTAAGCTTTTAAGAGAGTTGGTCATTTAACAGTATCTAAATTTAGTATGAGAAAATGAAGGTTTTTGGCTTCCTCTCGTGATTTATGTGCAACAGACAAATAAACATACCATACATGAATACACTTCCCTAATGATCACGGGTGAACTCTAGTTGATAGATTATGGTTTGTTTTTACTTGTTGACATGAGTGTAATATTATTAGTTTGCCTGTATCTTTCCCTCAAAATATAAAATCTTGAATGGGTTGTTGTGTAGGGTTTCATCCATCGTGTTGAGGCTGAAAAGGTGTATTTAGGTTTTGCCAAAGAATTCATCTGGCATCATATAGATGAAAGTCTCTACAATGTAAGGTTCACTTACAATCGAGTGAATATGAGAAGATTATATCAGAGTGTGGAAGCTGCAAAAGGGTTAGAAAAGGAACTCCTCTTTCCTTCTGATTCTAGAAGGAGACTGATTAAAGCAACTCGCATGGTCCCTATAGCTTCTAATCTCAACGAGGAGCAGATTTTGTCAATTGAAATGATACTTGGCTGCAGAGGGGCACCGCCTTATGTGATCCATGGCCCTCCAGGCACAGGTAAGACCAAGACGTTGGGGGAAGCAATCCTCCAGATCTATTCAACTCGAAAGAACGCTCGCATTTTAGTCTGTGCACCTTCAAATAGTGCTGCAGACCACATATTAGAGCGACTCCTTGCAGAGGAGGCTGTGGAAATACAAGAGAATGAGATATTCAGACTAAATGCAACTTCCCGCCCTTATGAGGATATAAATCCTAACTTCATTCGCTTTTGCTTCTCTGAAGACTTGATCTTCAGATGTCCTCCACTCAATGATCTCAAGCGCTATAGGATAGTTATTTCAACTTACATGAGTGCCGCTCTCCTATATGCAGAAGGTGTCAAGCGGGGCCACTTCTCTCACATTTTCCTGGATGAGGCTGGCCAAGCTTCTGAGCCAGAAACGATGATTCCTCTATCCCACCTTTGCCAGGGTAAAACAGTCGTCGTTCTTGCTGGAGACCCAATGCAACTGGGCCCTGTAATTTACTCCAAAGACGCAGAGACCTACGGCCTGGGAAAATCATACTTGGAGAGGCTTTTTGAATGTGAGTTTTATGGCAAAGAGGATGAAAACTATGTAACCAAATTGGTTAGAAACTACCGATGTCACCCAGAAATCCTACATCTTCCTTCACAGCTGTTTTATAAAGGGGAACTGATCCCTTGCAGAGATGATAAAAATCCCTCCATGATGTGGGCTGAAATCCTTCCTAACAAGGAGTTTCCTGTTCTTTTCATTGGCGTCCAAGGCTATGACGAGAGGGAAGGAAGCAACCCATCATGGTTTAATAGGACTGAAGCAAGTAAGGTGGTGGAGGTCATTAAGAAACTTATAATAAGCCAGAATCTGAGAGAGGAAGATATTGGGGTAATAACACCATATAGGCAGCAGGTACTAAAATTAAAACAGGCCCTTGAAGGTGTTGACATGCCTGCTATCAAGGTTGGCAGTGTTGAACAATTTCAAGGACAAGAGAGGGAAGTTATTATTATATCTACTGTCCGTTCAACAATTAAACACAATGAATTTGACAAAAACCACTGTTTGGGATTTTTGAGCAATCCCAGAAGATTTAATGTGGCTATTACTCGAGCTAGATCGTTGCTTATTATTATTGGAAATCCACACATTATTAGCAAGGTATTTCTCATCCTTCATGAGCTTCCCTTTTCAAGTTTACTGTATATTCATGACAAAATCCTTGCACTGCTTAGAACAAAAGGATTTTGAATGAATACATGCAAATTAGCAGCAGCCAAGGTAGGAATAGAATCCCCATACCAACTCAAGCCTTCAATGTTGGAGTTCCTGTAACTTATATAGTTTGACTTGAATTAAGTTCTTAAAAGTTATATTTATGTTAGTGTTATTAAAAAGGGTAGAATGTGTTTAATTTTTATTACATGAAAAAGAATTCTGGCTTTATATCTTTATGCTGTTTATTGGGATGATATAGAAATGATGCATGTATGGTAAAATTTGCAATTTTAAGAGAAGATAGTGTGTTCATGGATTAAGGGTACCATAACTTGGTCAAACTATGCTTGTCTGGGCAGACTCTGAAAGTGTTGGTTGTGCTGCTGATTGCTTCTCATGTACTTCTCGGTTGAGTATGGAAATGAGAGCTTCAAATTTGACTCTTTACATGACTTCTCTGCTCTGTTTTTATGTTTATTTACAAAATTTCAATGTCCTTGTGTCCATGAGTAGTTGGAAAAAAAGAAAGCTAGTGAAGAAGAAACGAGGCAAGTTAAAACAATGGCTTCTATGAACCATACATAGATATTATACCTCGGGTTGGACCTATATAATTTCTCAAACTTCATGCCATTGTTCAGTGAAATATAATGTATTGCTATTAAGTCCAGTTGTTTAGGTCTGTAATGTTCAGTGATTTGCATTTATTATGCAGGATTCATATTGGAACAAGATTTTATGGCATTGCTCAGACAATGATTCCTACCAGGGCTGTGCTCTCCCCGAAAGGCTGGATTTTGATGACAAGGAAACTGTGGAGTCCAGCTTCAACCATGAAGAAGAGAACCCTCAACCCTTCAATGAAGATGGATGGGATCAAGGGCCCTTTCAAGCAGAAGAGATCCCTAAGCCTGGTACAAATGAAGCTGAATGGTCTGATGGTTGGAAGTAAACTCACCCATCACAGGAGCAACATGTGAGGGTTTTTTTATTTTATTTTTTTTGAGTGTTTTGAAACTTGTTTTACTTCCTCTTTGTATTTATTTCCCTCAAATTGGTGATGTAATTGTGTGTGAAACATATAGGGGGATCTTTCTGTTATTCTATGAGATTCAAGCAATCATTCATTTTGCAGAAATAATGTGTCACAATTGTAAGAAGATTGTAGCAGTAGGATGCTCTTTCTACAGGAAATCTATCTATTCACCTTTCAGGTGATTAGAACTAGAGGAAAGCTTGGGTAAGAACAATGACAACAATGATACCTTGTGGAAACCAAATTCTAACGATGTCCATATTTTCTGGTTGCCCTGATGAGCTTGGCAATATTGGTGTCTTTCCTGGAGGTTCTGCCGGGAAGCTTGGAAAACGAGGTGGAGATTCAGCAGGAGCTGCAAAACAGTTCCAAAAATTTAGTGACGATGACTGTCAATGCTTCAATTTTACATGTATTAACGTTTGATGACTTAGTCTAGTCCCCCTAGTCCCTTACATTATAATTCTATTAAGCACCATTTCAGAAAACAGAGAGTTGCAAAGTAAGAAAAGTAGAAAACAAATAGTTGTATGAAAACAAACATCAGAAAACTGGTCACAATCAGCTATCTTACTTGAATCACTAGTAGTGGGAGGTTGCTGTCCAAGTCCTGGACCTGTTGTTGTACCCTGGAGGGGAGGCAATGCTGCTGACCCTGGTACAGAATCAATTCAAAGAAAGCGAATTAACATTTTGTCTTTTATAAAGAATAGAAAATTATTGCACAAATATGGAAACTTTTTGAAAATGAAGAAATAAATAAAACAGTTTTTGATAACACTTCTTGAAAATGGTTCTCAAATTGTTCTCCAGAACAATGAATTTCTTTGGAAATTCAAATATAAAAAACAGTTTTCTCATTTTATTCCATATGAAAGCAAAAGGGTTATTTCATGACTCTCTTAGCAAATGAATATTTTCCTTTCTTGTAAAAGCTCAAAAATCTGATTACTATGTTTGGCTTTTAAGAAATTTGAGGAAAAAATGGTAGGAAAATAAACAGAAAGAAGAAGAGATAAAATCAAATAGAACATAATTTTATATGCTTCAACTCATTCCGTTAATTTTCCTCGATCAAACTTTCAAAACATTTTCTTTTTAACATCAAAATAAAAACATTTTGAAACAGTAGAAAAATATTAAAGAGAAAAAAGAAAATAAAAAGTTAGAGGTTCAAGAATCCAAGAAACCTAAGCAGAAGGATTCAAGAGAAGCGTGGCGGGCAGAAGTGGCATTTCCAGGGGTGCAAAGAGAAGAAAGAGCGAGAAGTTTGGTGGCGTTCAAAGGAAATCCCAGGATCATAGGCTGCCGGAGAAGGTAACAGAGGCAGGCGCCGTCTGCGCTCTGGAAAGCCGAGGAAAACGCCGCGCAGCACTGCGAAGAAGCCGACGCCGTCACATTGTTCGGCGGCGACGATACGTAGGGCAGGCACGGAGAAAATGCAATCAGCTCTCCGGCGCAGCCTCCCGGCCGCAACTGCGCCGCCGTCGAGCACATGGAGATCATTGTGAGAAGCAGCAACGAAATCACCACCTTGCAATGAGCTAGAGAGGTAGTGTTCATAGCTGGTTTTCTTTTAATCTGTTTTTAAAAGTCGTTTGTTTCGGAGGAAAAGTTTCAGAGAGAAAGTGTGAAAACGGGATTCCTGTTATTTGGGTTATATAGTGGCCGTTGGATGTTTGTAAACAGATTGGCGGGAGAAGAATGTATTTTTCCAAAATTACCTCTCTTGTCCCCCACAATTTGGCTTACGCGTCTTAGAGCATTTCCAACCACACTCAACAAATTAGCCTATCAAAGAGGTCAAATATTAAATTTACTATTTTGGCTTAAGAACTTTTTAAAAATTCACTTCCAACCACACTCTCTATTTTACACCCAATTTTCACTAACTTCCAATAATTTAAAAGTAAAACATATATATAGAGAGAGATAGAGAGAAAAAGGAGAGACCAGAGAAATTTCAAATTCCGCTCTTCACATTCAGCGACCCATTCGATAACTGTGAATGTAGAAATGAATAAAGAGCTGGGTCGGGAGAATTTTTTGTGATTTACTAATAAAGCGGCTAAAAACAAGCAAATAGAAATAGTCGGAGATGCTCTTACATGTTTAGGAAACGAGAAAAGAAAAAAGGGAGATTATTTTAATATTTTTCAAAAGATTTTAAATTTTAGAAGGTCCTTCTAAAGAAATTAAAAGCATGATTTTAAAGGGCATATGAGTCATTTAATGGCTGAATGAATTTTATATTTCGGTTTCCCTCCTCTTATAAGTAGACTCTAATGCTTAATAGAACAGGGGTGTTGTACGGTAGATAAAAAAAAATCTTTTAAAACAACTTGTTTATTTATAATATTTTGAAAATAAATAGGTTATTTTTAAAAATCGATTTCATGATTAGTTTATATTGTCTTATTTAAGTTTATGATTATCCAATCAAATATAGAGAAAACAATTAAAAATTGTTAACTTTTTTAGTAGGTTGTTGTTGGAATTACCCATATCATATTGATAACAAGTGGGGCCGAATAATTTGGTTAGTTTGTTGTTGAACCGTACAATATATTTCTAACAACAAAAATAATAAAACAAACAACACTAATCCTAGAAGTACATTACAAAATAAAATAGGTCTATTATACTTTTGTAGTTATATGATAAGAGATTATTCCTCGTAGAATTCATAGTCTCTATGAAGTAAAAATATGTAACTATTTTTCAAATTTAGTAAATTGGTTTTTTGTTTTTTGTTTTTATATTTATTCATTTTGTATTACAACTTTATAATATTCTACTCATATGAAAGCTCGATCTTTTTTCTATGCCCAGCCCAGCCCAACCCTTGAACCACATAGCCAAGCCTTATTGTCTAATAGATTGCTTTATTCTTGATTAAATTCTTGAATTTTACATGTTTGGAGGGTTTTGTGGGGAATTTTATTAATAATTTTCCACATGATAAAGAAAATCAGCTAAAACTTCGTACTTTGAATTTAAATCAATACTATTATTATTAAATGGCAATCCATAAAGGATACAAAAAAAATCCCAGTTTATTCCATGAATGAGTACAAATAAAGCTGAATGCTCTTAGCCCCAAAAAAGAATCACTGCCCTCACACAATATCAAAAAATACACACCGAAGAAACAAAAAGAAGCCAGAAACAACCTAGTAGTAATTGATGAACATAATTCCAAGTATAAATAGCACAAGAGATGGTGAGAAGCTTTGAGGATGGTTTCCAGCTGATGGGGTCTGAGCTGTGGGGCTTCCTGTAGTTGTGGCTGGGACACCGGAATTCACAGTTGGAGATTCTGGAGTCAGCGCCGGAGTTGTGTCGGATTCTGGTGCTAGAGCTGGTGATGCTGATCCACCTGCCCAGAAACGAGAAACCAAAACAAACTTATATAATTATATTATGATGCTTAGGTAAAGACCACAAACAAAGATCCGATCCAGTCTGTCTCACAAACAACCTTCAGACAGATCGACTTCGATATCATTCAGAATCGACCAATCTATCACAGATATTACGCGACTTAATAAAGCATCTTCAAACCACTTTGGAATTTGAAATTTCATCAAATTTTGACTTAATTTAGATAAAAATGACCTTGTTTTATTATAAAAATCACAATTTCTTTTAAGACATAATATAAATACATGAAATGAAGAAAGACATTTTTTTGTTATTTTTCAAAAAAAAAAAAAAGAAATGATGAAGGTTAGACCCGCAAATTTTGAGTTATTTGAAGTCTTTTAATCAAATATTTTTAGATATATTATCTCCTCTTTAAATAGGCTCAAGAAACCCGCACAACTTTAAAACACTTTAACTATGTTAAGAGAATGTGCTATGCTGATGAAACTACCTCCTACAGGAGAGGAGGGAGGAGCCGCAGGCGAGAGTGTTGGCCCAAAAGATGCAGGGGATGGAGCAGGAACAGGGGCCCCTGTGGCTGCAAATAAGTAACAAATTCAAGAATTAGCAATACAATTATAATTATAGTGAAAAAACACATAGAAATGAAAAGGTTATGGAACTATTTTATTACCTTTGCATTGGACAGGCACACCGGGCATGTTACAAGCCCGGGGGAGAGAGATGGCGAGGGTTCTGTTGATTGGTATTTGGAAGGGAAAACTGCCTGTCACAATAAGGCACAAGCAGCCCATGCCACTGCTTGTGAGATTCTTGAGTGCATTGCAACAATCAGCACTTGGTGGTGAAGTTCCATTCCCACTGCTATTTGTGACAAAATTCATACAAGGGGTGAAGCTCGAAATCATCGACGGCGAACACGATGTACTGACCTGTCCATGAACAGGCATGATCGCCACCATCAGAGCTATTGCAAGTGCAGGGACCAAGAACAGAGAAGACTTGAACACCTCCATGTTGGATGTCTTTAGGTTTAGGCTTGGACTGAATGTATATGTTGTTGTTGGAAGAGAGAAGTGGTTTATGGAAAAGATGAGTGATGAGGGAATTTATAGAAATGGCGGGAAACAGTAGACATGAGGTGGGTGTTGGAGCTCAACTACTTTAACTAACTTTATCTAGGAAAAGTGTGGTAGGTGGGGTTTGGCTTATTGAATTTGCCACGTACAGGTTCCATAGAAGAATCCCTCTTTGACTTGCATGCTTAAATCTCTGAATAAGCGTATGATATTTCTGATGGAATAATGCCTTTGTTTTCTTTCTACGATATTGTTGTGCCTATGTGGCTCATATTTATGGATAAAACAGAGCAAATTTTGGAGTGGAGCCCCTATGGTAGGGTACGGTATGGTATATGATATAGGGGTATTTTTATAAAATTGTTATATCCAGGGTTAATATAAATATTCTCCTAGTGTGTTCTTCTTGTTTTTGTTTTCTAATTTATCACTATTTTGTTGCACGAAACACAACATTGCAATATTCTTTATCTTACCATTCATGGTAAGCGAAGTGACTCATCGCAAGTCTTACGACTCTTACCTCACAATAACAAATTTCCATATAAATCACTTGTCTTTCTCTCAATTCTAACCCCAGGCAAAATTGGAGCATCCAGTAGAAGTCATGGCTCTTAGAGTGACTGGCATGGGGCTAGTAGTGGCTCTAGCTGCAATGCTTTGGGATAAAGCCATGGCTCAATCAGGCTGCACCACTCTGCTCATTGGCATGGCTCCATGCCTAAACTACATCACTGGGAGTTCCTCAAGCCCCTCATCTTCATGCTACTCACAACTAGCCAATATTGTTCAGTCACAGCCACTATGCCTTTGAACGGCGATCAATGGCGGTGGCTCAGGTTTGGGCATTCCGATTAACCGGACTCTTGCTCTGGCGCTCCCTGGTGTGTGCAATGTAAAAACTCCGCCTGTTAGCCAATGTGATGGTGAGACTGAAATAGATGTCTTTACTGATCAAGTTCAGTAATGTTTAGCTGTTTGATATATATGTATGGAGTTTGTTTTTCAGATCTAGCTTTCCCTTTGGACAGCCGCTGATGGACCTGCAACACCTCCATTAATGGCTTCCCCAGTGGGCTCTCCAGAAGGTACGCCCGGGCTGTCTTCAAATGACATTCAAGATTTTCCAACTAGATTAGTATCAGGTATACAGGTGGGAACTGGATTTCATTTCTGTTGTGGTATGTGGCTCAATAGAGCAAAATGGCGGGCAAATGCCAAAGAGGAGCGAGGAAGGGGGTGAAACCCTTCCATGGAGCTCTGTGATGGCACTTGCCCTAGGAGCTTATCTTCTTTTATTGGGGATGAAATAATAGGTTGGAGGTATAAGGGTTTTGCCTCCATGGTACTTTACTATAAGGGTATTTTTGTAATTTGATCATATATAGGAGTATTATAAATTTCCTTTTATGTAACCTTATTAGATGATACTGAATGTTTCAATTGTCGTTTCCGTGAATATAGACACATTGTCGAACCACTTAAACCTGTGTTCTTTTTTTTTTTCTTTGATTTTCAGCACAAATCGCAACATTTACATATTTCCTTTTTTTTTCCTTCTAATTTATTAATTATTATACAAGTTTAGCTAGAAGTAAGCAAATGATGCAGGAGGTGGATCTAAAACAGTGCCATCCAACGGTAGGGATTCATCATATGGGAGTATTACAATGAAGATGTGCCCTCAGCTCATTGCTGTCTTTCTTTTCATGGATTCTTATGCTTCAGTTTCAGGCAGCTTCTGAGCTTACCGTGTGGGACCTCAGAGCTAATTCTATTATACTATCTGAGATAAAGTTATGTGTTGGGTACTTTGTTTAATGTTTTTCCGTTTGTGAGGTTATTGTGAGATTTGTTTAATGCCACTGTGTAAGGCTATATTAATGTTATAAGAGTGAGGTTTTATAACTTAGTGTGTATGGCCAAATGCAATGGGGAAATTTCTAGTCATAATTTCCAAAGAACTGGTCATTTTCTCACCCAAGTTAATCTGCTGTTTCATATACGAATGTATGCCCTCTGATTATGAAGTAACCGTCAATGGGAAATGCCAAAGTACATGGTAATTCATTTTTTTCATACAAATAAGAAAGTGTTATTATCAATAAAATTTAACTCAAATGGTTAAGAGTTCAGACATGATAGGGAGGAGAGGGGTTAGGGTTCAAGTCCCAATGTGAACAAATTAGTGAGAACAAAATACTGCGATTTAATACAAAAATGAATAGATATCAAAAAAAGAAAAAAAAAAAAAAGCATTACTCTTATTTTAATTTCTTAAAATTGTTATAATGTTAGTTGTGATCGTGCAATTAGGGCAAAGCTAGGATTCAATATTAGCGGGGGCAAACTTAAGTAACATAAGAAGCTTTGGTCCAACGATTTAGTATTTATAAATTTCAATAAGAGTAGAGTGTAGTAACTAGGTTTGAATCACCTTAGCTATAAAAAATTTTTAGTGGGGACACCATGAAGATCATATTTTCGAGTGACTAGATAAATCATCTTGAGTTTTTGAACATAGGTTATATATGGTTATAAAAAAATATTTAAAAAGAAAATATTATCGAACATATCATTTTTTTCATAAAAAAAAATCTTAAAATGAAATATAATAAAAAATTATGTATTTTAAGATTAGTTAATAGGTTAGAAAAAAAAGTTTAATGAGTTTGAAATAATACATGAAAATTTATGTATTTATTTATTATTTAAAATATATATATTTCTATATATATTATCTTAAATCAAACATATTCACAGTATTTTTAGTTTAAGTTTAACTCAAGATGTTATAAGAAGATTTGCACTTAAACGTATATATATTGTTTGTTTCATGTTCAAAGGTACCATTAGATTTAAAATATGCATACAAGATTGAAATAAAGTTATACATAAACAGCGTTAAAAAAGTCAATAAGCCTTAGCTCAGTTAGTTTAAAACACTAAGCAGATATAGGGAGATGAGGGATCAAGTGAATAATTTTAAACAAAAAAAATCTTTAAGAAAACTATCTCTTTGGAGGAAAGGTCAAAGACATCGGTTTCTAAATCCAAAAAAATTACTTAACATTAAAATATGTTTGTAAGGTTAATGGGAGATTATACTTACGTAATGTTAGAAAAATTTTCTTATATCCGATGTAAGATAATATATAATGTTTATTTCAAGGTTTAATACCTAATTGATGTAAGATAATATATAATATTTATTTCAAGTTTTAATACCTAATTTTTTAGAGATTCAATTTGGATTGAGTTCAAATCTAAATGTAAACTTGACTTCATGGATCTAATGCACAATCCAACCAACCGACTTACCCGTAGATTACAGCACAAGCCAGGCTAACACCGAGACAATGTGGCATGGATTTTGACTAAGGCTATGTTTGAAATTCGAAAGTACTAAAAAAGAAAATTGAGAAGAAATGTGAAAGGAAAAAAAATTAAAAGGAAAATAAAAATATGAGTTTAAACTTGATAAATTAATTTTATATGTTTATTTAAACTTATTTTATTTTTTTTTTCTTTGTTACATTACATAAGAAATTTAAAAATATGTAAAATTTTAAGGAATTTTGATTATATTTTATTTTAGAAAATCATTTTTCATAATTTTTTTTTCTTTTCCGAATATTTTCTGGGTTCCAAACGGCAAACAGGTCCGTTTAGAAGCCATAAAGTATTAAGAAAATCAAATATAGAGGAAAAGTGGAAGGAAATTTTTTTGAAAGAAAATAAAAAAAATAGGTTTAAACTTAAGAACTTAATTTTATATGATTATTCAAACCAATTTAATTTGTTTTTCTCTATTATATAAAAGACTAAAAAATTAAAAAATATATAAAATTTGATTATATTTGATTTTTTTCATGGTGAAATTAAATATGAAGAAATTATTTTTCTTATTTTTTATTTATTTATTTATTTTCTTTTCATAGTATGAAGGTTAAGGGTTCATGAAAGGAGCCTATTGGCTCCAAAGTCCAAGTAGGAAAACAAGTGGGTAATTCCTACCATCAATCATTGCAAAATAAACTTTGACAGAGATGCAATCAGAATTTGAGGTCTCAACGACACGCCGTAACTCTGGCTTTGTGAAAAGCCCCAACAGTTCTCCAACTGAATACGGTATAAGTTGAGAAGCCGTTTACCAAAGAGCCAACCATATGATGGTAGAGGTTGTTCACCAACATCATATATATGTCCCTCCCTTTCTTTCACAGAAGTCAAAGAACACCATATTCCCAAAATTTTCTAGACTTTGAAAAGTAGATCGAGATCTGAGCTGCTACTTGCCAACGAATCCGTTATTAGAAGAGGTTGTTCACCCAAATTCATAGACACACTCGTCCATAAAGATTCACCTCTCTCGCCCTTCCATTCCACCATCCAATTCTCACTGGCACACAAGCACTTTTAGTTCCAGGCACCACATCCTGTAAGCATCAAATGGCACGGATACAGTGGATCGCAGTCGGTTTGCCTTTGTCGGAGAGTGGCCACGCCATGCTCTGGCCAGGCACTGCCGCACAATCGAGTTGTACGAACGTTATAATCAGCATGTCGCCCTGCCTTAACTACATTACAGGGAACTCTTCGACCCCATCTTCAGGATGCTGTTCGCAACTTGCTAGCGTTGTCCGCTCACAGCCACAGTGCCTGTGTGAGGTTCTGAATGGTGGTGGCTCTTCCCTGGGGATCAACATTAACCAAACTCAAGCCCTCACACTCCCTGGGGCTTGCAATGTTCAGACTCCTTCTATCACTCGCTGTAATAATGGTAAGTAAGAGTGCACCATATTATTTCCTCTCAGAATTCAGCCGCTTCATACTCGCAATGTTTCTCATTTATTCTAACTTCCTACCCATTTATAACTCCTGCAGCCAAGTCCAGCAGACTCCCCAGCTGCAACCGCTGATTCTCCTACTACAACCCCAGTGCTACCCCCCTCCTCATTTTATTCCATGGTGTTCATTATTCAATTGTGGGGATATATGTAAACCTTTTTTTTCCTGGTGAACATAGATGGCAATGAAAATCCAAACAGTACCATCAACCGACAATGGTACATCAGATGGGAGTTCCACACAAATCATCAATGTCCCTGCTCTTCATCCTTCTCATTACTACATTATCTGCTTCAACTTCATTGCGGCTTAAGTTCGGGCAACTTTGTACATACCTCACTTTCTTAAATATCCTTGATTGGTGTTTTTTTATTTATTTCTCTGGTTCGATTATTTGATTGGTTCATGTAATAATTTATATTTTGGTGAGTTCTGTGAAGAAGGTATGGTTTTTGTATGGCTGAAGAGACTTTTGCTCTCTTCCCTTTTCTTCAATAAAGATGGGATTGTAACTTATAGAATAAACTAAAGTTAGCATAACAATAATATGTTAATCAATCAAACTTACTCAAACAGCAAGAAGCAAATTCCCACAAAAAATTCATTAGTCAAAGGGAAGTATACATATGGAAATGAACCATGCATCAGAGAAATTGATATCATAAACTTGTACTGATACAATGAGGATACAAAGGGAAGTTTGTGTTCTTAAAAAAAAAAGGATTCATTTCAAAGCAACATCAATTTGCTATTTGAGACAAACCTGTTGTAACATGTACATCTGATGAACCATGTATCACTCACATGCCATCTTCTTACTGTTGTTCAAGTATATGCCAATAATGCATAGGCTGAGGATTATCTTCCCTAAGTTTTGTTCCTATTTCTGTTGAGATAAGAATAGAATATGGTCATAATGGATGCAAGGGGTACTCAAAACAACCTACACGACCATCTAAACTAGTTGATCTTCCGCCTCAAAGATTGGTTGATCTTCTTAGGGGCGGTTTCGTACGTGGTTTGCGGGAGAATATGTTCTTCAATTATCAAGTAATTAGTTGGGAAATCCCTGGCCGGCAATCTCTTTAAAGATGGCAGCCGGCTGGAGGAGGGCGCGGATGCCCGTAAGCCGGAATTTAGGCCTAGATCCATGGTCATGTAAGGGTGCTTGGGCTTCTTTTGGGTTTTGATCTGTTTGGGCCTTCTATGTGGAGATATTGGGCCAAAATTCATGGTACCCACAATGCCCCCCTTTTTCCGTCCGAGGAGTTCGACCTTCCCCGGTTCGAAAAATGCTGTGTTTGTGACTTGGTTATCGTCGGGAACGGGGAACCATTAATGATTGCATGTTCCAATGTCTATGTTTCCGAGGAGTGTTCTATTTCTAGTATGGCATTTAGTATGGCTTTTTGAGTCTCCCATGGGTTTATAACCCCTATAAAAGGATGCAGGGTGTTTAGTTTTTATCTTACTGATTGGTCTTGAATTTTCAGTGGATATGCATGGCTTGTCGTTGGCGGGCGCTATTAGTGCTAAGCTTTTTCAATTGCTCTTGGGCTGAACGTGGTGTTGACAGAGGTCGGTCGGTGGTTAAAAGGAACGTCTCAGAGCTTGCTAATTTACCTTTGGAGGGATATTTTCGAGCCTTATACACCCCCTTGGGTGGTTGGAGGGATAAAGCCTTCCCGCCATCGATGAAACTCTGTTTCTCCATGTTCAACGATAAGCCCCCTTGGGTGCTTCGGGAATTTGGAGGGAGAAAGCCTTCTCTACATCGACGAAACTCTACTTCTCCATGTTCAAAGATAAGCCCCCTTGTATGCCCCTCTGTTTTGGCACTACTGATTGTACTGCTAGGGGCGGCCGGGGTGTTTTTTTTTTTTCTTAGCCTCTGCAGTCGCAATTTTTTTTTTTTTAGACTCTACAGCAACAGCTTTTTCCTTAGCTTTTTCTTCTTGCTTTTCTTTTTCCTCTAGTTCCCGTTCTCTCAGTCTTTTCTTTTTCCTCTAGTTCTCTTTCTTCTTCTTTGACTTAGTTTTCAGCCTGGATGGGTTATGTACTTGTAGACACCTCTTGGTGTAATTACTGAGATATTGATTTGGGAAACTTTTGTGTTATGTTTGCCTTATTTTTGTTGTGTTCGGCTAATTTGTCACTAACGGAAACAAACTTCAAGGGTTATGACATCTGATTGATACTAGCATACGTTGGAACTAGGGTTATGGCATCTGACGCTGATATACTCAAGGATGGATCGACCTGTACGGTTCCTGACTGGGCCCAACTAAGTTGTTTAACTTAAGCTTGTCCATCAAAATAGGCATAAGGGCACTAGCCTGGGGGCCCACGAACCTGGCCCACACTTAGGGCTGGTAACGAGCCGAGCCGAGCCGAGCTTTGAACATTTCGAGCTAGGCTTGTTAATTTATGAGTGAGCTCGAGCCCGAGCCGAGCTTTTGAACGAGCTTAAAATCAGGCTCAAGCTTGGCTTGATTTTTTTAAAAAAAGCTTGGCTTGAGCTCATTAGGCTCGTTTTCCATATGAACGAACTCGAGCTTAACCTCGAGCTCAAGCCCAATCCCGAGCCTATACAAGTTTGTATTGTAATCAATTCTCAAGCTCAGTCCATATACTTTTTAACTTTTTGTAATCAATCTGATAACAAATACATCAATTAAGGAAATAATTTTCTATGGGATTTGTTTTACCTTAGTTGATTTAGAAATTGATGCTAAAGTTGTTAAAGCCACTTCCTTCAACATTTGTTTCCTTTGGGATTACTTGTGACTCCATCATTAAAACAACTTAAATCGAAAAATTAAGGAAATAGAATTAAAACAAGTAGAAATCAGATAAATAAGAAATAAGATACCCGAAATCATTGAATAAGAAACATGATTGGTTTTAATCAATTATCTAAATAAAGAAATAATATATCAACAAGATCTCACAAAGCAAACTCATTAGTAACAATGTGTAAACTATTTTGAAATATACCGTTGCATGGTTAAGTTAGCCACCACCCTCTCGACTACCAAGATGCGCATGATTAATTCCTCTGCTGCTTCACCACTACCGGATCGAGATCCAGATCCGCCCACCATGTCGAACCTGGGTCAGTGCAAAATTTTCATACCAAAGAAATGACGCGTGGCACTCCGCTACATAATCGTCTCTGCTCTCGTAGTCCCAGATGCTCGGCTCCTTTGTTTCTATGAAACCCCACCCCACGATCACCCTTGATGCCTTTACCCATACCCACGCCTAGATGCACTGGGTTAAGTCCAGTACCAGTATCCAAAGGGGCCCTAATACCCCAAGATTTGAGATTGGATCCTTGTTCATCAGGCTGAATTGATCGTATCAGTGGGTCCGTGCATTTGCCCTCAATGCTACTCAAGATCGATAAACCTTGTCTAAGCTCATGGCCAATGTTTCTTATAGTTTCCAGCCAGATCTCCAATACCCTCATATTTGTGAATCTAATCTAGTACACTAGGATCGACCGATCGCACTGTGCTGGGTCATACCCAACATCCATGTCCTTCCCCGACGTCCCCTTTCACAAGACCTTCACGCCATCATCCACACTGAACATACCATTACCAACACCTTGGTGCTATCAGGTACCATTTCCGCATCAGCAGATCCGAGATCTAGGCATACCCCTGCCCGACGGCGTGGATTCGCCGAGCTCGCCGCCTTCGCCGCCGCCTCCTTAATCCGGGCCTACGAGGATTCACGCGATTTGCCATCCATCGATCGGATCTAGAGCTCGAGGATCCATTACATCGATATCCGACACACGACCGACATTTCACTCGCGCGCCCTCGAGTCGGATCGCACCGTGAAGACCGCATCCTCGTTGGCAGGAGACCGAGGCGAAGCCTGCTCCGTTGGCGATGGGTCCCACAAGACGAGCCGAGCTTTTTTTGACCGAGCCCGAGCCGAGCCCGAGCCGAGCCCCGAAATCCCATCGAGCCTAAATTCAAGCTCGCCCCCCGCTTTAGCCCCACGAGCCAGCCCGAGCCGAGCTTTTTTCGAGCCGAGCCCGAGCCGAGCCCGAGTAGCTTGGCTCGTTACCAGCCCTACCCACACTCGTTCACTATGCCCTAATAAGTGAAGCACCGTCAGGATTCGAATCGCTTGGAAGAGTGATGCATTTAAAGGCGCATTAAATGCATCCGTAGGGGCTAGACGCCTTATTCTAGGGAATAATAAGTGGATTTTACCTGCTCCTTTTGTATCTTTCCCCTGTGCTTGTTTCTCTCCTGCTCAAGAGCTATTGCAGATATCTTGTTGTGGGGTTGCATGGTTTGCAGATAGTTTTCTTATTTCGGGCGTTCGTTTGTCCTTATCTACCACGTAAGCCTTGTTTTGGTCCTAAGCATGTTAGGTTCCAATCGTCGGCATATGTTTGGCGACGTAGAAGGGTGTTTGTATACCGGAGCCAGGGTTTTTCCCCGGCTTCTGTTGGTTCACGGTGTTCTGGTACCCTTTACCGATTTGGCATGCATGAAACTCGACTTTATCCTCGTTGTTGGGTTCCGCTGCGCATGGCGAGAGGTCAAGAAGAGACTTCTTACTAGTCGGTCGCGCAAGAGAGGGCCTCGGTGTGGATACGCCTCTTCTCGCAGCAAAGATTATCTCCTCTTTGTCTATGGAGGAAGTCGAGGTCATACCGCCACATTCCCGAGCACATCGACTCAGTTTCCTGGATGGTCCCATCGAATCCATTATCGATGAGGAAGACGACAAAGATATTTTACTTAGGGAGCACATGAAATTTCTGCCGCTTGTTTTGTCTCTAATCAAGCAATTTCTACACTTTTCGGGAGTGTCGCCCGCTCTTATCCACCCGAATATCATCCGGATTCTGACTGGATGTAGCGTACTAAACCTCCTTTACCAACTAGATATTTCGTTGGTGGGGGTTTTCTTTATTTACACTTTGAAGCTGGCGCATGGAGGCCGACTATCTCTGTCGGCCCAGAGCCCTCGACTACAAGTTGTTACGAGGCTTCCTGACTTGCCTAAGATTGAAGCGAGGGGTGTCATTTTGGTTAGAGGACCGTGGCATGAGACCCCGGGCTCCCCTGGCATCCCATTCACCTTGAACCAAGGAATGTCTTTCCCAAGTGTGTTCGAGTTTTGGGATATGTTAGTCGTTGCATGTTTGCTCTACATATTTTCTTAATAAACGCTTTTTATTGCAGGGAAAATTCAAAGAGGTAGATTGGTTAACTGGGTGGAAAAGGCTGGCTTTGGAAAGATTCAGAAGTTGTTAGAGATTTTCGAGCAAGAACGACATCACGAAATTCTTCTAACTATGAAGAATCTGCGTGACTTAAGTCGTAATCCCTCTCCCTATACTCTACTATTTATTCCTCGCCCTCTTCCCATAGAAGTAGTGGAGGGTGAGCACTACGTTATCGCTTAAGCTTCTCGACTTTAATCCCTGTTAGTCCTCAAAGACAAGCCCCGAGATTGAAACTGCTTGGTCAAGAATTGGCACCGCCCCGGTCCGAGAGGATCCCGACGTTGCCCCTTGAGCATCTAAGGAGGTCGATAGGGGCAGCTGTCCCAAGCGACTTCCCTTTACGAAAAAGGGTTCCTGTCATGCTCCCCAAGTATCCAAGAAGGGAAGGTGGGTGTCTGAACAGCAAAGACCGCTTGGCACAGGGGTGGAAGATTTTGTCTCCTGGGTTGCTCTGATATCGAGTCTCCCGCTTGCTAGTGAAGAAGAAGAAGAGGAAGACGAGATAACTAACCTCATTCATAACTTTGGCGCACTGACGGGCTGAAAGTGAGTGTGCAAAATTAGATGGGAAACGCAAACCCGTGTGCGCAAGTATATGCCGAGTCACGAGTGGTACTATAGTCAAGTGTCGCTCCCCTACATAGTTTCTTGACTAACGGTTTAATGACTTCACAATATTTGGATCTAACCCAAAGAGAATTACTTACCAATTACTAGAATTAACAAAAACTTAAAATCGCGTATTGAATTATATCGATGATGAGAAACTCAGTGGTTTCCATAAATTTCCTACCACACTGACAGATGTCAATTCAATTAAGGACTTATTGAAGTATTCATATGAGTTATGTTGATGTTGATCTTTCCTACAAGATATTCCCTCTCGAGATATTCTCCTATCTCGCCAAAGTGGGATGTATCGCACCTCTCGCCTCAACCCTCGACCAAACGCCTAAATGTGCAAACCCCAATACACACTCATAGCCTAGAATATATCTATTCTTCGACTACCCAAGTGTTGCTTTAACCATGTCCCTATAAGTTATCTTCTCTCGATCTCAAACTCCCAGCTTTAGCATGTCACGGTTGGCCAGACAATAACATGTAATTAAACCCCGAATTAAAGCAACGTATGAACTCATATTAATATTCAAATAAGCCAAAACTGAAAATCAATCCATCAAACTGTGGTTAGGGTTGGCAAAACCCTAGAGAAAAGAATTAGTTCATCATATTATTCATTACAGATTGAAGAATTCGACTCATGAAGTAAGTTGAAGGAAGAACTACAGAAAACTCTGTCTTCGCGATCTTTCTCGAATCCGTCTATATTAATGTCTCTCTGCCTATCTCTCCTTCTTCTTCTCCATCCAACCCCCATTTTTGCTTCAAAAAATCTTCCCTTTTATACCTCGAGACGCAAGCCCATCAATGGCTCAGAAAAATTAGGGTTCTACGAGTTCCTGTTTTGGAAAGGGGACCTACAATGCCAGTCGCGTATGTCGTTACCACGCTGCAGCCAAGGCCCTTCAAACTCGATTTATCGTTCGCCGTCGCTAAAGGGGATTCTTTGCAAATAAGGCAAGCTTTGTCGCGCGAAGAGTCTCTTGCCGCGCAAGTGAACCAAGAGCACTTTAATATCCGCTCGTCATTTCTGCTTCTGTTTTGTTTTTCTGTCTTTTAGCTGCCCTTTTGATTCCAACATCGCCATATTCTATAGAACAATATAATATGAGGGATTAGCGTGATATTAATGAAAAAGACTGTGAATAATGCATTTTAGCTATAAAGAACACCGAGAATTCAATTGAAATGCACGCATGATTCATCCCGATCAACACTCCCAAACTTAACTTCTTGCTTGTCCCCAAGCAAGAATAAACTCCACCCAGGGCACGCAGGAATAACGTGAAACTATATGACGATATAAAGTTACACACATGACAACAAAGAAGAAGGGAGTCCATATTAATCCACTAGTTCAAAGATCCAGTGGACTACCTTTGATTGTTTAGCTTTCAAGAACCTCGTGACTGGTCGGTCTCGATTGACCAAGTGAAGCCAACCCATTTTTAGTGCTCAATAATTTTTCCCATGAGTCTAAGTGCAATAAAAGTGTGATTCCAATGTATAGTTCACCATAAGACTTCCAAACTTGAATTGAACCCGCCTATTTGGACTAGCTTAACACGTAAGGATGAGAGCGCACCAATTTATTCACTTCAATTTACCCTGGCGGATTAACATTAAGACAACCGTGAAGAAAGTACTAGTACCGGAGGCTTTAGGTGAGGTTCTTCAGAATAGATCCATTGGTGACTCTCACCGCTGGTTAAGGGAAATTTACATCGGGCATTCGCTCCTAAACTTCACCCCGAACGCTCAACCAAACCTCGAGGTCCTAGATTGTGTAGATCACCCATCCTCTGTCCCATGTAGTGGGTAGTGAAGTCACGGCTCCCGCCACCGCTCGTGGCATTGGGCTTTGAAAAGCCCTCTAACTCCGTGCTCGATTTACTTGATGATCCACATTGTTATTATTATTATTATTATTATTTTATTTTATTTTATTTTTTATTTGGGGCTCAAAGGTGATCCTCTTTTTCTAAGGTGTCTCATCACTTAGGTGTTTACTTCCTAAGGTTCGTAGGACTCTTGTATGGTGAGTCCCGGAGTCAAAGCATACCCCGAAGATCACGTGTGTGTGTGTGCAGGATAGCCTACTTCAGGAATTGAGTTCTTGAGATCTAAAAAGGGTGGCCAGACATGGTTAGTCTCGACTTTACACAACACAAATTCCAATTGTAAAAACAACCCTGAGTCCCTACTTCATTGAACACGGGTTGTTTTTATAATTAATAATAACCCCTCATGCCATCATGCTCAAAATTAAGGCAGGGATACTCAATACCAACTCGAGACCTCACATATTATAATATGTGCAATTTGCATACATGTTATGTAATGGAATAACTAACACACGTTAAAAAAATGGACTTCAAGCATGTAAAAATAGCAAAGATAACCCAAGTCAAAATAAACCAGGTCATATGAAGGTCACACCTCATACACCCAATACTCCCAAACTTAAAATGCATGTCCTCAAACAGAAAGAAAGGTAAAGAAATGGCGATCCTGCAAAATCATCAGCGTGGTTACCGCAAAGGGCGCTGCGGTGAAATGATAAAAGTCAAGCTAGCCGTTGAGCAATCCTGGTCCGGGCCGACGCGATGGCGGCCATTCACCCCGATGGAATCCATGTCCTCGCTTAGGCGCAACCCTGCCCTGACTGCCTTAATAGGCGCCGGCCGGTAGTGAGTGCATGGATCCGCTCGCCGTGGACCGGGTCGAACTGGGGGGACCGCAGGTCGCCATCCACTAGTTGTTTCGGCACCGGGTGTGTTGTCGACATCATCATCGGTCTCGCCATCGGACTCGTCAGGGCTCCCAAACTTCACCCCGCGCCGGGAATGGCGGCGCCGCTATACCGCTTCCTGAGTCCAACATCGAACCCGGGCTGATCGCATAGCTCGGGCGATCAAGGAGGAAAGGATCGTATGTTAAGGCAAATAGTCGCGAGTCGACTCGAACAACCCCCGCTCAATGACCGCCCTGATGTCGAACTCGGAATCCTCGTCATGGTATGAGATCATTTCGCCCTTATCTATATCGGCGTAGTGAAGGTTTAATCTTTAACACATGTAAATTATACCAAACCCTGGCCACTCGAACACCGCCACGAAATGTGGTGAACTCGCTCTCGTCGATGGATGGTTTCGCCATACGCCCTAGCCTCCCGTGTGAGCTCCCGCATCAAAGCCCCGACCAATGGCCACAAATAACGCTTGGTACTCCTCACTGTCGGCCTCCCACACACCGATGATCTAGCTCGATGGCCCGTGCCCTCAAGCTCCACCATCTACCCCGGACAAACACGCTGGTGCTCAACCCTAAACGCATGTTGAATGGAACTCGTGTATCGTTCGGCCACTCCCTCGGGCCTGGGGAGCACGATGTTTGCCATCCTTTGGTTTGGATGGTGAAGTTGAAGAATGCGTTTGAGGTAGGAAAACGCCTCTTTGGAACGAATGAACGGATGCAAAGAGACTTGTGGTAGAGCCGCTCTGCCTCTCGAGAGATAAATCGGCGCGGATCGTCCGGAGGGGGAGGTGCTGACCGCGATGGAGTCACGGTGTCGCCTGGCCGAAACGGCCTCGAGCCATAATAGTCGCTACGACTAGGAATTCAAGCAAAAACGACACCGCACAAGAGAAGGAGACAAAGGGTTGCACAAAAAACGGGTGAAGGGAAAAAAAATGGACAACCGTAGGTATTTATAAACTTTATCACGAAGTCGCTGCTCACAGACTGGCTAAGCCATACTCACGTAGTAGCGAAGGGCCTGTCATTGGCGGTTGGGCACTACAGCGGTGAAGCGGTGCTTCGTTTGCCGGGACCCGAGGGCTACTTCAAGATTAGCCTCTCCCTCCGTCGCTTGCCACCCGCGGACCAAAGTCCGAGATTACATTTTCGGCCTCCGGCAAATGGGCGGCAGTGTCCAGAACTGTTAGCCTCTCTATCTTCAAGACTGCCCCATCTATGAAAATAAGTTATTAGGAGAACGCCTAAAACAAAATTCTCGATGCGAAAGCAATAAAAAAGAATGGAAATATGCAAGTTTTACGGAAAAAGAAAATCTCACAAAGCTTGGGTTGCCTCCCAAGAAGCGCTATGTTTAACGTTGATAGCTTGACATTCCTACAACGTACATGTTGTATTCTAGAGGAACTGGGAATGCTAACGCACCTTCGTAGTGCTCAAAATCGTTGCTCGGGGCGGTTGGACTATTTAGGCTACCATGCCGCATCTTTCTCGGGTAACTCAAGCAGCTATTACCGAGACTTTATCCCCGATTTTACCACTGCCTTGCAAAATCCCTTGGGGTGGGAGGACCAAGGTATTGTTAGGGTAGTCATCACGGGAGCTTCATGGGCCGAATACATAGGTGATCGTCTCCTAGGGCTCTCAATTTCGGTTTCTCCTTCACGCATCAATCATTGCCACGCCGGGTCGCTGAAATGGCCTACCCGATGTATTAGGTATTTCTTTTCTTCTTTCCATATCCAGAACAATGAAATGCTTGGGAAAGATGAACTTACACTTCCACTTTGACTAGAATGTCTTCTATCACCCCCTGGGGTGTTTCAATGACCTATCGCCAGGCGGAGTGTGGCTGTGGTTAAGTAGAGCTTACTATCTCAGTTAATACGAATATGAATGTGGCATGAGGTTAATGCTTGGTCCCATATCACCTGAGGCCTTCTGAGGAGATAGAATTTCCAATTGTGCACGGTATGGTAAAGCGCGGTCTTTCGGCTATGAGTAGTTTTCGATTCTGGGAAGGCACTACACTTTCGCCGGCTGAGGTTTCTTGTCTCGTTGACAGTCTTCTTTTCTTGGACAATATTTCCTTCATGAATTTCACGTAATTGGGCATCTGCTCTAATGCATCGGCAAACGGAATGTTTATATGCAGTTTCTTGAACACCTCCAGAAACTTTGTGAATTGCTTGTCCAATTTACTCTTCTCCAGGCGTTAAGGGTACGAAATTGGGATAGTGGGTTTAGTCCTGTGTGGTTGACCCTCAAACTCTGTTTCTTTTTCACCCAACTTTTTCTGATAGGGCTGTTCCCCTACTACCTTGTCATTCTGGCTAGGCTGGATTACTTCTTTTGTCTACTGCCCCACATCCTTTAGTGGATGCCTAGTCTTGCTAGTTTCTTTTGCCACTCCTTAATGTGACAGCTTTTACATGTTCATTCTGTACATGGGTTCACTTAGTACTGATCGTGCTCCTCATTTTGCCTCTCAGATCAACGAGAATGGCCATTTGTTACTCCCTAGAGTTTCTCGGTTGTGCTGATTGTTCAATTGGGTGAGTGCAGTTACCAAATTTGCCTTGGTCTCATTCATAAAGGCGGTGTGCGAGGTGAGCATCTATGCAAGTGCTTGCTCCAAGTCTACTTTCTTCTCAGGGGATGGTTCATTCACTCGGGGTAGTGGCATGTTATTCGGACTATTCCTCCATCCATAGTTCTAATTGTTCTGACTATTCTGATTGCCTCTCCATTCTTGACCTGCATTCTGACTCTGATTCTGGTATATGTTATGATATGCATTGCCCCATGCAGCACCTTTGTAGTTGATTACTGGCGATTCACATATTGGGCTGCTCTCTTGTCTCTACCCTCACTAACTCACCTTCTTAAATGTCTTTGTCTTTGTCCCTTATGAGATTCCACCAAATTTCCTTGGATTATTCACGGAATAGCATTTCTTTCCATGGCTAGCCCTGCACATCTGAACTAACTATGTGACATGAACACTAGTTTACTATAGAAGACCTTCAATGTCTCCACTCCACCACACTTCAGGAACTGTAAGTGCTTCGATCTATCCGGAGACCTTAGTGAAGTATTAATAGTTGTATCCTCGAGATCTCATAGAGCTTGATCGTGGTTTCTTTATTAGAGCACCTCTTCTTAGAAGCATCAATGATTGTCCCTAGGCCCAGTCGCTTAGACCGTTATAGAGCATTAATGCACTTGCATCCACTTGGTTAATCCCCATGATATCAGGCACCTCCTCGAGTGGCTCATGATCCCTCCAGCGGCTGGGTTCTCCCCCTCAAATTGTTTAAATGTATTAATTTCCTGCACCAATTGAGCTATTTTCGTGGGTAGGAAAAAATTGGTTAGAAATTTTTGCACCAAGTCATTCCATGAGGTGATGGAGTTTGGAGATTAAGATTTGAGTGACCCGGTCATTTGATTCGATCGCTAAGTGACAATGGGAATAGTCCTTGATCTGAGAGCTGCGGTTACCCCATTATACTTGACTATATGCATAACTTCCAATAAAGTTGGTCAAATGTGCATTAAGTTCTCATTTAGGTAGCCATGCGGAATTGTATATTGTGGAGCATTTGCAACATTACTCACTTTAAACTCAAAGTTGTTTCACTTGTATGGGTGTTAGTGTATAATGACTAAACAACTATAGGTGGCAAAACAAGCTCCTCAAGTAGCATAGCTGCAGATTAATAAAACTATCGAAGGGTGTGGTGGCGGTTTATATGGTCGTCCATTATGTTTCCACTGTGGTTCATCCTATCATGAATCTATCTACATCTACTTGATCTTGCGCGTTGATTTCGGGTTGATTCACGTAGGCTTCTCTCGTAATTGATACTGATGTCAAATTCACAGTTCGAGATCAAATAGAGCCGATTCCACATTGCCGCCGGCTCTTTTGCATCTCTCCTACAAATACTTTCAAAATCACGAGGATCAAAAACGAAACCAAATCCGCGCAGAATGTAGTAAAGGAAAACATGCTAGGAATAAAGTAAAGTATTAAGAAGTGAGAAGAACTACAAAGAAAGTAGAGTGTTAAAAATTTTCTATCTATGGCACGGATTATAATATCAACACCCTAAACTACTCCTGTGTGGCTGAAAAAACTTGACTAGCCCAGAAAGTGGGTGTAAATTAGGTGGAAAACTGAGCACGTATGCCTTAGTATAAGGCGTCAAAAGTTGGCGTATAGTGTGAGTGATTGATCAGAAGTCTATGGATTCCCTCGAAGAAGCATCTTGACCTGCGATTTAATGACCGACAATATTTAGATCTAATCCTAAAAGCAAATTTTAACTAAATTACTAGAATTAACAAAAACTTAAAATTAGGTGTATTGAATTATATCGATGATGAGAAACCTAGGGTTTTACCATCTCCTACCACACTTGATAGATGTCAATTCAATTAAGGACTTATTGAAGTATTCATATGAGTTATGTTGGCAGGTTGATCTTTCCTACAAGATATTCTCTCTCGATATATATTTATCTATCTTGCCATTGGGATGTATTACATCTGCGCGCACCGACCCCTCGACTTCAGCTTTAAAATGTACGAGCCCACCGTCTTAGCGCTTTGATTTGGAATATCTACATTCTTCGACTACCTAGTATTTGCTTCCAACCATGTCTAAGTTATGTGTCTCGATCTCAAAACTCCAGCTTTAGCATGTCACGGTTGGCGAGACAATAACATGTAATTAAACCCGAATTAAAGCAAGCGTATGAACTCATATTAATATTCAAATAAGCGAAATCAAAGTAGATCATCAGTGGTTAGGGTTGGCAAAACCCTGGGAAAGAATTGAGAGAGGAGAGGGCTTACAAATCATATTATTCATTACAGATTGAAGAATTAGAATCATGAAGTAGGTTAAAGGAAGAACTACAGAAAACTCCGTCTTCGCGATCTTTCCCGAATCCGTCTATATTAATCTCTCTCCGCCTGTCTCTCTTTCTTCTTCTCCATCCAATCCCCATTTTTTACTTCGAAAAATCTTCCCTTTTATACCTCGAGGCGCGGGCCCATCAATGGCTTAGAAAAATTAGGGTTCCTTTGAGTTCCCGGGTTTTGGAAGGGGACCTGCTACGACGTGACGAAGGTTGCCCGCTCTGGCTGGTGGCCGAGGCCCTTCAAAATCCATTTATTGGTTATTCTTTTAAAAGGGGGTCTTCGTAGCGTGAAGTGCTTCGCCACGGCAGAAGGGAACTTGTTCTGTGGCGAACCCGATGCCACATCGGTCTTTTTGTCATTTTACGCTTATGTTTTGTTTTCTCTGTCTTTTAGGCGCCCTTTTTGATTCCAACATCGCCATATTCTAATAGAACAATATAATGGGGGATTAGGCGTGATATTAATAAAAGACTATGAATGTGCATTTTAGCTATAAAGAACATGAGAATTGGCCCGAAATGCATGCGCTGGAATTCATCCAGATCACACACGAGCGCAAGCGGGTGCCGGGTTTCAAGCGGGACGACCGATGTTGCCCTGAGGCTATGTGGTGGGGCTGATCAGCACTCGACGGCGGGGGTTTGAGAGGAAGCGGGTGATAGTTGTTGTGGACTCACACGAGATGAACTTCACTTGGCGATCATTGTAGGCTAACTCATTTGTCTAATTTAGAAGAGGTTCCTCCAAGCCATGAGGAAGCTTGGGGATATTCAGCGGACGGCGCTGCCGACCATCCCAAGCCATGTTGTCGGGGCGTGTAGTAGGCCGTTGCTCCTGATCGATTCTTCTTATATTCTTATATTTATTCCTCCACGGGGCGAAGCTCCCATGGAGGAGTATCAAGCTCCTAGGCTGAAAGAGCTGAGAAATTATCGGGGAGTTAGGAGCCATTCAGCAAGGCGAATCGTGATGCAAGCCCATTTAAGAGCAACTATGGCCGCGATGCTTCGGATGCGGGTGAGGAGTGGGGCGAGGAAGGGTGAAAAATATGCCTTTTCAATTCTTACCTACACTTGTAAGGAATACCTCAGCGAGCCAGTCGAGATGGCATCAGCGTCTGTCGCAACTTGATCAGTCACGTGGGCCCGGTCTTTGATACGTCACTATAGCATCATTACCTATTCATATTGTATTCTAATGTGCTATTTCTGAAGTCACGACTATCGAACATGGCTACCGACACTTAGAGAGTTCCATGCTCGAGTGAGGGATCTGAAAGAGGTACGACTCTATACTTGTCGGTCATTCGACCACAGCGATGTTGAGCACCTCCTTAGCTAAAGCAGAGTCAAGCTCCAAGCACTAGGAGAATGAGGTTAGAGGAAGCGTTAAAAGGATGGCCCATGCCAAGAACGAGAGAGATGCTGCCAGTCACGATGCCTTGATGGCATGCATGGATGCCGATGCAACAGGGAATGCCAGGGTTAAGGTAGAGTCTAAATTGGCTAGGGTGAAAAGTGCCTTAGCTGCTGCAAAGGAAGCTAGGCAAAAGGCGAACCGAAGAGATTAGCCGTTTGACCGACGAACGAGTCTCTCTGCTCTTAGAGCTTGGGACTTATGAGATGAAATATACGCTATCGGATGAGGCCCTTAGAGAGCAGAATTTGAGGGAAGCAGGCGTGATTTTAACTATAGGTATGGTTGTTATGCTTTCGCACATAACATTTGTGGTAGCTACGAGTTCAGGACGGGATCCCAGGACCGTCCGTCGTTATCTCCGAGGAGTTTTATTAATCTCGATGCCCCAGGAGCCTTTGTCCTTCTTAGAAGCTAAGTGGCATAGTGTCTTTCACGTGGAAAGATAGCGATGCACAGGAGGGAGGCTCCTGTTTGTGCACGAGATGGAGTATGCAAGGCGGGTGAGCATCCTCCTACCGCCGAGGTTGGGTTGGGTAAAGATTCTACTTTCTCAGAATAACCGGGGAGAGTGACGGACCTAGTGTTTCATGGTTGTATTGCATAGTCGCTCATTAAGCTTTATTTCTTTCCCTATGTAGTGCCGCCACGGCTTTCGTTGTTGTTTTGAAACCAAGTTTAGTAATAAAGCATATGTTATCAATAATACAAACATGTGATGTTTACTAATCGATGTTGATCAGATGAATCATGCATGCATTCAGTCTGATTTCTATGTGTTTTATAGCTACCGACTTGCATGATTCACTCATATTCCACTTACTGTTGCACTAATCCCCATACCATAATGTTT
The DNA here is from genome assembly GCA_016808115.1 of Tetrastigma voinierianum. Classification (NCBI taxonomy): domain Eukaryota; kingdom Viridiplantae; phylum Streptophyta; class Magnoliopsida; order Vitales; family Vitaceae; genus Tetrastigma; species Tetrastigma voinierianum. Next base: position 261,508 of record JAEQBH010004280.1, on the reverse strand, counting down.
TTATAGGACATGTGATATTAGGATAAAAGGAGCTAAACAATAGCCTGAAAGAAGCCCAGAAGAAAAGAAGCACAAAACTGCAGCCCGGTGGAAGCCTGGAGTGCGCTGATAGCGAGGCACTCCGCGCTGCGGCGTAGAGCTTCACGGCGACTTGGAGCCCTTCGCCGCCTTGAACCCTGAAGGGCGGATTAATTTGTGTACAGGGAGCTTCGCGTGTGTGAGTCTCCCATTCCCAGCAGGAGCACTAAGTTCTACGATTTTACGGGCCATTGATGGGCCGGATTCCCAGTATAAAAGGATGCGATTTCGAGAAAAGAGGGGGTGGAAGGCGAAGACAGGAGGCGAATAGAGATTAGTGAAAAGCAGTTAGGGAGATCACAAAGACGACTTCTTTTGTATTTCTTTCTCTAATTCGTTTGATGCTGAAAATCTTTCAGTTTGTAATAAAAATCACTATGAACTAACTTTTCTCTCGAGGGTTTTGTCAACCCTAACCCACCGTTATGGATTAATACTTTAATTGTGGTTTATTTAATATCGATATGAATCTCTATGGTTGTTTTACTCTGAATTTAGTCATATGTTATTATTTGGCCAATTGTAGCATGCTAATGCTAGGAGTCTGATATCGAGAGAAGATGACTCGTAGGGACATGGGGCAAAAGCGCTTGGTCAATCAGGAATAGAGATATCTCGCATTCCAAATTGTAGCATTAGAGTTTCATATTCATGCATCTCAGTCAAGAGGTTAATGCAGGTGCAGTACCCCCGCTACGAGATAGCGGCTATATCTCGAGAGAATAGTTTGTAAGCCCGAGATCAACCGGTAACATAATCATATGGAATATTAAATAAATGCACTATCTAGGTTAAAATCCATCATGTGTGGTAGACGAAGGCAAAATCCTAGTTTTCTCATCGTTATCTTAAATTTAATTATTAATATTAGGTTTTCTAAATCGATTGATTTAGCCATAATTCCTTTGGATGGATTAAATATTATCTAGATCATCCAGTCGATCTATTCAACACACTTCTCTTGAGGAGCGACACTTGACTGTAGCCACTATTCTGCATAGACTCATTGCCTTATACTTGCCTTGGCTTGGGTGCGCAATATTTGACTTTACATGTTCACTTTTAGCCTGTCAGATGTGGGTGCTTTACTTAAAAACTAAGTTAATTTATCTGAGCAAGAAATGGTGTACCTTGAGTAGAACATTGTTCAATTCTGGATGATCACTCCGGCCAGCCAGGTTCATTAACCCTTCTTCTATTGCTTCCTTGCCTAGATATCTTAATGAACTAGTTGAGCATCAACCATACTGGGCCGGCAAGACATCAACCTTATCCGGACTTTGTTATGAACCAGTTGGGCATCAACCATATTGGGCCGGCAAGACATCAACCTTATCCGGACATTGTTATGAACCAGCTAGGCATCAACCATCGGGCTGTGGGGACATCAACCTTATCAGAACATTGTTATAGACGATTGAAGCGCCGGCCATCTTCCGTGTGACACATCAACCTTATCGGGACTTTATTATGAACCAAGCTGGGCATCCTGACCATCTTGGGCGATGGGACGACATCAACCTTATCCGGACTGTTATGAACCGAAGCTAGGCATCAACCATCACGGGCCAGCCAGGACATCGACCATCAGAACTTTGTTATGATCTAAATTTGGGCATCGACCATCTGGCGACGAGGACATCAATCTTATCTGGACTTTGTTATGATCCAACTAGTCATCAACCATACTGGGCTTGTAGGACATCAACCTTATCCGGACTTTGTTATGATCCAGCTGGGCATCAACCATATTAGATTCGTTAAGGACATCAATATATCACGGACTTTGTTATGACCCAGGCAGGCATCGACCATCTTGGGTGAATGAGACATCAACCTTATCCAGACTTTGTTATGATCCAGCTGGGTATCAACCATACTGGGCCGATAGGACATTAACCTTATCCGGACTTTATTATGAACCAGCTAGGCATCAAGCATACTGGGCCGACAGGACATCAACCTTATCCGGACATTGTTATGAACCAGTTGGGAGTCAACCATATTGGGCGAAGCGGGGCGTGTATATCAGGACACTGTTGCCAAGACCGATTGGGCATCAACCATCACGGCCAGTGGGACATCAACCTTATCGGGACTTTATTATGAACCCCGACTAGGCATCAACCATGCTTGTTTGATGGGACGTCAACCTTATCGGGACTTTGTTATGAACCAGTGGAACATCAAGCTATCTTTTGGGGGTGCAGTGGGACCATCCCAGTATATCCAGGACTTTGTTGTAGTCTAGTTGGGCATCAACCATGCGGGCCATGAGGACCATCAGCGCTGCTCCAGAGCTTGTTATGATCAGTGGGCATCGGCCGTGATACTAGGTCGGTAGGACATCAACCTTATCTGGATTTTGTTATGATTAAGCTGGTCATCAACCATACTGAGTTGGTAGGACATCAACCTTATCCGGACTTTGTTATGATCCGGTGGCGTAAACCATCTTTAGTGAGCCGGGACATCAACTTTATCCGAGACTTTGTTATGAACGACTAGGCATCAACCATCTTCCCCGGAGCGGCGGGACATCAACCTTATCGGACTTTGTTATGACCGCAGGCATAAACCATCTTGTAGGTAAGACATCAACCTTATCCGGACTTTATTATGAACCAGTTGGGCATCAACCATACTGGGCCAGCAAGACATCAACCTTATCCGGACTTTATTTGCAGACAGCAGGATTTGAACAAAGTTAAGTGAATCATTCTTTATTGAAATTACCTTTTGAGATGCATAACATTCCACATTAGGTATGAAATCATTTAGTTTATGCAAGCATACGATTGGGATTCGGGACCAGTAATCTGATATATGGTCCTTGATTTGGATGGAATTTTCAGTAAGCCAGTCAGTTGTATTTTGAAGCTTTTCTTAGGACTAGGTCCCTCGGCTGAAACATACGGGGTTTCACGCGCTTATTGTAAAGGTTTGTTAGTCTGTTGTGGTATGATGTTATCTACACAGCTGCTGCTTCGCGTAGTTCATCTGTTGTGTAAAGATCTTTGATCACAGTTTTAGTGTTTGACTGTTCGGGTAAGTCAGTTCGAAGCGTGGGCATGCCTATTTCTATTGGGCTACTCTTCCAATCCATAGTGAGCCCGAAGAGGATATCTGGAGTTAGCCGTATTTATTGTTCTATGGAGAAAGCCATAGTGCCCCGGGGGAGTTCATCCCGCCCGCACCACTGTTAAATCTAACCGTTTCTTTAAGGCGGTCAGGATGGTTTTATTTGAGGCTTCCACTTGGCCATTACTCTGCGGATACCACAGAGTGGAGTATAGATTCTTTATCTTTAATTCCTTGAGATTTTGTACACCGGTTGTCAGTGAACGGATTATCGACAATTATTGAGGGTATCAAGATGATGACGATGTTCTTCAGGTCTGGCCCGAGTGACATCCTTGTATGATTGATAAAGCACAAACTTCCATCCACTTCTTTGAAATAATCGATTAAGCTACTAGCAATAATTTCTTAGAGCGAGCGATGAAATTGAAAGCAAACTATAACCAAGATACCCCATAGGAAAATGACGAGCTGGTAATGGAGATTAAATCTTGAGTGGGCAATCTTAAGACAAGGGTTAGTCGTTGGCATCGATCACACTTTCGAACATAGTTAGCGGCGTCAAATCTCATGGTTGGCCAATAATACCCCTGAGTATGGGTTACGTATTGCTAACGTTACGCGCTGGATGATGCCCATATCCATTCATGCAATTAGAAGCTGCCACATCTTATAAATTCATCATTTGGGCATTTTAGTATGGCAAGATCAGGGGACCGTTTAAATAATTCCCCATTAACTAATGAGAATTTGGCCAACTGGACTTGGACCTTGTGGGCTTTGTTTCTGTCGTCTAGGAGTTCTTACGTATTTGATATACTTCCTTTATGGGGTCCGTCAGAGGAGGGCTTACCACTAGCTTGCAGGGTAGTGACAATTGACGAATCTAGTTGGTATTATTAGATGTGGGGATCCTTTGTTTACATTTATTGGAAGCTAGGCGTCAATGGCGGCGGGCGTTTCTTTCTCATTGCGATCCGGAGTGACATGCTTTCCGGCTTCCGGTGAAAAGTTGTCTGATGTTGTTTGCAACGAAGATACATACTTCGCCATTCGAAAGATTACCGTGATTCATATTCTTGAATCACTTGCCCACGACTTACTACGAATCGCTCCAAATCGAGAGCACAGCCGGTAGAACCACGGAAGTAAGCTTACTAAGTTCCGCTGGGCCGAAATATGGCCATTATTCGACCTCGTTGTTAGGCGAAACCCCCAAATGAATAGCTTGCTCAATTCTCTCCCCAGCCGGAGATTTAAGTTGCAAACTGATGCTGGCTCTAGTTTGGCAGGATGCCCTATCCACATTAAGGATCCACCTCGTCATGCTACCCTGGCTCACTCTGCAGAGGATTTACGTAAAAATACGCCAAAACGTCCTTTTTAGTGAAGTCTTGGTTTGTACCGAATCTTAGGAGTCGCTGAGTTCAATCGCCAGGCATCCTCCCGAGGACAATCGAGGCTTGAATGGTACTTTCGAGAGGAGGTAAAATTATCATGACAATGGGGTGTGCCTAGAAGTATGGGCTTCGTTGCTACCCGGAGAGCTAATGCTGCTTGCTCGAAGTGGTTGTCTGCAGGGTTTCGTTGGTCGAATTTCTTGACAAAAAACAACGCCTACAGCTTTATTGTCATCTTCTTTCGACAGTGTGGCACTCTTGATACATACGAAACTGCAGGCACATAAAGAGTGTTTAGCGAGCTTCGGTACGGCAAGGACGGGAGGTTACGTAGTCTTGTTTAATAGCATTGAGGAGCTTGATGCATTCTCTTCCACCTAGCCCGATTGGCCCCCTTGAGTGTAGCAAAGAATGGCTTTAGACGATTACGTAAGCGAGTCAGCCGCCCGGGCGATGGTAGCAGTCAACTATTGTACTTCTTTTCTAGAGGCAGGAGCCAGGGATTCCAAAATAGCTTTAAGTTGAGCGGGATTCGCTTCAATGCCCCTCTGAGTTACCATGAAGCCCAAGAATCAGCCCGCGCTGACCCCGAAGGCGCATTTAGAAGGGTTGAGCTTCATTATGTATGCCCTCGGGGGAGTTCAAAGTCTCTTCTGAAGTGTTTGGCATGTCAGGCGTTCTTTAGATTTTACCAGCATGTCGTTAATATAAACCTCCATGGTCTTTCCCAGCAATGGTAGGAACATTTTGGTTACTAGCCTCTGGTATGTTGCCCCCACATTTTTTAAGTCAAACAACATTACATTGTAGCAGAACATGCCGTATGGTGTGATGAAAGCTGTTTTTTCCGTGTCTGGAGAATGCATGGATATTTGATGATACCCCGAGAAAGCGTCCATAAATGACAACATCCTATGCCCGACTGACGCATCAACGATCTGGTCTATTCGGGGTAAGGAAAGCTTGTCTTTTGCCGCAGGCCTCGTTGGTCGTGTAGTCACACACACTCCATTTTCGCCTTTTGAGACCCGCGACACATTGGCAAACCATTCGGGTATTTTTATTTCTTTGATGAACCGCCCGAAGTTTGCTCGACTTATACGAATAACGATGCTCCGGTCGGTGGAAGCATGATACTACGTTTGTGGCATGGCGAAAAATGACAGTTTGTGAGAGGCGTGAATAGGGTTAATCTTTGGTCGTATGCGGTGAGCCGGGCGAACACATCCATATTATGAGCGAACACTTGCATCTTGGTCTTTCTCCGTGTCGGATAAGAGGGAACTAACGTAGGTGAACTTATCCGGCTTAGCGAGGGACATCGATTATAGGGGTCAACGGCCAATTGCTCCCTGTCTTCCACTTGCACTCGGGCGATGATCTATAGTTGCTATTCTAAGGCCTGAGTATCAAGGGTTGGATTATGGGAGCTTCGTTTTCTCACGGCTCATGCGCGACAGCGGTAGCATTGCAAGGTGCAGTTGGTTCGAAGATCAACTTGCTTATTATTGGTCAAATAAGCGATCATTTGGTGGTAGGTGGGCGACCGACTTTCATTGCATAAATACGCTCGATTGACAATGGCGTAATGCGGTTAGTCTTCAATAACTAAAAGCGAGACACGCTAGACCACGGAGCCCTCTTTCTAACGAGAGGTAATGTACCTATTGTCACTATGATTGCCGTTAAAAGCCAGGATAGGATTACGCGATGAACTCGGCCCATCTAAGAGAGGTTCATACGCCTTAATCGCGGGTAGTTTACGATAGATCGGCCACCTTTGCCAAGATCAACCAATACCTTGTGCACATCAAAATCATTGATACATAAGGTGAGTACAAGTGCATCATGGTGTGGAACAATGACCCTGGACGGGTAAATGGGGGAAAGGATATAGGGTCGTTGACCGGCTGAACTGTTATGCTGCTGGCTAGAGCATGGATCGTGTTTATTAGAGCTCGGACGGTGGCTGCGCGCAACATGCTCTTCTTATGGTGCTTAGACTGATATTGATTGTCAGTTGGGCCGCCCAGTATATAGTTGATGGTGGCCAAGGCTCAGGTGGGAGTTTTATGTGGCCGTTATTATCTCTGCCAGGCTGGCCTCAAATCACAGCGGGCTATCTCGGATATACCTCCCGGGTGGCTGCCTTGATCACTTTCTACGAAACCCGGGCCGACAGCCGGTTGGTCTCGTGCAGAGTGGTCCTTGTGGTAGTCACACATCAAAGACTGGTTGCGCTGTGTGGGATCAGACTGGATGGGTGTGGGCCACTTGAATTCAGGATGATCCTGGATGAGCGGAAGGAGCTTGTCATATGAGATGTTCAGAGGGGTAAATTGCGGAGGTTCCCTCTTCCTTTCTAACTGGTCTCGGGAGCGTTTCTGACTCTTTCTCCCCTTGGGTTTAGGCTGACCCTTAGTGGCCGGCTTGCCACTTTAGGCGGTGATCATCACGGTCTGGGAGGCAGCCCGGATGTTATCTTCCAATGTTGAATATCTATCCGTCTGTCTGTATAATTCTTCCATTGTCACAGGTAGATCTAGGGATAGCGAATGGAAGAACGGTGTGGTCGGCCCAAGCTCCTCCGGAAATTTTGGAGGACTGCATCCATACTATATGAATCAATTTGTTGGACAGCCCGCCCAAATCTCCTTGTGAAATCACGAATGGACTCATCTTCCCTTTTGAGGATGGTTTGTAGATAACTGATGTTTCCCTTCTGTCGAACCGAGCACAGATACTAGGAAACAAATGCCGCCCACAGCTCACTAAACGTGTTGATAGATCACCGCGGAAGTTTGTGAAATCAAGCCAAGGAAGCCCCCTTTAAGCTGGCCTGGAACACTTTGCATAATAAACGGGCGTCTCCAGCATTGAGTATCATCGCCTGATTGAAGTGAAGCATGTGATCATATGGGTTGGAAGAGCCATCATACATGGCAAATGATGGTATTACAAAGCCACGTGGCGGCTCGTAGCTTAAGATGTCTTTGGCCCCGGCGGGAGGACAACATATCTTCGATCCCGCGAGCAATGATGGAGTACAGGCATATAAATTTGGTGCGGCTCAAGCGAAGTGCAGGAATGGGCCCGATGGTGTTGCGCCCCTCTGCCCGGCGAAATTACATTTTCGGGGCGTGTTCCTAAGCTGTGCTTTCTTCGTGGAATTATCTTTGCACTCAATGAGGCATCCTGTTAATGGATCAGCTGGAACGACGTGGGGGCCTCTTCCTTGACTCAGCCTCCACGTTGTGCTTTGGAGGTGGCAGATGCAGACGGGGCTACGGAAGATGGCACAAAAAAAAAAAAAAAAAAAAAAGATCATCTCTTCTTTGAGTCATTGTCGTCCGGTCAGATAGGCTCCTTGCCTTTATTTTTCTTAACTGGGGGTGCAGGGTGGCTGCTCCCTCGTACGTTTTCAATCGGTTCTCCTTCAAGCAGGCCCTAGCGGTGTTTCTTCTTCGTAGATGAATTACGACCGCGGCTCTGATTCAGCCATTTGCCTAGCATGTTCCTCCTGTTTTGTCTCCATATCTTGATGCCGACAAAGGCGGTCTTCGAGACGGGTTTCTTTGGATTCTTTGACCATAGTGACTACATCCTTTGAGCCCCGGATGAATGGCGAGGCTGGCATGGCGCCCCCCCGAGCAGGTGTCCATTGACAACCCGTCAACCTGCGGAAAATCTATACGTCTCGTATCACCAGACTCATACATGAGTAAAAATGGCCTCTTGGGCCCATAAACCAATACTCTTCAAAATATACACCCAACTATATTCCAATAGTCCAAGAGTTATTTCATTACTCTTAATACAAATACATATTAAAATCTACAATTCTAATACATATTATCTAAAACATCAAAGTCACAACGAAACTTTCTTTCAAAATCGGCCTTTAAAATGGTAGTCTTCTCGAGGCAGCTCCTTGTACACGAAAAATATTCCTCGGGGGTGACTATCGCCCATAGTGGAATCACCCTAAATGGGTTACTCCCCACCTAAGCCATATGCAATGCTCAATCTTGGCTTACGCTCAAGTAGATTATTGATCCTACTTGAATATGCAAATGCAGTTCTCATTGTCCTCGAGTCATGCAGGCTCCTCACTTGCCTAAGCCATGTATGAGAAAAATAATCATTTTCAAAACAAAACCAGTTGTTCTTGAAAATATACTACCGAGATTCGATAAAAAGATGGGACTACCCTCAGAACTTCCCAAAATAGTCATGGTCCTCATCAAAAATGATCATTGGGTTGTCTCGACTCCATTCTCTGGAAAATCATCTGTGAAATTCCTTTCGCAACCATGTTCGTTTTTCATAAAATTCATGTCATGCACTCACACCTAATTTCTAGGTTACAGTTGCATATGAAAATGCATTATGCTTTTTCAATCATTTTCATATCAATATATCAAATGCATATATTCTCAATTTTTTTCCAATTACACCACAGGTAATTCAATAATATCAACCATCACCCCAAATTAGCTCATGAGCAAATCCTGAAACTCATCTCGATAGTCTACACACACAATTATATTTCATATAATTGTGACCTCATGTTAATACACAAAGTTCATTCATTAACCTACTAATTCCTATTCAACTCAATCCATTACACCAAAAATTAGCTCACATGAGCTAATTAACAAACACGGACAATTCAATTTGAATTACCCATCCAAGCACATTTTCTCACAAAAATATTTCATGAACACTATTCAAGTGAATAGTGAAACCCTCGGATTACTGTTCACAGCCAATCATCCAATATCGGTTCCACTTTGTGAACCCGAATTTCATAGCCATTTCCGGCCTCATACACGCCACAATACAATTTATAGCACAAGTTATACCATTTACAACCCAAGCGGTCCCATGGGCTGGAGTCACGGGTTTGTCAATGGAATTTCAAAAACTTCCACACCTCGGTTCCAAGATTTGGAACCGATCAAACAGTCGTTCAAGACCTCAAACCAACCGAAACATCAAGCACTTAAGCAAAATTCTTAACTTGATAGGATAAACCCCTACCTCCACGGAGTTTTGTAAACTCAAGAAACCGGTACCCACCGCGTTGCCCTGCTGACATAGAGCGACTTTCCTTCTTTATAGAAGGAAACCGGCGGTCCGATCTCCCGAAAATCTAGAGAGAAGGAGCACTCTCTCTCAAAAAATCAAAAACCTAACTCTGCAAATCCATTTCTGTTTGCTGCACGTTTTGGTCTCTCCAAATGTAGGAGATGACCTGTGAGACCCCGGAAAATCCAGTTTTTCTAAGGAAGGATAAAATAGTAATTTGGTGAAATCCGGGGAATTTTCCTGAATCTCGGATGGCCAGAAGCAGACTCTGGGTTGGAATCGTGCCATGAAATCAAACTACCGCGTCCGAATTTCGTCGGTCGAGACGGTCGGAATTTCACGTTTTGAGACAGGAAGGGATGTAGGACACTTGGCACGTTTTGGTGGCGAGGCCAACCACGTGTCGATGCGGTCTGCAGTCAAACTTGAGCTTTCGAGTGGGGCTCACTTGGGAACCACGTGGCATCATCTTAGTGGGTGAAAATCTGAGTAGATAGATAAGGATAAGGGTGTAATCCCGTGAGCGATGGAAGCTTGACGCGGCAGAGTGAGGGACAATTCTCTTGACCAACCTTATTCATCCGGTTTGGGAGAGGGAAGAGAGGAAGGGAGAATACGAGGAGAGAGAGAGAGATATTTTAGAGAAGCTCTCACTTCTCTGAGTTTCCCGGCTTGATCGGTTAGGTGTGCAGGCGAGGCAGAGGGGAGGATTGATCTAGCGAGTGGGAAGCTTGGCTGTCGAGACGGTGGGGAGTTTCGACAAACTCCCGGAAAAGGTAGGGGTTTTTTCTCCTGCTTGCTTTACTACTTTCGTTTAAGGGTCATGTAATGGATAGGGTTTGTTGAGGCTAGATGGCGTGGTTTACCCCGATTCCAAAGATTTGGACCGGCCAGAAATCCACCAAGTGGTTTGGACGGTCCGAGGTTGTTTGCGTGATTTTTGTGATGTTGTGTTATTGCCATGAGTGATATATTAGCATGCGTTGAATGTTTTGTGTGCCATTGCATTGCACTTAGGTGGGGAGTAACCCAAGTAGGGAAATTCCACTACTGGGCATTACTCACCCCGTCGTGGGACCCCCTTTTTCAGGTACCGAAGACGCACTTGGGGATGGGATGCATTCGGGGCCTTAGAAGCGAAGAAATGGCCAAACCGGCCTTCTCTTGTATTTTGCAGAATTTATGGGCAAGAGACCCAGTTTTGTATAAATTGTAATTAAATACAATTGTAAACAAATTCCTTTTGTATAAAATATACATTTTGTGAGTATGATGTGTAGGCCCATGTGGCTATTTTTACTCAGGTATGGGTCTCATGACGTGAGACATGTAGCGGGTTGACGGGTAGTCAACGGACACCCCGGGTTTGAGGCGTCACATGACCACTATTCCTCTTTTTTGTCTTTTTCCATTAAACTTTCAAATAATGCCCATTATGTCCCTTATTCTAGATTTTTGACACTTGACACTATTTAGGTCGTCAATTTCCATCATCTCTCTACTCATGTAACATGTGCAACATGTGCAACATGAGTACATGTTATAGGTGACTTTAGTCACATCACATGTCGTTTTACGGCACCCGATACTCTGCGCCTCGAAAAACATACAAATTTCGACTGTCTCGGAATTCGACGTATTAGCTAGATTTCGCAACACGATTCCAACGGTGAAATCTGTTTCGTCATCCGAGATCTAGAAAAATTTTGGATTTTTATCGAAATTACAATTTTACCATTTTTCAGAAAATTGGAATTTTCTGGGGTCTCACATTCTCCCCTCCAAAAAAAGATTTTCGTCCCGAAATTTCACGCACATACATATCCAACCACATGCATATGTAACCTCATCCAACTCGAGACCGTTAGTAGTATGACAACTTCGGTTAAGGTCCCGATTCTTGACAACTTAGATGGTTGTCAACTCATCCATGTCAGAATGACAGCATCAACACCCAATCGTCTACCTAAGGTCCACCATGAGCGAATCATGAGATCCATAACTCCGTCTCGCGCATCGACCCGACTCTACTTTGCATTCTGGGAAGAATTCTCTCATATTATGGCGGCTTTTCTAAGGCCTCAACCTCTATGTCAAACTTATCACACAACATGCATTAATGAATGAACATGATTACATCTGAATTCAAAGCGCTTCTCTAATCAACCGGTGCGAGTGGAGAAGCATGCCTGTTCATCGGCTGATCCCGAGCGGCTCGGTCTTTGCACCATGAGATCTCTGCCTCCTAGGACAGTCTCGCCTCCTGTGCCCAGGCTGGAGGCAATGGTAGCCACGTCATCGCCTGACGACCAGACTCTCATTTGCAAATCCTGTAGTGGAAGGCCTCGACCCACGCCACGACCACGGCTATGTGACGGGTCCTACGAGTACTAGGTATTTAGTCCCTCGACCATACAGGGTGGAGGAACAAAGCGTATCTGCTCATGTCTATCGTGGCCGGGGCTGTGACATCCCCAAAACCTAGGATCCTGTCTGCAGAGCGATCCCTCCTCATTATTAATAGAACAGCGCTGATGGTAGCACAACATCACCCATCTAATGGCAACCCTAACTGCGTCTCAGCGATGATTGGGGTGAGGTGTCCAGCTAACCTTGGAATTCACCTCCGTGGACAATCCCGTAAGTGTCGGTGTCGTGAGAGATAACATCATCGCCTGCTGACTAAATGTCCCCATCTTGGCCTTGGTCGATGACCTCGGCCACATCTGGATATCCTTACTTGAAGCAGTCTTACGCTTCTTTCGAGTTGGAAGAAGATGGATTTTCCTTCCTCTTAGTACCAACACCCATATCTTGGATGCCTCGTATGTCATCTACCTCTCCCTCTGTAGTCATAGTTGTCCTGACCCTAAAGTCCACTCCTCCTTTAACCATTGGAGGACGATGTGCTTCTAAGCGTTGGAGGTCGTTTGACCCGCCCTGGCTCACTATTGCACATGCCTGTGCGATAACGGCAACTGCAATCCCTACGACCTCAGCAAAGGCCTGTTGGTCAAAAGTCGATGGTGCATGATCAATACCTCGTGGACGACCTCTACGTCCTCTCCCACGACCCAGCCATCTACACACATGTCAAATGGCGATTAAATTCTAATCTTGATTATCTACAAGCGTAAACACAACCCCGAGACACTATTCACACACAGAAAACATTTCATACACAATGTCCTTACATTCATAGGAATTGCAAGACAATTAATTCAATATATATCAAATCATTTTTAACAACAAAAATTTCAGTTTAGAAAATTTTCTTTTTAAAAGATTTTATTTCATTTGATTTGATTTTATTTTATTTATTTATTTATTTTTATTTTTATTTTTATTTATTTTTTTTTTTTAAATCTTGTGAACAGTGTCAATGAACAGTGTCTCAAACGATGGCCCAACGATTACTGCTTGTGTCAAGGCGGAAGTTAAGGTGCACTAGGTGCCTGCATTCGAGCTGCGCGCCCGAACGTGTGCACGCTCGGTTGTTGTGCTGCTCGGCTGTGTGTTTCACCTTTCGGTGCTATGTGCCCGCAATCTGGTTGAACCTCACGTGATACTGCCAGCCTTCTATGTGCCACAATACGGCTGGAGCCTCTTTTGTGTGCTTTTCGGCCTTCTATGTGCCACAATACAGCCGAGCCTACTGTGTGCTTGCTCAGCCTTCTATGTGCCTGTCTGGTAGGAGCCAAGCGTATTGCTGCTCGACCTTCTATGTACTGTCTTCTTAGGAATCTCTTGTGTGCTGCTTTCTGACCTTCTATGTGCCACAATACTGCCGAGTCTACTGTGTGCTAGCTCAGCCTTCTATGTGCCACAATATAGCTAAACCTTTGTGTGCTGCTCGACCTTCTATGTGCCCTGTCCCCCAATTTGAGAGCCTACGTGCATGCTGCTCATTTTGTTGTATGCCCTGATACACCCCGGCGTATTGAGGTACAAAATCCCGGCTGACTAGACTCTCCTACTGGTCACAAAACACTGCAGTGTATTATGACACAAGACCCGAGCCATCCAGCCACCTCAGTCACAATACAAATTTTTGTATCGTGACACACACACTCTACCTGGCTTGACCTGCGGTCCCTGATACACTAACGTGTATTGCGACACAAATTCCAGCCTATAGTCCACTGGTCACAATACAATTCCTTGTATTGTGACCTGATTCCCGGCCCGGCTTCTTTGTTCGCGATACAACTCCCTGACCCTCTTTTTAAGTTGCAGCTCTGATTCCCACATTGCAATACACCTCGCTAGAGCACCCCGTGCTGCCAATACACTTTGAACCTTGCACTCCTAAAGCGTTTGTGTCTAATACAGTCCCCCAGCGTATTGTGACATAGTTGAAGCGATAATGACAAATTTACGCTACATTTTTTTCCACGCACTTTTTTTCATCATTTAACTCTGCGGGACACTAAAAATATATACATTTTTTTTTTTCATTCTCTAATACATCCAATTAAATTCAAAACAATTTTGTTTCATTTACTTTTCTTCATTCATGCCTTTGGAAAACACCTGATATATATACATTTTACATATATAAATTTTTTCTTTCCGTTTTTATGAATAAATTTATAAAAACTTATTTTCACTCATTTTTCTTCAGTTTTACACCCTGTAAAACTCCAAAAATTTCTCCAACACATTATGTGCTATTTACCTAAGCACCCAATTCACACAACACAACAATTCATGCTATGCATATCCTTCACACAACAATTCATCAAATCACACAATTACATAAAACACGTGCATGTAGTATTCTAATCTTGTCCCGTGATTGTCTAGGTAATCACATACTTAACTCTACACCGAGCCACACCAAGTGGTGATGTTCTTACACCTTATGACCATGGCCTAAGCCCAAGTCCCTCAAACCCTAAGTATTCATATACCTAAGCTCTACATAAGACCGTGGCCTAAGCCCGAGTCCCCCCCCCGATCCTAGTACTCGTGTGCCTAGCTCGATGCCAGGCGCGGCGCCGAAAACCCAGGGTGTCGTTTGACAACTTGAATCAACTTTGTAGAAAATCTATGTACGTCTCGTATCTCGAGACCCATACCTGAGTAAAAATGGTCTCTTTTGCTTATAAGCCGTCTTCGTCAAATATCTGACGCGACTATATTCCAATAGTCAAGGTTATTTCATTACTTTTAATACAAATACATATTAAAATCTACAATTTTCTAATACATATTATCCAAAACATCAAAGCCACAACTTAGGCTTTCTTGAAATAAACCTCTAAAATGAGCATCTTCTCGAGAACGCTCCACTGTACTTGAAAAATATTTCGACGGGGTGGTATCGCCCTTTAGTGGAATCGCCTAAATGGGTTACTCCCGCCCTAAGTGCGTATCTGATACTCACGATGTAAACACACACTCAAGTAAATTAGTGATCCTACTTGAATGTCTAAATGCCCATTCCATGTCTCGAGTCTTCAGACCCTCTCACACTTTTTAAGCCATGTATGAGAAAAATAATACGTTTAATAAGCTAGTTGTTCTTGAAAATATCTCTGAATTTGGTAAAAGATGGGACTACCCTCCAAGGCGAATGTGTTGGAGAACTTCCTGAACAGTCATGGTCTAATCGAAATGATACGTTGTTTGTCTCCAAACCCCATTCTCAGGAAAATCATCTTAATGAAATTCCTTTATAACCGTATTCAGATTTTCATAAAATTCATGTCATGCACTTTCATTGGCACAATTTAGGTTACACAGTGCATATGAAAATGCATTATGCTTTTTTAATCATTTTCATACCAATATATCAAATGCATATATTCTCAATTTTTTTCAATTACACCACAGGTAATTCAATAATATCAACCATCACCCAAATTAACTCACTTGAGCAAATCACAAACTCATCTCCAATGATATACACACACAATTATATTCCATATAATTGTGACCTCATGTTAATACACAAAGTTCATGCATTAACCTACTAATTTCTATTCAACTCAATCCATTACACCAAAAATTAGCTCATATGGGCTAATTAATAAACACAGACAATTCAATTTGAATTACCCATCCAAGCACATTTTCTCACAAAAATATTTCATGAATACTATTCACATGAATAGTGAAACCCTCGGGTTACTGTTCACAACCAATCATCCAATATCAGTTCCACTTTGTGAACCCGAATTTCATAGCCATTTCCGGCCTCATACACGCCACAATACAATTTATAGCACAAGTTATATCATTTACAACCCAAACAGTTCGTGGACAGTCACGGACTGTCCAAATGGGTTTCAAAAACTTTCACACCTCGGTTCCAATATTTGGAACCGATCAAACGGTCGTTCAAGGCCTCAAACCAACCGAAACATCACAAAGCACTTAAACAAAGTGTAACTTCAAGTAGGATAAAACCCCTACTTCACGGAGTTTGTCGAAACTCCAAGAAACTGGTGCCCACGCGTTGCCCTCGCCGCGCATAGAACGACTTTCCTTCTTGCTCCGAAGAAATCCGACGGTCCGATCTCCCGGAAATCTGGAGAGAAGGAGCACTCTCTCTCTCTAAAAAAATCAAAAACCTAACTCTGCAAATCCATTTCTGTTTGCTGCACATTTTGGTCTCTCCAAATGTAGGAGATGACCACTATTCCTCTTTTTTGTCTTTTTCCATTAAACTTTCAAATAATGCCCATTATGTCCCTTATTCTAGATTTTTGACACTTTGCACTATTTAGGCTGTCCATTTCTATCATCTCTCTACTCATGTAACATGTGCAACATAAGTACATGTTATAGGTGACTTTTGTCACATCACATGTCGTTTCTGACGCGATACTCGCCTCGGCGTGCAAATTCCATTGTCTCGGAGTCGATGAAATTCGACGTGTTTGCTAGATTTCGCGAGACGATTCCAACGGTGAAATCCATTTCGTCATCCGAGATCTAGAAAAATTTTGGATTTTTACAGAAATTACGATTTTACCATTTTTCAGAAAATTGGAATTTTCTGGGGTCTCACGGGAACTACCAATTGTTCGGGAAGCGAGGGATCGCTTTATAGTCGATGAAGCCTCGCGCGCTTTCGATGAGACTTTTTACTTGGTCATTCCCAAAGATGGTGCAAATTATTGTCTCTCGGATTCTCAGAGTCCACGGATTGTTGGAGCATGAACCTAACAGCAATAACACCGCCGGAAACAAAACAAGGGACGGCGATTGGTGTCTTGAAGCCAAACTCTCCGTCTTAAGTTAGTCAAGGAGGTTGAGAGCGTTCTTCCAATTAATTCCCCTGCGTATATTTTCACATACCTTTTTCTCAGTGTTGTCTCTCTTATTTATGAAGAAGGATTTTGGTCCATTTTCCATGGGGAGTGGGTGTTTGGTTTTTGAAATGGAAAGGAGGCCAGCGCGTTTCTTGCGCTTCAACCGTTTTTTCTTTTGGATAACCAAGATGTCCGAGTCTTCCGCCTCAAAGATTGGTTGATCTTCTTAGGGGCGGTTTCGTACGTGGTTTGCGAGAGAATATGTTCTTCAATCATCAAGGAATCAGTTGGGAAATCCCTGGCCGGCCATCTCTTTAAAGATGGCAGCCGACTGGAGGAGGGCACGGATGCCAGCAGGTCGGAATTCAGGCCCGGATCCATGGTCATGTAAGGATGCTTGGGCCTCTTTTGGATTTTGATCTGTTTGGGCCTTCTATGTGGAGATACTGGGCCAAAATTCATGGTACCCACAGTTATGAAACTATTTTATTAACTTTGCATTGGACAGGCACACCGGGCATGTTACAAGCCCGGGGGAGAGAGACGACGAGGGTTCTGTTGATTGGTATTTGGAAGGGAAAACTGCCTGTCACAATAAGGCACAAGCAGTCCATGCCACTGCTTGTGAGATTCTTGAGTGCATTAGCTTAATCAGCACTTGGTGGTGAAGTTCCATTCCCACTGCTATTTGTGACAAAATTCATACTAGGGGTGAAGCTCGAAATCATCGACGGCGAACACGGTGTACTGATCTGTCCATGAACCGGCATGATCGCCACCATCAGAGCTATTGCAAGTGCAGGGATCAAGAACAGAGAAGACTTGAACACCTCCATGTTGGATGTCTTTAGGTTTAGGCTTGGACTGAATGTATATGTTGTTGTTGGAAGAGAGAAGTGGTTTATGGAAAAGATGAGTGATGAGACAATTTATAGAAATGGCGGGAAACAGTACAAATGAGGTGGGTGTTGGAGCTCAACTACTTTAACTAACTTTATCTAGGAAAAGTGTGGTTGGTGGGGTTTGGCTTATTGAATTTGCTACGTACAGGTTCCATAGAAGAATCCCTCTTTGACTTGCATGCTTAAATCTCTGAATAAGCATATGATATTTCTGATGGAATAATGCCTTTGTTTTCTTTCTACGATATTGTTGTGCCTATGTGGCTCATATTTATGGATAAAACAGAGCAAATTCTGGAGTGGAGCCCCCATGGTAGGATACGGTATGGTATATGATATAGGGGTATTTTTATAAATTTGTTATATCCAATGTTATTAAAAATACCCTCCTATCATGTAAATCCGTGTGTTCTTCTTGTTTTTGTTTTCTAATTTATCACTATTTTATTGCATGAAACACAACACTGCAATATCCTTCATCTTACCATATGACCAAAGCATATTAATCTCATGGTAAGTGAAGCGACTCATCGCAAGTGTTACCTCACAATAACAAATTTTCATATAAATCACTTGTCTTTCTCTGAATTCTAACCCCAGGCAAAATTGGAGCATCCAGTAGAAGTCATGGCTCTTAGAGTGACTGGCATGGGGCTAGTAGTGGCTCTAGCTGCAATGCTTTGGGATAAAGCCATGGCTCAATTAGGCTGCACCACTGTGCTCATTGGCATGGATCCATGCCTAAACTACGTCACTGGGAGTTCCTCAAGCCCCTCATCTTCATGCTACTCACAACTAGCCAATATTGTTCAGTCATAGCCGCTTTGCCTTTGAACGGCGATCAATGGCGGTGGTTCAGGTTTGGGCATTCTGATTAACCGGACTCTTGCTCTGGCGCACCCTGGTGCGTGCAATGTAAAAACTCCGCCTATTAGCCAATGTGATGGTGAGAATGAAATAGATGTCTTTACTGGTCAAGTTCAGTAATGTTTAGCTGTTTGATATATATGTATGGAGTTTGTTTTTCAAATTTAGCTTTCCCTTTGGACAGCTGCTGATGGACCTGCAACACCTCCATTAATGGCTTCCCCAGTGGGCTCTCCAGAAGGTACGCCCGGGCTGTCTTCAAATGACATTCAAGATTTTCCAACTAGCTCATTAGTACCAGGTATACACAGGGAAATGGGAACTGGGATTTCATTTCTGTTGTGGTATGTGGCTCAATAGAGCAAAATGGCGGGCAAATGCCAAAGAGGAGCGAGGAAGGGGGTGAAACCCTTCCATGGAGCTCTGTGATGGCACTTGCCCTAGGAGCTTATCTTCTTTTATGGGGGATGAAATAATAGGTTGGAGGTATAAGGGTTTGGCCTCCATGGTACTTTACTATAAGGGTATTTTTATAATTTTATCATATATAGGATTATTATAAATTTCTTTTTATGCAACCTTATTTGATGATAGTGAATGTTTTAATTGTCGTTCCCGGGAATATAGACATATTGTCGAATCACGTAAATCTGTGTTCTCTTTCTTTTTTTTCTTTGATTTTCAGCCCAAATCGCAACATTTACATATGTCCTTTTTTTTCTCCTAATTTATTAAGTATTATACAAGTTTAGCTAAAAGTAAGAAAATGATGCAGGGGGTGGATCTAAAACAGTGCCATCCAACGGTGGGGATTCATCAGATGGGAGTATTACAATGAATATTTATAAATTTATGTAAGGATAGAATACATTAACTAGGTTTGAATCACCTTAGCTATAAAAAAATTTTAGTGGGGACACAATGAAGATCATATTTTCGAGTGACTAGATAAATCATCTTGAGTTTTTGAACATAGGTTATATATGGTTATAAAAAAATATTTAAAAAGAAAACATTCGAACATATCATTTTTTTCATAAAAAAATATCTTAAAATGAAATATAATTAAAAAATATGTATTTTAAGATTAGTTAATAGGTTAGAAAAAAAAGTTTAATGAGTTTGAAATAATACATGAAAATTTATGTATTTATTTATTATTTAAAATATATATTTTTCTATATATATATATATTATCTTAAATCAAACATATTCACAGTATTTTTTTAGTTTAAGTTTAACTCAAGATGTTATAAGAAGATTTGCACTTAAACGTATATATATTGTTTGTTTCATGTTCAAAGGTACCATTAGATTTAAAATATGCATATAAGATTGAAATAAAGTCATACATAAACAGCGTTAGAAAAGTCAATAAGCTCTAGCTTAGTTGGTTTAAAACACTAAGCTAGACATAAAAAGATGATGGACCAGGTGAATAGTTTTTAAGAGTATATTACTACAATATTGTAATTTCAAGTGAATAGTTCTAAAAAAGGCTTTAAGAAAACAATCTCTTTGGAGGAGAGGTCAAAGACATTGGTTTCTAAATCCAAAAAAATTACTTAATTTTAAAATATGTTTATAAGGTTAATGGGAGATTATACTTACATAATATTAGAAAATTTTTCTTATATTTATTTCAAGGTTTAATACCTAATTGATGTAAGATAATATATAATGTTTATTTCAAGTTTTAATACCTAATTTTTTAGAGATTCAATTTGGATTGAGTTCAAATCTAAGTGCAAACTTGACTTCATGGATCTAATGCACAATCCAACCAACCGACTTACCCGTAGATTACAGCACTGGCCAGGCTAACACCGAGACAATGTGACATGGATTTTGACTAAGGGTCTCTTTGAAATTCGAAAGTACTTACAAAGAAAATAGGGAGGAAAATTGAGAAGAAACGTGAAAGGAAAAAAAATTAGAAGGAAAAAAAAAACGAGTTTAAACTTGATAAATTAATTTTATATGTTTATTTAAATTCATTTTATTTATTTTTCTTTGTTACACAAGGACTAAAAAATTTTAAAATATGTAAAAATTTTAAGAATTTTGATTATATTTTATTTTATTTTTATATTTTCCATGGTTGAAACTAAACATGAGAAAATCGTTTTTCATAGTTTTTTTTTTCTTTCCTTGGTATTTTCCAGGTTCCAAATAAAGTCTTAGTATTTTTTTTCTTTCCCGAATATTTTCTAGGTTCCAAACGGCCAAACAAGTCGATTTAGAAGCCATAAATTACTAAGAAAATAAAATATAGAGGAAAAGTGGAAGAAATTTTTTTTCAAAGAAAATAAAAAAATAGGTTTAAACTTAAGAACTTCACTTTATATGTCTATTCAAACCAATTTAATTTGTTTCTCTTTATTATATAAAAGACTAAGAAATTAAAATATATATAAAATTTTGAGAAAATTTTATTATATTTGATTTTTTTCATGGTTCTTTTCATAGTATGAAGGTTAAGGGGTTCATGAAAGGAGGCTATTGGCTCCAAAGTCCAAGTAGGAAAACAAGGGTAATTCCTAATGATCAATCATTGGTAAAATAAACTTTGACAGAGATGCAATCAGAATTTGAGGTCTCAACGACACGCCGTAACTCTGGCTTGTGAAAAAAGTTTCCCAACAGTTCTCCACTCCTCGAATACGGTATAAGTTGAGAAGCCGTTTACCAAAGAGCCAACCATATGATGGTAGAGCCGTAGAGGTTGTTCACCAACATCATATATATGTCCCTCCCTTTCTTTCACAGAAGTCAAAGAACACCATATTCCCAAAATTTTCTAGAGTTTGAAAAGTAGATCGAGATCTGAGCTGCTACTTGCCAACGAATCCGTTATTAGAAGAGGTTGTTCACCCAAATTCATAGACACACTCGTCCATAAAGATTCACCTCTCTCGCCCTTCCATTCCACCATCCAATTCTCACTGGCACACAAGCACTTTTAGTTCCAGGCACCACATCCTGTAAGCATCAAATGGCACGGACAGTGATCGCAGTCGGTTTGCTCCTTGTCGGAGTGGCCATGGCCATGCTCTGGCCAGGCACTGCCGCACAATCGAGTTGTACGAACGTTATAATCAGCATGTCGCCCTGCCTTAACTACATTACAGGGAACTCTTCGACCCCATCTTCAGGATGCTGTTCGCAACTTGCTAGCGTTGTCCGCTCACAGCCACAGTGCCTGTGTGAGGTTCTGAATGGTGGTGGCTCTTCCCTGGGGATCAACATTAACCAAACTCAAGCCCCTCCACACTCCCTGGGGCTTGCAATGTTCAGACTCCTTCCATCACTCGCTGTAATAATGGTAAGTAAGAGTGCACCATATTATTTCCTCTCAGAATTCAGCCGCTTCATACTCGCAATGTCTCTCATTTATTCTAACTTCCTACCATTTATAACCTTGCAGCTGCTTCTCCAGCAGACTCCCCAGCTGCAACCGCTGATTCTCCTACTACAGTTCCCTCAGGTGCTACCCCCCCCCCCCCCTCCCTCTATTTTTTTTATTCCATGGTGTTCATTATTCAATTGTGGGGATATATGTAAACCTTTTTTTTCCTGGTGAACATAGATGGCAATGGCGGATCCAAAACAGTACCATCAACCGACAATGGCACATCAGATGGGAGTTCCACAAAATCATCAATGTCCCTGCTCTTCATCCTTCTCATTACTACATTATCTGCTTCAACTTTTATTGCGGCTTAAGTTCAAGAATCCTTCAGAACATACCTCACTTTCTTAAATATCCTTGATTGGTGTTTTATTTTTTATTTATTTCTCTGGTTCGATTATTTGATTGGTTCATGTAATAATTTATATTTTGGTGAGTTCTGTGAAGAAGGTATGGTTTTGTATGGCTGAAGAGACTTTTTGCTCCCTTCCCTTTTCAATAAAGATGACTTGTAACTTATAGAATAAACTAAAGTTAGCATAACAATAATATGTTAATCAATCAAACTTACTCAAACAGCAAGCAAATTCCCACAAAAAATTCATTAGTCAAAGGGAAGTATACATATGGAAATGAACCATGCATCAGAGAAATTGATATCATAAACTTGTACTGATACAATGAGGATACAAAGGGAAGTTTGTGTTCTTAAAAAAAAAGGATTCATTTCAAAGCAACATCAATTTGCTATTTGAGACAAACCTGTTGTAACATGTACATCTGATGAACCATGTATCACTCACATGCCATCTTCTTACTGTTGTTTGCAGTATATAATAATGCATAGGCTGAGGATCATCTTCCCTAAGTTTTGTTCCTATTTCTGTTGAGATAAGAATAGAATATGGTCATAATGGATGCAAGGGGTACTCAAAACAACCTACACAACCTTCTAAAACTGGAATCAAATAATAGATAAAGGAAAATTGGTCTTGGGTTTTCTGGTCAAAGGTATGCTATAACAAGTAAAGAAAATTAAAACTAAAACATCCAAAATGCTTGGGAAAATAAATGACTATCTCATTTATTGCTTCTTACAAATAACTCATCATCATGCAGAACATTTTTAACTTCTAGGAAAGCAATTTTGTTGCATCAAAATTAAATTAAGTCACTCCTTACTAGTTTCACAAAAGCAATCCATCTCAGCACACTACCTCCCTAACTGCCACATTATTAAACAAACAGCAACAAAGGAGCCAAGCTCAGGCTAAAACCCATCGCAACTGACCACTTTTAAGGTCATTAGCAAGAGCTCACTTGGACCTAACCAAGCCTCTCTTTCTATCCAAATCAAACATTTAAATCAAAGTCGGCTACATGGATCCTGCCTTGACAATTGCCATTGGTGATTACTGCTGCTGCTGCCATAATTTGTCCCAATTCTCAATCAAATTTAACTATTTTTATATTACTCATCATTTTTCTTTTTAAGTGTTCTCCATCAGTTGAATTTCTTAATGGGACATGCCACTGCACCTACATGAGGTAGGATCAACTACTCATAAGCCTAACAAAACCAAATCAAGTATAAACCCAGTTTGTGACCAATTGCTTAAAACTTTAACTTTACTAGATCAGGGAAAAGCTGTAATAAGCAATCTATGAAGCTGAGATATAGTCAATAACTAGTTCATTAATCATCTCCAAGCTCTACATAACCACATTACCCCAAAATAAATAAAGATAAACCTTGATGGCCAGGCTTTTATAATTTAAAATATGCCCCTTGGAACAAGACTCAAGATCACCTGGTGCGATTGCAAACAAACTTGAGCCAACCCCTTCCAGAGATGCTACATAGCAATAACTAGGCATTTCTGCCTGTTGGACGACACTATTCCAACAAATGTGCTCATCTCTACTTATACCATTTTTCTTTTTCTTTTTCTTTCCCCTCACAGTAAATATACACTCTTCAGTTGTTCTTGCCATAATGAGCATTTATCAAATGTTCAGCCTTCTGAACAACCATCTTTAACACAATAACATAATTTGTGCTCACCTTCCAACCCGAATATGGTACAGGCATATGCCAATTGTATCACACACCTAGGCAAACCTCCACATCTCATCCATCCCAATGCACATGTAAAAGTAATTGTCAATTCAACCACCCCTACTGTAATGGATGATTGAACCCCCAAAAATATATTGTAAAACAAGGTTTCTCACCAACTCAATAAAAGAAGATTTGTACTTGCCTTTAATCCATGACACTGTAATGTCGAACAAAGTCTACTTGAGGAATTCCCTATGTTGTAAACCTCTGGTGAATTGAAGATGCCCTAAAATCTGGCGTGGATATTGCACAATATTAAGGTAAAAAAACACCTGATTGCATAAGGTGCACCCGCCTTTTTGTTAACCGTACCATATTATGCTCTGTTTGCCTATTTGAAAAAGATACATGAAGGGTGACTAGTCCCTTAAGAAAGAAAACCAGAAGCAAGAAGTACAAGGAAAGAAAAGAATACAGAAGAGTTAACTTGACATTTTGTTATTCCATCAACAAACAACAAAATACAATTAAAATGCCAGAAAACAAGGATGAGCAGGAAGCCAGGAACATTAAACAACAATTGAAAGTCTCCCAAATCCAGGGTAATGTTCAGGAAGGTTAAAACTCCCCAACAAACATGGTAACAGGAACCTTAACCAGCTTATCAATCATTTACTTTGCCTAGTGAAGGACCCACCTAGAAGAATAATGCGACTCTGAAGCAGGACAAAACATATTGCGCAATCAGTTGGCACAAAGACCTTGCTTTTGCAGAGAACCAGGAGTTAACTATGACAACAACCACTTTCCACTAGCCTTAAAGAAATAGTGGTAACTTCAGCTCAACAGCCAGCCGTGCCCTAAGAGGTTTGGAGAATGTGAAATAGCATTATCACAGAACAGATAAAGGCAAAAGGAACATAAAGGAGACCACGGGTACAAATCACTAATGGGTCATCGCTCCTTTAATTTTGAACTATCATTTAGCAATATCTATCCATCAGCAATAACATCATCTCTACTCATTTGTTTCACTTTCCAAAAAAAAGCCAAAATCCATTTTTAATAGACTAGTCATATGTTTTGAGGTGATAGCTTCCAACGATCTATTGATTGATTAAAGCCTAATACCGATTCAAAAATATGTTCCACATAATGGGCTGTTTTTTCAGTAAGTGTTGTTAAATTAAGATTTATTTTATTCTTTTGATAACAGAAAAATTTTAATAATTAAGAAGTTTATTGATACTTCATGAATCAATGTATCATTTCTATGAATAACAGTTCATTATTGTGTCGGAGAGAGAGATAATATCTGATATCTCAGATCTTTCATGTTTAACCAGTTTTGTTTACAAATAATAAAATAATATTAATGTGGATTTTCAGTTATGGAAAGATTTACTATAGAAAGATATTTTCTTATTGAAGAAGTGAATATTATGGTATGGAAACACCTATATATATATTATAAAGAATAAATAATTAGGGACATTTAAGGATCATCATAGGGAATAAACCATAGATGGGATGTTCTAAAGATATCCCAAGAAGAGATAAATCTGGATCATTAAGAATATCTGTAGTTACCTCAACGCTCCCTCAAGGTGGAGCATATGGATTATATACTGACATTGTAAAGATGTACTTAAATTCTATTGGTGCGTATTGACTTTGTATTAAAACACCCGAAATTGTTCCGTGATGGAATTGATGTGATTGATTCCAGACTATGGGAGAAGATCAAAATTGGAAGAATTAAAGCGGAGGAGATCAGATAAGAAGATTGGTGGAGAGATCAATAAGAAAGTAAAAGTGGGAGGGGTCAAGACTAGGGGATCATGGGGAGGATAGTGAGGATCCTGGGAGAATCAGATTAGAAGATCCTTTGGAGAGATGTGAAAGAATCATGGGAGAGGATCCAGTAGAAAGATCTAAGTTCAGGAAGGCTCATAGACCAATCAAACAGATACCGTGTGAAATAGAACATGATCATTTTCTTGTTAGAAGAATGAATGGTGGTCAAATATGTAGCCAATTATGAGACTTTATATCTTGTGAGAATTGATTGACCGAGGATGTTCTAAGGTAATACGGGAATAATATGGATATGATAGTTTGCAAAGATATTATGGGGAATAATGGAAGGATCTTCACAAAATATCTCACTCATGGGTTCTATTTGGTTTACCAGAGGAATACCATCTTCCATGGTTTTGTTTGTGGGTTCCTGATTCAATTTTGATAACTATGAAATCTATTCACTCCCATCATGACACCACAAACCAATTGTTAACCAGTCTGATTTTTTATGTTCTTCCTGGGCCTGAAGACATCTATCTAAAGTCCTTCGACCAAAATTATAAATATATCTGGATTGAAGCTTTCAATTTTCCATAAATATAATATCTTTATCTAGTTAAACTTTACAAGAGCCATCTTAGTCAAACTAGAAAACTGGGGTTTGAGTTCAACATCTGTCAGATACACACATAGTCAGATTAAAATTTTCCCTAAATTAAACAATATTAGGGGGAAAACATACATATGTGCAATCTAACCATGAAACTGTACTCGCTTCTCCTCATAACAGTTTTTGAACCCATGGACCAGAAATTATAGATAGTGCCAAAAAACAGTTCAGGAAAATGTATAGGACAGACGTAATCCAAAACAGGATTCAAAAAGAAAAAAGAGAATAAAACTCCTATCCCGTCAATAAGATTCCAACCAATCTACAAAATCAATTAAAAGACATCTAGCCTTCTTCTATGTACATCCTCACCAATAACAAGAGATTTCTTAGAATAAGCACTTCAGCATTGGATTACGTTGCCATCGTAATCAAGTCTGGATCTCCTCTTCGTATCTTCTAGTGTTCTCTTTTCCATAAAAGAACCATGCCAACTTAAAAAATTTATCTCTAACTGAGGAAGGTAAAACCCAAATAACAAATCAGGAGAAGAAACACTACCTAACACCCTCAATTTAGCATAGTAGAAGAGAATGTGATCTGTTAACTCCCTTGATTTGACACAACGAAGAAAATTGGATGATCAATTGATTTCTTTCATTTTTACACAGGAAACATTTATTCACCTACAGTCACCCTTTTCTCATAAGCTGATCTAAAGTCAATACATTTCCCTAACAATCACCCTTTTCCATGATCCCTCCCACTTGTCTCTTCCCATACACCTATCACCAAAGCCTATTTTGACAAGGCTAAGGCATACAAAGAGGGAAAGATGCATATAAGAGTTGATTCCCACACTAGACCTCCTTCCAAAACTTTCTTCTCCTTCTGTTACCTACCACTATTGGTTATCCATAACCTAACCACATAAACATCTCTCACCTCGCAAAAATGCTAACCCTTTTCTACTTCATGCTTCAACTCTATAGCCTATTGCAAAATGTTTATCCTTTAATGGTATATCTCTAAATTCACTTTCCAAAGAGTGAACTATTAAGTGGAGAAAGGCATATACATGCTCATGCGCAACTTACTTTAATCCAAATAATTTGTTGTTTTTTTTTTTTGATCGGTAAAAGGCATAAAATGGTGGTTCTAAAGAATTTGTTATTTAGAGTAATTTGTTATTTCACCCAATGTAACTTTTTATCCAAAGCACTATGTCCTAAGAGAAAGTTCGTTAATCTTCTCAAGCCCTTATGTGACTTTTCTAGGAATGCTAAACAAGGACATAACGTAGATAGACAATATGAATAAGGTGCTTTGAATCAGAGAAAGCCTTCCCCCTTTCAAAATATTTTCCATATCAACAACCTTCCACACAGTCTTTGTTCCACCTGTATCCCATACCAACATTTATCTCAAGGGAGCATCCAAGGTAGATCCAAGTAAGAAGACAGAAAGCTTTCTCATCTTGTGACCGGGCACGAAGGCCAATTCATTTGATAGAAACCCTGAAATCATTTTGCTTCTCTTTTTTTGTTCCCACCTTGAGAGAATTTTGAACAACATTAGCAGCCAACTTAAATGAGACCATATGATATTGAGAAGACTCAAAGTCAATTCTTCACATTAGCAACCCTAAGACCGATTTGCACTTTTCTAAGTATAAATTTATTTTCAACCCATGTGATCAGCAAACTTAAATAATCCATTTAAAATTGAGAAGACTCACAAAAAAAAGGGCAAGGAAAAGGAGATTGTTGACAAACAACAAATGTGACACCTCCCAACCATGCCAACCCCTCCCCTTGCCTTGAAGAATGATAAATAATTACCCTCCCAAACTCTCTCTTAAGATACATTTGAGCATCTTCGTAGCCAACACCATAATTAAGGAGAAAGAAAGCTAATAAAAATCTGAATATAACGAACATTAACTAGCACATAAATCTTTATTATTCTAAATATGTACCATCTAATGCATTCAATTTATTTTGCGACAAACCCCATCTTTTCAAGAATAGCTTGCAAGGACCCCTCATTAATGTGGGCATACACCCTCTCAATATCAAGCTAGCAAATTGCTCATCAACAAAGAATCAAATTTCAATAGCCTCATTAGCAATAAGAGTGATATCTAAAACTGCCTTCCCCTGCAAAATTATTTGGAACTCGGAGACCTCATTTCGCACCACCCTTTTCAATCTTTTCGCTAACACCTTACCACCTAGTAGCTTATACAAACAATCAACAAAGCCTATTAGTCTAAAAGTCTTTCAAATCATTTCCATCCCATTTTTTTGGAATTAATATTAAAAACCAAAGTTTTTAAACCCACGAAACTATAAGTCAAGAATTGTTTGCGAGGTGTAAGCCTCAAAACATTAAGGTGTAAACTTTTAAAGACCATAATTTTTACATTTTTTTTTTATAGGTAAAATATTAGAAAACATGGAAAAACATAATTTTTACCATAAATTTTACAATTAATAAGTATGTGAATATTAAATATATAAGAATCAAAATAAAAAACAAAATTTCAATAACACATAATATATAAAGAATTTGAAATAAATTATTAAAAATTTAAGGGAAGGTAACTATAGGGAGTGATCCCAGTCAAACTAAAAACAATAAAAATAAATAAACAATGAAAACAAAAAAAATATTCTCAGGGTTTGCCCAAAAATAAAAGACAGGAGAAAAAAAACTCATTGTAGAGAAGAAGTGAACAACATGGAATAAAGAATAAAAGAAAGAAAGAACAAAGCAAAAAGGAGAAAGAGGAGAAGCTGACACAAGATAGATGGTGTATCACAAGAGTGAGGATCTTCTATTAGAGTGAGAAATTTGTCGTCATATGGAGCTAGGAGTTAGGGTTTTCTTCATTTCTTCCATGTGAGTCAAATACTCTCAATTTTTTCTTTTTAGACATACATAGTCGCCTCTTTACAAAGCCCGATTGACATACGCCTCGATCAAAGGCATAATTTTTTTTTGATCGAGTAAAGCGATATATAGATGAAAAGGGCCTTAGCTCTGAAAGTACCTGAGAGGGTCTGAGAGCACTAGCTCACACTCACCTATACCCCATCCAAGGCAAAACCCCACCAAAGAATTTAAGTTATCGACAACCTTCACACCTTAGCCACATACAGGTAAGCGAAGAAAGATTTCATCCTATGAGCGGAGGGGCCTCATTTTCAAAACCACCTATTCACTTCCAACCACGTCGGAATAAACAAAGAGGAATGAGTCGTAGGAACTACTCTTCCGTTTTGCCGACACTAGCGCTTTGCCAAGCAAGGAGAGTTGTCGAACCGTGCGGAGGCAATTAACCCGGTGGTACCAAAGAGATCCATAACATGCGCTCTTGAGCGATGGATAGCCAGTGAAATTACATTGTTTTGCCCAGATTACCTTTCCACTAAAAACACATGTTTTACTAAGGAATCCCCCTCACTTTAGTTGGTCAGCGTAGCACCTTGCGAAGCTTCCCAAGCAGAAAACCCGATTTGGGGGAGCGATTGGGTTCGAGATAGAATCTACTAGGAAATCTAAAGGAGGAGAAAACATCGACTACGATACATATGTCTAAGCGAAAAGCCATCGATAATGAGCTCCTTTAACAAAAGTCGATCCTCTTGAACAGGCCTAATCTTCTTGTTGTGAAGAAAATGAAGGAACCTTGCCACCTCTTCCATCTCCCAGTCATTAAAAGGTCTTAGGAATACTGGAGACCAACCCCATCCTCCCTTGAAAAATCCCAAACATCTGCTACCCTCGCATCTTTGTGAGCTGCCAAGATGAACAGAGTGGGGAAGGGCATTGCTCAGCACGATCTCGTCGCACCAAGGGTCCTTCCAAAAACCTAGCCTTCTACCATTTCCTAGGGAGGCAATAGTATTTCGAGAGAAGGTGAGCCATTCTTTTCTGATGTCTTTCCATAAGCCAGTACCATAACCGCCCCTGATATCTCTAGTGTTCCAACCCCCAGCTTCCTCTCCAAACTTGTTGCTGATCACCCTTCTCCAAAGTGAATCCCTCTCATTAGCAAACCGCCAACACCACTTACACAGCAGAGCTTGATTCATCACGGAAAGGCCTCTCACATGTGCCCCCTACACTTTTCTCTGGCAGCAGTTTCAGTTGACCGGGTATGGTTTGCCTTTCCAGGAATTCCTGCCCGAGGAAAGTCTCTCTGAATCTTCTCCAGTCTAGAACAAACAATCTTTGGCATTCTAAATAAGGAGAGGAAGTAAATGGGGAGGCTAGACAAAGTACTACGAATAAGTGTGAGCCTCCCGCCCTTTGAGATATATTGTCTTTTCCAGGAGGACAATCTTTTTCTAAATCTTTCTTAAATAGAATCCCAGACCCCCAAAGCACTATGGGGCGCTCCCGGGGAGACCAGTACGTAGTGGGAGGACAGCCCTCTGGCCGAGTTCGGTGTGTGACTCCGTTGTCCTGACCTAGAGAATAATCTCACTTTTGTTCAGTTAATTTTGTTTTGAAAGGCAGAGCGCGATACTTGTCCGCGTCACCCAAAGCGCATATTTGCTGGTTGGCTTCCACGGAAAATAATAGTATCATCCCGGCTACATAAAATAGGTGGGGTGTACATCCCACCATCCTCTATCCCCATTTGCACCCGAAATAAAATTGCCTTCCGCAGCTGGCTTTAGCGACATTCCCGGGACTTCCATCTGGAGTAACAAAAAGATATGATGAGGATCCCCTTG
Source organism: Tetrastigma voinierianum (assembly GCA_016808115.1). Classification (NCBI taxonomy): domain Eukaryota; kingdom Viridiplantae; phylum Streptophyta; class Magnoliopsida; order Vitales; family Vitaceae; genus Tetrastigma; species Tetrastigma voinierianum. The sequence goes on along the minus strand of JAEQBH010004280.1, from coordinate 230,192 downwards.
TCTGAGGCCTCTGGAACTCGAAGAACCCGATGGGAGAACCGTTAAACATGTGGAAGAAGCGAAGCCAAGGAGATGCGCAATTAATCCACCTAATCCATTTTGACCCGAACCCATTCTCGGCGTGCTGCTGAGAAGAAAATCGCTTTGATGTGGTCATAAGCGCAGTAATCGACACGAATCCCTTTCTCTTTCCTTCTTAGAACTGAGTCCACAGCCTCATTTGCTATCATGTTGTCGAGAATTTGTCTCCCTTCTGACGCATTACGAGGCGGGAATGTCGACCCGTAGCCCTTTTAATTACGTTGTGACACTTTGAAAAATTTTAGAGGCCCGCCCACTAAAGCAGTTGGTCTCGGATCCTTTAGATCCCTCAGCGGTCTTCCTTAGGCACGAGAGACCAAGAAAGTAGCATTAAGGCTTTTAACAAACTGCTCATTCAAATCCTTAAAGAAGCCCATAACCTCCTCTTTCACAAAATCCCAGCTGAAAGACCAGAAAGCTATTGGAAAACCATCAGGTCCTGGGGCTTTATCATCGTTAAGCCCAGAGACAGCTGCTAGGACTTCCTCCTCTGTGAACATTTCTTCCAACTTAGCAGATTGATCTGCGCCAATCAAATTGAAGTGTAGGTCTGGGTAAGGCGAGCACCAATTGTTTGAGGTTGAGAGGAGGCTTTGAAAAGCACCAACCAGACCTTCTTTAACCTCAGCCTCCTTGACCAGTCTTCTACCATTGATACTGATGCTACTAATGGATTTCCTCCTTCTATGAGAATTGGCCATTTTATGAAAAAACCCCGTGTTTCTGTCCCCTTCTTTCAGCAGGCTCTTTGGATTTACTGTCTCGATGGGGACCTCTTCCCGACTCAACCCACTCCTTAAAGTCCTCTCTAGCCTTTTCCCTCTTCTCTGCTTCTTCTAAGGACAACACCTTTTCCTTTTCCACTTCCACATCATCCCAAAAAATATCCTGCTTAAAGCCTCCTTTTTTTTTTATCCACTCTACCAAAAACCTCTATATTCCAAGCCTTCAAAATTCCTTTCAGAGCCTTTAATTTGAGAAGCCCCGAGAATAAAGCGTAGGGCCCAGGAAAAGTCACGAGACTTTGCCACCCAGTCTCTAAGGGATATCCTTAAAGCCTCTGAGCCCCGACCATGTTCTCAAACCAGAAGGGTGAAGGCCCGGATTTAATCCCATCACTGTCTAGCATCACAGGACAATGGTCAGACACTGGTCTCGGGGGAGTACTTTGAGTCACATTGCTAAACTGATTTTCCCAATCCGCTGTCACCAAAAATCTGTCCATGCGGGACATCCGCTAGTAATTGTGGCCACCCCTCCAGGTGAAAGGACCTCCTTGCAACGGGAGATCTCTAAGCCCCAACTCATTAAGAACTTTATTAAAACGCCTCATAGAGTGCAGCCGATAATCCTATTTCGCCATCGGGGGAGAACCATATCAAGTCTCCACCAATGCACCAGGGCCCCTCCCACAAGCCTTTCACTGACCCAAGTTCTTCCCAAAACAGTTCCTTTTTGCACCTCTTTAACGGACCATAGACCCCTGTGAAGGCCCAAAGAAAACCATCCTCCACATTTTTAAACATGCAGGTATCGTAAAATGGCTCATTTCGCCTCCACCAATTCCACTTTCTTGTATCCCGTAACACTAGGATACCCCGTAGCACTTCTCACCTTCCACAAATTCTCCACTCAACCGCTCTACCCACCCAAAATCACAAGGAAAAGCACACTCGAGGACAAATTTTGAAGTTTGGTTTCTTGCAAGCAAACCAAGTCCACCTCTCTCGAGACCAAATAAAAATTTCTTAATAACTTTTCTTTTGTTCTGATTGTTCGCTTCCTTCTAACATTCCACGAACAGCTTTTGTTCCCATTTCAACTTTAACAAGAAATCCTGCCTCTCTTCCACCTCTAATTTGACCCTTTCCATTGTAGTTTATCAGGCATTTTAAATTTCCTTAACTCCTCTCACATCTTGTCTCTCAAGCAGGTCCCCTTCCTTTTATCTCCATGTTGCCGAACCTACTGCAAAGACTCCAAAATCTCCTCTTCAAACCCGCAAACCCTGCTAGACCCCTAGAAATTGCCAATTTAATAAGACGCCTATCTTCTCAGTATTATCCTTGCACTGGCTTACCATAGTAGGCTCCTCACTCGTAGACTCGAGACTCCACGCTATATGACCCCCTTCCACAGATCCCCTCCGATCATCCCTTTCCCCACTCTCTACCGTCAGCCGACACCACCCTCAACGGTTCCATCTCCCCCAAGGCCTCATACTCATGGAAATCCCCCAAGCCCCCAAGAGCTCCCTGAGCAGGCCGCCAAAAAACAGAGAGAAAATGGGAGAAGAAAATCAACTGAGGGCACAAGCCAAACCCGGAGCCTTTCGCATGTGGATCTCGAGAGCTGTGGTCATCCTCCCTAGACACCTAGGTACCGCCCACTGGGAAAGAAAAGAACGAGCAGCCTGACATCCCTCTTCTTCCCGATCTTGGTGCGAAAACCCTTTAAAGGACAATGTGAGACACCGCCCAAATTCTTCTCCCAACAACTCAAATCCAAGAGGTTCCCTCAGCGCCCACGCTCATGGGCATTCAAGAAGGGATCCCGAGCACAAATCCAGTTTCTGACCGCTTAGAAAATCTAAAGAAAGCTCGCTGCCATGCAGAGCCCCCACCTCCGCCTCTTCTACTAACAAGTAACCCCTAGACCAACACGGGCCACATTTAAAGCCTTTTCCAGCCCCCTATTTCCCCTTACACCCGCCTTTAATATCCTTTTCAGCCATTTAGTGGGGCCACTCGCTAGTCTACCGAAACAGCCCACAAGCCTACTCCACTGTCGCCCCCAGAGACCGTGAACCGGCTCACCTCGGGCCTTTTTTCACCCACCGTCCCTCCCTTTGTCCAATCGGGTCTCTACTCCTATTAGTTATCGCTCAAAACTGAGCTCCACAAATTTCTAGCATTCGCCCAAATATAGCCCAGCCATTGAGCTCCTTCACCTAAACGGCAAACCCACTCCTTTGTTCCCTCCTTCCATGTAGGCTCCCACCTCCTGCTTCATTAAAGCTCCCGATACGTAGAGTTGACCTTAATCGTCCAACAAGCATCCGAGCCTTTCTCCTTGGTCCCACGCCCCGCACCCTCCGTCCTTCATCACATAGCCAGAGAAAGGAAGTCCCACTCTCGCTAGCCGCGCGTACCACTCATTTCATCTTCTTTCCTTGGATTCTTCCTGCAACCCTTGAAACTACAAGATATACCCCATTTACTCCAAGGAGGATCTCCACTCGCATTTGCAAATGCACGATTTCCGACCTTCTAAGATATTAATCTGAGATTGCACTGACTTACCTTCCGATTTTATCAGCATTCTAGCCCACTTCACCTCCTTTTTCATCTCTGTAACTTTGTCTACTGCCACGAATCCTCCACACGCATCACCTAGTTGTCTGAGGATCTCGGGTGTCCATAAATGAAGTGGAAGCCCTACCACTCTGATCCATGCTTCTTGCACGAAGCCTTTACTCCTTATACACCTCGATTCTGCTCCACTACCCAAATTAACACACCCCTTTAAAGCTTCTTCTTCCCACCAAGGACCCACTTCGTTTCTCTTCTCGCGTAATTAAACTCCAAAAGCGCGTATGTCTCATTTAAACCGTTAGCATCACTCCTTGTCTAAATTTCCAGCATCTCTAAATCAGCTCCAACCTCCGACAGTAAGGCACCTGCTATGTTCCTCCCACCTACCGATCAAACAATCCAGCGACCCTAACTTCCTTCCCACGGACGCAGCCTACGCTCCACCCACACCGCATTGTCCGCTCACTCCACATCCACATCCTTTAGAGCAGACTTTCCCCCACTTGTGACTTTATTCTTTCTGAGGCTTGTACACTTCTCTCCCCCCTTTGGCGGATCTACTGCAGCAATCCTCATGGGAATATTCTCCTGTCGAGGTTTAAATCCTGTGCCCTAATTTTTTCACAAAGATAGTCCAAATGCATTTAAGAACCCCCTTCCTTCCGGGAAAACAAGCCAATGTTTTTTTCCTTCCCCATCAAGAATCTAGAGCAGAGAAGGAACCTCCCCAATACTGTTTTCTTACTCTCCTGTACCGAAGATCTTCCATTCTCCCTCCAAGCTAAGGTTCTACTAGCAGGATCGAAGACCCGACAACACTCTTCAACTCCCATCAGAAGCTTTTCCATCCCCTCTACTCCAAACCGGATCCACGATGCTACACCTCTACTCCGTTCTGTGATGAAGCATTTTGCTTTCTTCCCCTTGCCTTCCATCATGAATCTGCAAGATTTGGACTAACCGCGAACCCGCCCATTTCTCGGGCGTGCCTCTACTCTACTCCGCAATTCCTTTCTAGAATATATCCTCACCACACCCAGCAGAAGATGGCTGGATCCACAAATGGTGAGACTTTATTGACGTTCTTCTAAGTGAAACTCTTAGAAGACCAAAGGCATAATAGTCGCAGCCAAAGCACACCTCTACACGCCTCATTGCCAAATGCATACACCTTCCCAAAATTCTGCTTTATCAACTCCTCCAAGCGTTTTTGACCCACACCCTGAGGTATATTTCAAGGCACACCGAAAAAATGCCTTTGAAAACCTTGGTTTAACTTTTAGATCCTATCATCTTTCAATAAATTGGTGGTGCATTACTCCACCAACTACTCTCAATAGATGTACACACACATGTATACTACTTATTTTCACAATATAAAAAAACTTATGATACACGATACGATATGATACATAATAAAGAAAAATAAAAACTGACGTATGACATATTTTACAAGTTAGCAACTATGGTATAGGTTCAACAGAGAATAGCAATGCCAATAAAGATCAAGATAGGAAACATACAGCTTTTATATAAAACATGGAGTACTTCAAGTATGTGATCTTGATCGGACAAATTCCTCTAATCTGTCCCACACCTCAAGAGCAGCTGCTCTGTCTTGGTGCCGCTTGTTCTTGCTAATCTGCACATTGGAGTTGAAAACAGAACGTAAAACACACTCATATAAGGAAGCAACACCTCTTAACGCCTATCCCTAAATTAAATTAAATTACAAAATTAAGCATCTCAAAATGGGGAAAAATACTCACTGAAATTATCTTTACATTCCACTGCTTGACAATCTTTGCTGACTCCACACTATCATCTTCAAAACGAATGTAAAAACCAATAACTGCATAAAATTCAACATATGAGAAGTCCAATCAGCCTGGATGCCCTATAAAAAACTCATATTTCCAGTTGTTTGATATTAATAAAACTTATTCAATCAGTTTTTAAAAATCCAAACATGCAACAAAATCAATTCACAATCATCATTCTTGTACTAAACAGACCAAAAAATTTCAAACCAATTTCAAATTTAATGAATATAAATGCAATTATTATCACAATGCTTACTTTTATTAAATATCTCAACATGATCCTTGAAAGGCCAATCCTTGAACTGCCACTCCTTTCCTAATACAAAAACCGCAACAACCCGATCCCAATCTTCTGACTTCAATGCAGATGGCTTGTCCCTTACCTCATATGCCATAACTACCCTATCCCTACTAAACTTCTTCTGCACTGTAACGCAATCAGGTTTTGCTCCTTTCATTTGCTTTGCCTTCACATCAGTTGGTATGAAAACCCCATCCTCCAAAAACTCCTTCACATTATAGATGGTAATCAGAGTTTGAAACGCACTGGGTACGAGAATTATTGGTACACCCTCCCCAATCTTGCTCCCTTTCAGCAGCATTTTTGGTTTCGGCGTCCCATCATACCCCAACTCATCTCCATCCTTCCAAAACCCTAAACCCCTGTCGTCCGTACCCATTAACCGACTCTTTGCCACCAGCCCATCCTTCCTCTGATGCGACTCTAACCTATGCCGCTCTTCCTCCCGCCTCGTCGAGGTCATTAGCACGGTATAGAAATCCCTTTGCTTACATTCTAACAACGATTCGCGATCTTTCAAAGGTCTCTCGGAAGCCCGAATCATAGACATGTAATCAACATTGTCAAACCCCCTAACCCTAGAATTCTCCAAGGGATCCTCCGAACCCGGCGGGTCACGACTTGAGAGCAAAGTAGGATCCTCGGGACGGTACTCGTCGACGGGGATATCCGGGATTTTAGGGTTTTGGGGTACAACGAATTCGATGGCATCGGTGGAGGCGACTTTGCCTTGCAGGTATTCAAGCAGAGGTTTACGATCGGGCAGGGTAACAGTGGGGATTCTCTGAGTGCGGGCGCTCTGTAGGTACTCGGTGTGCTTGATGTGGTGATTCTTGACGTAATACACAAGGGTTTCGAGAGTATAAAGATTACCTTGTTTGGATCGGTAGGCAGTTTCGGCGGAGCAGGGGAAGATGTAGTCTGAACCGAATCGGAAATCGTCGCTGACTCTGCCGATCTTGTCGAGCTCTCCACGGACGGTGAAGTCGCGGAGGGCGGAGAGGGGGTCCATGATGGAACAGTAGTTGTGGAAACTGAGAAATGGAAGCACGAACAACCCTACAGGGTGAGAGAAATGTAGGCTGAATCTTAGATATGGCCCTCACATGGAGGCTGGAAGCCTGGAATTCTGGTGTCTACTTCAAACCTTACAATCGGGACTCAGACCTCCCACCCGGGTGCAGACGCAGTCACTCCACAGTACACACACTACTGGAAACAAACCCAAAGCAACGGTCAATCACTTATCATCGAATTAATAAATAATCTTTGTGACATTTTTTATTGAGTGATAGGAAAGATTAGGGTGAATGTAAATTAATGTTTGGGTGATTTGATTAAAACACCTTTGACAAAGAGAATTTCATAAATATAACCCTTCATCTATTTTATGTTCCATTTTAAATACTACCTTCACGTATTCCAAAAAAAACAAACAAAACTACCTACACTATTATTTTATAAATTTTTTTTTTATCGACTACGGCTCATTCTAAGTCAGACACATAAAAATTAATCCCTCATCTCGAGCACGATACACTCACAAAAGACTCGCAAAGTCTATCATAAAACATAATGTATTCCTAGCGCCGAACTCGGCATCTGCAAGATAATATGACTTTAACTATCTCGCTTATATGTTCAATGATATAAGAGTAACATTTTTTTATAAGATATATATAAATATATACATATATTTAAATACATACATATACATATATATTAGTGCACAAACGCAATACGGTTAAACTAAGCATGGGTTAAACGGCGATGCGCTTAAAACACGTGAAACCCATACACGACACGCTTAATAAACTGCAAAAATCAACACGTAACACAAACCGCTTAATAAACGTAACACCACACGACTGCTTAACACGCCTAATTTAAACGGTTGGTTTGGCCTGCCCAAGTTAACACGATAAACCACCATTTGACCCATTTACCCGTTTACCGTAATTCGCTGACCCATTTAACACCAGAAACCACCCGTTTAACCTCGCTTTTATTCGACGCGATTCCGACCAAGACGTAATGGCAATCGACATCATCCGCATCAAGAGTGATGACCAATCGGCGACTCGCCCGCGACGTAATCGATTTGCTCCTCGCACTAAATGCACCGATCCGTATTCGATGACCGAGATCGGGACTGCATTCACCGCCGGGGGCGTGGAAAACCAGCAGCTCTTGAAGGCCATTGCCTATGTTGTCGGCTATTTCTTTGCTGTCGACCGATCCGCTGATGACATAGTTGCCTGGAAGCCCAGATCCGCACGCCTCCGAAGACAAGCAAGCACCAAACCACAAGAACCGCTCGGGAGCATGGTTTCCACTACCGTGACATTTACCGTAAACTTGATAAAGATCAAACCCGTACTCCGGCAGAAACCGTCGCCGACGCACCCTACTACGGCCTCAAAACCACTACCGTAGCTACGCACTACACCGCGACTACTCCGCGGCGATTTTGGCCTCTCGCGAACCGTAATCGCACCTGATGGCCACACCACATTTTCGGAGGAAGCGCCCAACATCTGCATTCACTTTTTGGAGCAAATAAAAAGGGGAAACCCGTTTTTGGAGATGCCAACCCCGCGTGGACAAACCCCCATAGCCGTTAGACCCTACTAGGGAGACCTGAAGGGAGTCCCCTTCTACCGTTTGATAATCCGGCAGGTTGAAACCACCAATAATGGCAGCGACGAGAAACCCATTTCGAGGAGAGAGGGATACCCCTTCTCCCCATCTTTAGTCGCGTATTCCCCCACCTTCAGATAATACACCATCTAGAAACTATATTATAAACAGCCGTTAAACTAAGAATCCAAGTATATAAACTATGAAGACGCCTCACCCGAACACCTAATTCGCTTATTGAACGTGGTTAAACTGCTGACCCGCTTATCAATTCGAACCCGTTTGGGTCTCACCCAAACCCGTTTAATCGCCAGCTAATCGTGGTCGTTAAATTTCGACAGCTTAATATATATATATATATATATATATATATATATATATATATATATATATATATATATATATATATATATTATATATATATATATATAATATAATTATAATCAAGGATCAAAATATCAGGTAAACACGATATATCTGCAGAATTCGGGATTTTACTAAAATATCGGAAATATCGTAAAATATCGGGTGATATTTTACAAAATATCGGTTCGATTAAAATTTTTCATTTTAATTATATAGATGATAAGAAATGATTCATATCTTAATTCAAGGTAGATTAAAATTAAAATGGATTAGTACTATTAAATTAATATGTTATATTTAATATATTATTCGCATTTTTTATTATATTAAAGATATATTATTTATTTATTTTTATTATTATTATAAATATTATAGATAACAGGAGATTCAAAATATTATATATTATAATTTTAAATTTTTAAATGGATATTATTTTACTTCTTTTCATTTTCAAATTAATATTTGATTTAAAAATATTATAAAATATTATAATCGTATGGGTGGTAGGATTGAACAAACAATAATAAAGAATATAAAAACATCATATATAATAACAGAATGAATTACTTGGCAGTTTAAGGTGCCACTTTTAGGCATTTTAGCTGGACCAAACCTCCGGTTAATTTTTTGAGATTTTTGGAGTCAAAGAACAAAAGGAAAACATGGAAAAATGAAAATTTCGAAAAATCGGAACAAGGAAAATCTGGAAAATCAAAATTTCGGTGGAGATATTTTATCCATCTCCACCGAAAACCGAAATTTCGGCCAAAAATTTCGACATTTTGTTCCCTGATTATAATGATGATGGATAGATATAATTTGAGATTAGGTTTGATATATTGACATTAACTTATAAATAATTCAGGGGTAATTGAAAGAAATAATTTCTAGTTTGATCGGTCTTATTTAATAGTCTTACCTATTCTTTAACTAGAAATAATCTCACATTTGGGAGGTCTCAAGATTCTATCGTCCGACAGCGACTGTGTTTAAAAAGGTAAACCTTGTTAAAAAAATTATGTGGAAACAACTTTATTTTTAAAACCAATTTTAGATGTCTAAAAACATATTAAGCTAATCCTTAAGAAAAAGATAAAAGAATAAAATCTCATACCTTGATTCATGAGAGAATGACACTGAAGTGAAACTGATTATTTTTTAATCATTCATATAGTTGCATCTTCAACTCACAATCCTCAAAGCCGTATGGGCCACTAAGGCTGATGCCAGAATCAAAGTAAACAATCAAATGACATAAAACTTGAGAGTGTGACTTAGGACCTTAACTTTTTACTTGAAGAAAATAAAATTTTTTTGTCTTTCCATCAAAGACCATATGGGAGTAACATCTTCATTCATCATCAATATGTGCAAATAATTTGTAATGGTGGGTTACAACCTTGAATGCATACACTTAAATTTCAAAAGTTATGCATTGATCCTCCATTACTAATATGCATTCTGCATATATATTAAATCTCATAATGGAGTTACAAATAAGTTTTGCATTTAATTTATCCTCTTCATTATGTGTACTATAAATTTCATAGGTTATGCATATATCTTCCATCATTGATATGCATTATGAACATAATGAATCCCATAATGATGGAGTTATAGAATTTGTAACATTATATTCATAAAATGAATATTAACTCTTTCTTCTACAACTTTGTCTTTTACAACATAAGACTTTTGGATGTCCAATCAAACAATCATATCACATTTTATAGAATAACTAACAATTAGTTAACAATCTCTCACTTAGCCTATATGATCATATTTAAACATAATATGACCATAATAATTTCTCGTACCTGTAATTTTTAAGTAAATCAATATTTCATGGAATTACCAATACTAAACTATTATTGGAATATGGATCACACAATCATTCCAATATTATTTATGATTATAATATTAAAAACCCTCTATTAGTATATAAAGAATGATTTTATAACATAATGTTAATCCATTCACGTAATGGTCTCTTCAACTTTTAAACATATGGATTGTGCACAAAATCAATGTCTAAAAGTAACATACTAAATATCAATATCCAAAATTTTATTTTCATTATGTGATCACATATATTCCACTTAATCAGTCTAAATTGACAAAGATGCCACCAACCCATGCGAGTGATATAATCCATAAAAAACTTAGGTGGAAGAGCTTTTGTCAAAGGATTTGTAAGGCCCTAAAAATACCATATAATTTTTATAATAATTATATTATATATTTCGGGTATAAATAGAACCAAACTTGGGTTTTTCCGGGAATTTGTTAAATGTTATATGATTGTATGACTAAATGTCAATTGCAAATGATATATGATTGAATGTGATATACTAAGTGATTAAATGATTGAACTCGGAAATAACCCAAGTGTAAAAAGGGCAAAAATGAAAATTTGTAAAATGAGGACCTAAGGGTCAATTGTAAATAAGTTTCTATGTCTGTAAATACGTGATTGCCAAGTAAATAAATAAGATAGCTTATATAAATATTGGGAGAACTTAACCCAAAAATGGGTTTTTAGCCAAACATGGCCTTAAGAGAATAAGTTACTTAAGATCACATTTGGTCTTGGAAAGGCACATTGTGCCAAAAAAAATTTTGAGAGCAAGTGTGGGAGAAAAGCTATACTGCAAGTATGATTTTGTGATTGTTTCTACTTCTTTGCTTCTAAGAGATTACACCACAAGAGAAGATTTGAAGAGATCGACTATAAGAAATCAAACCCTACTTTTCCTCAGATTTTTGTTTTGTGAAGTTCTCAACTCGCAGAAGATAGGGTTTTTTTATTGGTTATAACCCACTTTTGGAGTAGTTTAAGTCGATTCCACTGGGCCGGTTATGACATGAGTTTAGAGGGAATAATTTGAGTTTTCAGGTGAGAATGGCAAAATCCGTCATTTCTCTGGGCAGAACCCGCACTCCGTATTGGTAACTAGTGCGGGGGTATCCCAGACCATCGATTGCAGGCAAAGGGCACCGATACCAAAGTCAGTGGTACCTGGCACTCATTCACCAAGCAAAGGACCTGGTACCGCATCGATCAAAGTGGTATCAGACATGCTTCCAAAGCAGCCGATTTTGTACCCCTTGCATTGCTAACTCCACATTCGTATTAATCGAGCAGTATAGGAACCCTAATAAATGACCAGAGGGTTCAAATAAGAATGAACCAAGTAATCACTGTACTTCAATAACAATGGGCTGCCTCTGCGTCATGTGAATAGTGCTAGTTTACTAAATGTGATGTGTGTGATTTGTCAGGGCCGATGGTGAGGATCACCTAACCTAGGACCGAGATTGAAGGCAAGGCAAAAAGAAAGAGATAAATTGGTTTGTTCTATCTTCTCACATTCTCTCTGTTTCAAGACGGAAATGTTTGTTCTATTTTCTCCTATTCTCAAGCTTCATGATTTGAAACGTCATTTCCAAATATGTTAAAAACATATTAATTTGTATTAATTGATTTATAAACATCATAGAAATGTTTAAGATGAATTGTACTTTATTGAAATGAACCGCTTTATACAAACGTATATATTGTACTATATTTAATTATGCATGATCTAAATATCTTTAATAGAATGTTAACCATTTATTTCGCATTAAGGATAGATTGATATATCAATAAGGGTCAAATTAGTAGTACTACTTAACAAACGTATTGATGTGTCACTCCGATCACAGCCAAAGGGGGACAAGACGTAGTTGTTCACTTAATTGATTTTTAATAACTGGGGCCATCAAATTCTAATCCGACCGAACCGTGTTATAAAAACAAATAGCTTATAATCATCAACCCAATGACAAGGCTCTGGATTCCTACATCCCTGTATACAAAAATGAGAACAAATTCATTAAGGCATAACCGAATTGGACTTTAGATCGCTGACATGTTAATTAAAGCATGATTGGTGTACCGGAATGAAAAGAATATTAGAAATGCATATCGGTTATAAATGATTTATTGCATATGGAAGTATATTTGGACGATCAATGAATCATAAATGATTGTATATGAAATAAGTATATGTATTGTATTGACATTGATCATCCAAAGATTTATTTTGTTTAGTAAAATTACATGATTCGACTTAACCTAAATGTAAGAATTTGAAATTGTATAAATCATCATAATGAAAATACGAACATGCAAGTGTTATCTAAAAGGCGTACGATCACGAACACGAACTATAAAAGGCAAGATCGAGGAGCGTCGAGTTTTAGAGAAAGATTTGAGGAGTATGCTCCGACATATGCATTCACTCCATTTTTTTTAACATTAATATTTTGTAAAAACAATTTGAACTTTGAACATCTAATTTGTAAATCATTTTGAAAAGGCTTGATATGTCTTTTAACTGTACTTTTGTATAAATGAAATGTTAATGGGCCTACCCCTTTAAAAATGCTTCCGCATATTTGAAAGGGCTTTTATGCCAACTGAAATGCAACGCTTCCGCGTGTTTTTAATAAATGATTTGGATAAAGTGCTATGCAGTATTAGACATCCCTGATCCGCCTGACTCATTAATCGGGTCTAATCAAAAGGGGTGTTATAGGATTTGCCAACATGAGTGTATTCAATGTTCAATAGAGACAACTCTACTTCATCTCCTCACAACCCAAATCCTAATACCCACTTGTTTTGATCCTCTTGTAGTTCTATTATTTTTGGAGAATTAAACAATAATATTGTTAACACAATATATTTCTAATGGTTTCATGATTGAATCAACAACATATAGACCTGAGAGAAAGTTTCTCAACCATATTGCATGACATGTGGCTTCATATATGGCTATATATTTTACCTTTATTGTAGAAGAAGCTACCAGTGATTGCTTATGGCTCTTCCAAGAAATAGGTCCATTAGAAAGCATAAAAACATAGGCAGATGTAGACTTTCTAGTATCCTTACAGCCAACATAATCAGAATAAGAATAACCAATAATCTCTAGATTATTTGTTCTCCTGTATGTCAACTTTTAATCCTTAGTCCCTTGCAAATAACTCAATACTTTCTTGATTGCCTTCTAATGCTTAATACATGGATTACTTTGATATCTACCAAGCATGCCTACCACATAAGCTATGTCTAGTCGTGTGTAAACTTGTGCATACATGATACTCCCTACTGTAGAAGCATAAGAAATTTGTTTTTGATTTGATTCTTTTCAAAATCACTTTTAGGGCATTGAAGTTCACTAAATATGTCCCCTCACAAACTGGGTACAACACCAACAGAATAATTATGTATGTTAAATCTTTTAAGAACTTTTTTTTTTTTTTCAATGTAGCTCTTGGGATAATCCACACTCCAAGCGATCTAACTCGATGAATTTCAATGCCTAGTACATAAGAGGCTCCACCAATATCTTTCATATCAAATTTCTTAGATAGAAATTGTTTGGTTTCATAAATCATTCCCATATTATTGCTAGCAAGCAACATATCATCAATACACAAAACTATAATACAAATCTTGCTCCCATTGATCTTAACGTATATACATTGATCCACTAGATTTTCTTTGAAACCAAAAATGATGAGAATTTCATGGAACTTAATATATCATTGTCTAGAAATCTGCTTTAAACCATATATGGACATTTTAAGTTTACATACCATATGTTCCTTGCCTTTATTTTGGAAACCCTTAGATTGATCTATATAAACCTCTTGATGTAAGGCACCATTCAAGAAGACATTTTTAACATCCATTTGATGTAGCCCTAAATCAAAATGAGCTACTAAAGCCATGACTATTCTTAAGGAATCTTTCTTAGAAATAGGAGAAAATGTTTCCCTTATAGTCGATTCCCCTGAAAGGTATCATTTTGCCACCAACTCGCCTGATATCTTTCAATATCGCCTTTAAACCTATGTTTGTCGAAAAATCCATTTCAACAATTCTAATTCCCTTAGCAATTCTAGAGGATCCCAAACCTCATTATCTTCCACTGATTTCAACTCTTCTTTCATGGCATTAAGCCATGCAGTGGAATTTTCACCCTTGATGATTTGATCATTGGAAGAAAGACTATTTTCCAAGCCAATATCATAATCACACTCATTAAGATAAACTTCATAGTCACTTGAAATAGTAGGTCTTTTTTCTCTTTGTGATATTCGTAAAGGTACTTTACGGGCCCCTGGATTTTCATTTCATGAATAACTTCGAGTCACACTCATTTTCCCCTTATCGTGTTTCTCTACTCCATCGAGGTCCTTAGCTTAGTTCTCATTGAAAGCTTCATTTTCCAAAAACACAACAATTTTAGATTCAACAATTTTAGGGCCTTAACCATGACAATAGAATCTAAAACCTTTTGATCTTTCAAGATAACCAATGAAAGAACAACTTATGGTTTTAGAATCCAATTTCTTTATTTGTGGATTAAAAATTTTAACTTTAGATGAACATCCTCATACATGTAAATAATTCAAGGTTGGTTTCCCACCTACCTATAACTCATAAGGAGTTTTAGGTACAACCTTTGTAGGAACGCGATTGAAAATGTGAACAATAGTTTTCAATACTTCACCCTAATAAGAATTCATGAACGTTTGAACATCACTATGTTTTTACTAAGTGTCACTCAGGAGTACGCTTTCATCAAGCCTCCGCTTATACCATTTTTTGCCTCCGATGTTCCAAGCAATGTGTAATTTGCAACAATACCACGCTCTCTTAAAAATAAGGAAAAAACACTAGGATGTTGACCCAATTCGGTGGATCTATTATAATATTCACTACATTTATCAAACCTTACACTTTAATTCTCTAATTAAGGTGATTTTCAACCTTAGCTTTATAGATTTTGAAAACATTTAGCGCTTCAGACTTTTCATGAATAAAATACATATAAGAATACCTTGAAAAGTCATCAATAAAAGTAATGAAGTTGTAAAACCTGGGTAAATTTGAATTTTTCCGAAAATGGGTAAAATGGTAAATTGCAGCTATATTACATGTTGCAAATATGGAATTTTTATAGATCTCGGATGACAAATGGACTCCTCACCGCTGATTCGCCTTTGCGAAATCTAGGGCTACCAGACGACTTCGTCAAATTCCAAGATAGTCAAAATTTCATGTTTTTTCGAGGCTAATGTATCCTGGTCGACCAAAGCCGGATTTTTAGAAAAATCTGAAAGTACAACACTAAGAAACATTTTAAAATAATTTGAACTTGAATCGAGACTAAATAAATCGTTTCGAGGTAGAAATATACCTGGACAAGTCGTGGACATGTAGCGCGATGTGAGCCACTCACTTAAACTTAAGTGAGAGGCTTGAGACAAGAGATCCCATTTTTCATTCCTTGTTGGAGAAGAAAATACGTGAGAGAGAGAGAGAGAAAGAGAGCATCCAAGCTTCTCTCTTCTATCTTCGGAGTTCCGTCGGTCAAAATTCGTCGAGCCAAGAGTGAAAGTTCATCTACTTGACGAGGGCTACGCGTATATACCAAAAATGAGGGATTTCACCGAAGATCTAAAGGAGGAGATTTCGAGAAATCAAAATTTTCGGATTAGGAGGTGTTCTTGAGACCTCATTTGGTTCTACTACGCTCAAAGAGGTAGAGATTCTTCCTACTTTAGTTTATTTCCACCCTAAAGGCTGTTTTGGTTCTATTTCCACCCTTAGGAGTCGTTTGGCTATGTTTTCTGCCTTAAGGGGTTGTTTGGCATGGGTTAAAACGACTTTAATTGTGTTTGGCGGTCCGTTTATGGCTGGTTTTGTGTGTTGATTTTTGGTTATGTGTAATATGTCCCAAAAAGTGTTTAGAGACTGTTTGGATTAAAAAAAAATATTTGGACTATTAATTGATGCTAGAACATTTGTATGGGTTAAGCGACTTTAATTCTTGGTTTTGCGGCAGTTTAATGGCTAGGTTTTGTGTGTTGATTTGTAGTTTATGGCCAATATGTCCCAAAAGTGTTTAGGGACTGTTTGGATTAAAAAGAATTATCCGGACTGTTAATTGATGCACTAAGGGGCTGTTTTGCTTGTTTTAAAATGACTTTAATTGCAATTTTGCCGCCCGTTTGTGGCCGGTTTTGTGTGTTGATTAGTGGGTGTATGTAATATGTCTCAAAAAGTGTTTAGAGATTGTTTGAATTGAAAATAATAATCACGAATTTATTAAAGATTCCTATTTGTGGGTTCAAGGCTTATTTAGCCGATTTTGTAGCGCCAGGCTTAGTTTAGGGTTGCTTGTGTGGGCATTATATATGGCACAATTGGCCTTGAGGGTGAAGATTGTTATTACTTGATTGGTAATAACATGTTTGATAATTGTTGTTTAATGAATGTTGATATATGTATGCTTATATGTTGACATTGAAATGAATGGTTGTTTTGGAAATTATATACATATAATATAATTGTCCATGATACATGGTTAAATGTATGAGATAAACTGTTCATATGACATTCATTACATATGTGGCATGACATTGACATGCAATGGTACACTACATTGTATATGTACGGGAACATCGTATTTCATGGGTGTGAGTGCATGGTTGATATCAACACCACAATGGGTGATTGATGAGTGGTGTAACACCCCAAATTATACTCTAGTAGTTTATTACATGTTTAGGGTATAATATAAGTAAAATTTACATTTTTCGGAAATTAAGTGTAAAGTGGGAAAAAAAGTTAAATTGGTAATTTGTAAAATGAGGACCCAAAGGTCATAACACAAGAAAATGATTTGTTATTGTAGGAATTGGATAAGTTAATTTGCAAATAGATAGGTAAGGACCAAGATAGCAGGGTTGAGAATTTAGGCAAAAATGGAAAATTTGGACCAGCAGCCTTACGCCAGAATTAGGGGACAAGACCAAACTTGTCTTGGGAATGAGATAAAAGTTATCATGTAAATTTTGTTTGCTTTAGGAGCTAAGAGCTCTGGTTTGAAGAGAGAAGAAGCCATTTTTGGGTTTCCAATTGTTCAAGCAAAGGGAAGGGAAAGAAGTAGAGAAGAAATCAAGGTATGGAGCACTTGTATGGAACCTATATGTATGGGAATTTCTCATTTGAAGTATGGATTTGTTCGTGAGGAAACCCTCCTATCTCTCTCTTTGCCTGTGTTTGGGTTAGAAGAACCCTATCTCCATATAAAAGTGATTTTTGTTGGTGTTAGTCCAGTTTTGTGGTTGGTTTTGGGTTTTGGTTGGAAGTTTCAGGTGAAAAGAGGTAAACCTGTAGAAATCGCAGGTGAGTACCGGTACTGAAAGTTGAGTACCGGTACTCAAATTTGTTTTTAGTCTAGAGGATATTGAGTATCGGTATTGAAAGTTGAGTACCGATACTCAAAGCTGTTTTTAGTTCAAAGGATGTTAAGTATTGATACTGAAAGTTAGTACGAGTATAAATTGGTTTAAGGTCAGATGATGTTAGAGTACGGTACTCAAAGGTATTTGAAATTAAGTCTTAGATCTACCAATATTTGTTTGCATGTGATTAAGAACAAAATAACATGCTTAATAATATATAATTGTATGCGCCCCTGGCCGAATAAGCGAAATAATGACTCTCATTCGATTGCCCGACATACATTACGTGGGTAGGCACGTCTGTTCGATGCCGGCACTCACGGGTGCTACGACACTTTTGTTACGTGGACAAACACGTCTCTGATAAGTGCTCACGACATACATTGTTAAAATTGGCGAGGCACGTCTGCGTTGGTGCTCTGGCATACATTACATGGGCGAGCGGGTCTACGGTGATGTCGTGTGTACCTTGAATTTACCTATTGTATTGTGTCTCATCATTCATTATTTACTAGACTCTATCTGAGGAAAACATTTATATGAAAAGTATCTGAATAAAATGATGTGTGAAACATTTATATGATAAGAATATGAATAATGAACAATAAGAAAGCATAAGGAATCAGTTTTGTTTTGTAATGTACCTATGGGTACCTTCTATACAAGATCTCTGTTCTGAACTCCTACGGGAGATATGAAAACCACATTATAAGGGAGAATTATCTTTATATAAGCTACGTGATAAGAATTAGGTTATATGTAAAATCTAACGCTATCACGTTTATGTTATATGTATCTTGTAATTATGGACCACTTCAGAGTGGTCATATATGTTGTTTCCTTTCGCTATAAACATACGGTCATTTCACGTGTAGGTATTGAAGAGGACATCAGGGCATTCGCATCTGATAGAATTGACATAGCAGTAAGTCGCACGATGTAGGTTTTGATTTTTGGTTTTGAACTGTAAATGTAAAAGATTTTGTAATAGTGGAGTTTGTGTATGTACAAGTAAATTAGACTCAGGAATATGTACAAGATAGTTTAAACACCACTACGATGGTAGTACTAGAAGTTTTACTTCCTTATGGATTTATATATGAAATGGGTCCACCAATGTCCGAAAAGCAGGTTAAGGAGTCCCAGTCCTTTGCATCGCCCCTTTCTTCGCCCAGACAAGGGTAAGGGTGTGACAAGTGGGCTCGATACCATTGACCGAAGTTCAATAGAGTAGCACTATTGAACGAAATGGTAAAAACTTGTGTCGGGTAATAGTAAGAAGGGATGGATACTCCCTCGGGTGAAAGACCCGGACTGGTTTAGACACTCCAACGGTTAAAGCCCAAAAAGTGTTGGAAGGCGTGCAAAGCCTACGATGAGACCTCGAAAATTTGCTACCCACAAAAGACATATGGTTTTTAAAATAAAATGATCATTCGAGGTTTAACATCCAAAAAGCTTTTGGCTTGTAAACAAATGATTTTGGTTTAAAAAAGGATCATTGGATGTAATCCATCAATGATAGTTGATCACACATGGGCATCACATAATGTGGTAGGAGTCGGTAAAGACTCGGGTATGATGGGAGTCAGTAAAGACTCGAGTATGATGGGAGTTGGTAAAGACTCGGGTATGGTGCATGAGTGGGTCTCATCTCATTTCATGGCATGACATGTAGAATTCCAACATAGAATTGCATATTCTTGCTTAAAATTGTGGATGTGAATGTGGAAGGTGAACATTGCATGTGCACTTAGGTGGGGAGTAGCCTTTGTAGGAATTACTCTACTAAGCGTGGCTCACCCTATACGGGAAAAACATTTCAGGTGCGGGACATGCGCCGGTGGACGGTTCTTAGCCGGGGCCACAAGGGTGAAGAAAGCGAACATGTGACTTTTATAATTACTTTTGTAATTATTTTTGTATTATAATTTGGAACAAATTATTTTTGGCATGTACTAATATGTAAAGAGTTGTAATTGAACTCATATGGACTGTTTTTAATATAGTCTTACATGTTTTATATGAATGTGGATAAACAGGCTCGGTGTGGCCAATTTTTACTCATAAATGGACTCGGTGTGGTCATTGTGTTATATTGGGCCCTGGATGGGTCATGTGATTGTATTGTTGTACAGGTTGGATTTTGGATAGAGCTCCCCATACAAAAGAGACTCTGTCCGATTTTTGTTAAATTATGGATTCCGATAAATGGGACACAACGGTGTAGTATCGAGTTACACGATATCCACAGGCTTTCCGCAGGTTGATGGGTGATCAAAGGACCCTCGGATTTTAGGGTGTCACAGCTTGGTATCAGAGCATAGGTATGCGATTACCTAGGGCTTGATGGGCATGGGTCTAAACCATTGCATTCATTATGCATTTCATGTTTGGTGCTTAATATGCTACATAATTGTGTGCTGTGTGTTGTGTGAATAATATACATGGCAAAGTGTATATGGAAAAGAGGAACACTAGGGTTAAAACACATAACCTTAGGGGTTCGGGAAAAAGAATGAACAGAATAGTTCGGGACATTGATGTTTATTAGTAGTCGGCACATGCACTACTAGTTAAACAAGGAGAGAAATTTCAAAGTTTATACTTGATCCCTATTTCTTTGGGCTGTGTAAGATTCTAGTGTTATCTGACATATGTAGATGGCTAGTCGAGGAAGAGGATCAGGGCGGTGGGGCGGAGCAATGACAATGCAGGCCTTTGACCAACAAGCCTTCATAGAGGCTATTGGTGCTGCAATTGCTACCATTACGCAAGCAAGTGTTATGGCTACCACCATTGCACAGGCTAGTGCAACTATGGGCCAAGGAGGGCCGAGTAACCTCTAAAGGTTCAAGGCACATCATCCTCCCGACCTTGAGGGAGGAGAGGACCCGATGGGGGTGATCATTAGTTCCGACCAGAGTCGGCGAGATGTGTGGAGGCTATGGAGATCACTCCGATGCCACGAGGGGAGGGGGGATAGGAGTTAAATTTGCATTCCGGCTAGGCGAATCGAGTATGGTAGGATTGGGTCAAAGCCTCAAGGAACTTATAGGTAATGACATGGGAAGAGTTTCGTGAACTCTTCATGGGCAAGTATTTCCCCACGTCTGCACGACATGCAAAGGCTTAGGAGTTCTTAGAATTGAAACAAGGAACAGTGACAGTGCTCGAATACATGGGTAAGTTAACTGAATTATCCTGTTTCGTTGATGATTATGTGGCCACATACATGGCCAAGGTGAGAAAGTTTGAGGATGGTCTGAAATTGTCCATCCGGGGTAAAATTGTGGGACTTTTCCTACAAGACATGGACTTGATGGTCAAGATAGCTATGGCTGTTGAGAGAGAGGTGGACGATGCGCGAAACATCTGGGAGGCGGGTGTTAAAGATAAGTGGAAGATTTGGGCTTAGAGGTTAAAACCTTGGAAAAGCCATTGCACGTGAGTTCTCCCTTAGGAACTAGGGTGAACGTTGATAAGATAGGTCGGGATTGTGAGTTAGAGGTCTCAGGGATTCTACTCATTGTGGGCCTTAGGTCATGTACATGTTGGAGTGTGATGTCATCCTTGGGATGGACTGGTTGACGACACACCGAGTTGTCATTGATTGTGTTCGTAGGAGGGTTACTGCTTACACACCGGATGGTATTTGTGTTATGTTTCAGGGGGATAAGCACGATGCTTTATCCCAAGTTGTGTACAACTCTAAATGGCACGGGCAGATGATGGGTTGGTTAGTAAGCCTTACCTTGGAGGACGAGGTGAGATAGGAGTTGGGTCTACCTCGAGTGGTTTGTGAGTATGAAGACATTTCTCCGTATGAACTACTAGGATTACCTCCGCATAGGGATGTAGACTTCACTATTGAGTAGCACCTTGGTATATCGCCTATTTCTATGACTTCGCATAAATGGCGCCTGCTGAGTTGCAAGAACTCAAAGTCTAATTATAGGAATTGTTGGACAAGGGTTTTATTAGACCAAGCACTTCACCTTGGGGCTCTCCGGTGTTGTTTGCCAAGAAGAAGGACAAGACCCTTTGGCTATTTATAGACTATCGACAGTTGAACAAGGTTACCATCAAGAATAGGTACCCTATGCCGAGGATTGATGACTTATTCGATCAGTTGAGAGGGGCGTGGGTTTATTCCAAGATGGAACTCCGCACCGGTTACCATCAGTTGAGGGTTAGGGAGGTAGATATCCCTAAGACGGCGTTTAGGACACGGTATGGGCATTTCTAGTTCACAGGAATGCCTTTTGGATTGACGAATGATCCAACAACATTCATGGATGTCATACATAAGGTATTCCAACCCTACCTAGATCAGTTCGTCGTGGTCTTCGTTGACGACACCTTGATATACTTGAAGTTTGAGGAGAAGCATGAGGGTCATTTGAGGATTGTGTTCCAGGTTTTGAGAGACCATCAGTTGTATGTCAAATTCAGTAAGTGTGAATTTTGGCTTACTGAGGTGAAATTCTTGGGGCATGTGGTATCGGCTTTAGGTGTATCCGTGGAATCGGAGAAGATTGAGGCAGTTATGAGTTGGAAGAAACCGAAGTCAGTCTTCAAGATACGTAGTTTCTTGGGATTGGTAGGATATTACAAGAGCTTCATTGAGGACTTTTCTCGATTAGCTGCACCTATGACGAGATTGACCCGGAAAGAGGTTAAGTTTGAGTAGAATGACTTGTATGAGAGGGCATTCTAGGAATTGAAGAGGAGGCTTACTTCAACTTCTATTCTGATAGTTTCAGAATGGGGATAGAGGTATGTAATGAGTTGTGATGCCTCTAAGGACGAACTTGGATGTGGTTTGATGCAGTCTAAGAGGGTTGTGGCTTATGGTTCCCAGCAGTTAAAGAACCACGAGCAGAGTTACTCTACACATGACATGGAGTTAGCGGCTAGTGTCTTTACCTTAAGGAAACTAGCCACATTATCTATCTGGTGGCTTGAGTTAAGTGTTTCGGACCTTGTATGAGTCGAAGTGCATTTTACAGTAATTGTAACACCGAAATATACCCTAGTTCTTTTCAACATGTTTAGGGTATTTTGTAGGTATAATTTAAATTTTTGTAATTGTTATTTTGCTAAGTGAGAAAATTTCGAAACCCAAAATTTGTACAAGATACAAGGGTAAAAGTGGAATTTGTTAAAACAGGATATAAAAATCATAAGATAATAAGATTGTATGCCAAAGTAGGATTTTGATAAGTTAAATAGAGAATAATAGTAAGATGAAGGACCTAAATGCAAAAATAGGGAAAAAAAATCCAAAAGTGAGTTAAGCCAAACGTGGCCTTAACTCCAAAATAAGGATAAGATCAAATTGGTCTCTCATTTTGGGGGGAGAAGGGCTCCTACGTGAAGAAGAAGAAGAAGAGAGAAAGGAAGAGAAGAAGAAGAAGAAGAGAAAAGGTATGGATTTATGACTTTGAGTATGGAAACTAGGGTTTTGTATGGATGCTATGATGTTGTATGGAACTTGTTAAGTTTTGTATGGTTTTCTATGAATTCTTAGGTTCTTGACCTAGTTTCTTGAGCTAGGGTTTGAGGTGTTAAAGTGTGTGAATACTTGTTGGGAATATGGAATCCTCCCTTTGAGTATGGATTCTTGTTTTATGAGGTATGTATACCTATTTGGGTGTTAGGAAGTTAACCTAACTTTCAAGTATTTGAGATTGGGTTTGGAAAAACCCTAATTAATCTCCATGTTTGGTTTTGGTGAGGTTAGAACCCATTCGGGAGTTGTTTTCAGTGATGCTTTTGGATTAATTGAAGGTTTTTGGTTGGATTTCAAAATGACGGATTCGATAGCAAGGCGATTTCGAGTCTGCAGTGGCGTGAGGATCCCTACGTGGCAGCCGAAGGTCCACGCCACGGCATGGCATGTCCACGTCATGACCGTCGTAAGAAGGAGGCTTGGGCAAGCCTCGCAGTGCCTTGTGGGATGGGTTTTGTTTGTTTAGTTGTTCGTTGCTCACGAGGACTTGTATATTGGACTAATGAGGGACCTTATAAATTAATATGAAAGGGTCCGCTTCATGTTTTGCTTGGAGTAAAGGAGAAAGATTAGACCGTGCCATACCTTGGGGATTTCGATGAGGGCAAACTTAATGCCCCTATGAGAAGATAGTAAGTTCTTGAACACATATAATTGTAGGATTGCCTAAGATAAGATATTGAATGACCACGACGCCGTGCGTCGCGCGAGCCGTCTTTGATTAATTCGCCGGCACTCTTGCTGAATGCTCACGACACTTCTGTGCGTGGCGAGACCGTTTCTAATCGGTCTTGGCACTCACGCTGGTGCTCGACGCCGCGATGCGTGGGCGAACGCGTCTCGTCGGTCTTCAACACTCCTGCTTTGTGCTCACGACACCTCAATCGCATCTGCAGGTACCTTCGGTGCACTTATTGTCTTTGTGTCCTATTCATTCCTTATTACTGGTCTAGGTAATCAAACAGTTATATGATAAGAGTCTGAATAACGAATAAGAAGTAAAGTAATGTACATCGTTCTGCTTTGAATGTACCTACGGGTACCTCTGCACAAGTATAAGCTCTGTAGTACCTACAGGTACCTCTGTATAAGTATAAGCTCTGTAACTCCTATGGGAGATCTGGATAAGTATAAGTCTGCTATAAGTACAAGTATATGTATTAGTTTGCTATATGAATTCATACGAGGTCGATATACTTTCTTGTATATTTGTTATTGTTATATGCTTATTGTAAAATAGTATTAATGCATGTGTACATGTATAAGTCATATGTTTCCCACTAAGCGTTAAGCTTAGCACGGGTTTTAATCCGTGTAGGTACAGAGGAGGATGTTCGCGATCTTCCGCATATTGCTGAGCCAGCACACTTATAGGGGTTCATCACCTATAGTTTTCGCGCTCTAATTATGTAAATGTAAATGTACAGTTTTTGTACATGTATATGTAAATGGGACTCAGGACTGTATGTATTGACACTGTAAACACCACTACGGTGGTAGTTTTATTTGGTATCTTTGGATATGATATTTTGATTAAGTTATAAGACTTGGGCACACCAATGTTTGAAAAAATAGGTAAAGAGTCCTAGTATAGTTTCTTGCGCGCCCTTCGTTCGCCTAGGCAGGGGTTGGGGCGTGAGGCGGGGGACTCGACATGGGGCGCGCGGGTGGATGGAATACTGGAGGGGGTGATTTAACTGCATTACCATCCCGGTAAGAGGCCGAATGTGATGCTAATGCACTAAAAGTAGGAAGTCACGGGAGTGTTAGCTAGTGTGGTTTTTCACGGGAGTGGCGAGATGCTTGAGGGTGGGACGGTTGGGGTACACTTTCTGAGGGCGGGCTTAGGGTACTTTAAGGAGTTTAATGGCTACGCCTTCCCTACTGAGTAGAGTGATCAAGTCCTAGGGATGGAACATAAGGATGTTGTCCATCAAGGATCGGGTACGGTTGGATACATGTGACGAAGGCTGGGCCATTCATACAGATGGTAGTCTTCGGTATAAGGGACGGGCTGTGGTTCCCCAATCGACAGATCTAAGAGAGAAGATCCTCAGGGAGTTCCATTGTTCCTATTTTTCTGTGCATTTAGGTGGTACGAAAATGTACCATGATCTTCGTTGTCGGTATTATTGGAATGGGGCGAAGAAACACGTTGGGGAGTTTGTTCGTCAATGTCTCACGTGTCAACAAGTAAAGGCTAAGCACTAGAGGGCAGTGGGATTACTCCGGCCCTTGGAGGTAGCTTAGTGGAAGTGGGAGCATGTCACGATGGATTTTGTGACTCACTTGCCACGGACATTGCGAGGGCATGACGTGGTGTGGGTGATAGTGGACCGGCTTACTAAGTCGGCACACTTTTTGGTTGTGTGGATGACCTTCACACTGGAGGAATTTCGTAGGTTGTACGTATAGGAAATTGTCCGGTTACATAGAGTATCGGTTTTTATAGTATCAAATAGAGATCCCAGGTTTACGACTTATTTTTGGAAAAGTTTTCAGCGAGTCATGGGGACATAGTTGATGATAAGCACATCTTTTCATCCCCAGATGAACGGTTAGTTAGAAAGGACCATCAGACGTTTATAAGACGTACTCTGAGCATCGTCGCGATCTCGAGGTAGTTGGGAAGAGCATTTATCCTTAGTGGAATTAGAAACGCAATAATAGTTATCGGGCGAGCCTTACATATGAGGTGTATATGGGAGCCTTGTCGATCTCGGTTTGTTGGACGGAGGTGGGAGAGAAACCTACGTGGGTGAGTGTTAGACACCTCAGGGACATTCCTGGCGCGACGTCTCCTCAAAACCAAGCCGTCAGTTGCAAACCAAATGGCAAGCGACCTGGGTTTGAGGTGGGTGATCATGTCTTCTTGAAGGTGATGCCTAAGAGATGAGTGGTTAGGTTCGGTAAGCGGGGAAAGCTATCACCGAGGTATATTGGGCCCTTTGAGGTACTCGAGAGGGTAGATGCAGTTGCCGTGGCGATTCTGTGGCTTATGGTGTTCATGTAATTCCATATCTCCATACTCGGATACACTCGGTCCAGGCTCATGTAGTGGACTGGGGCAAGTTTATTGTTGATGCGGATGGAACCTTTGAGAAGGCTAGTGCATTATCGCGATGATCAGGATTGGGTTTTGTGGGGCAAGATTATGAGGCTAGTGAAGGTGTGGTGGCAATGTCGAGATGCAAGGAAGCGACATTGGGCGAAGACACGGTGCGTGCGATTATCGCTTTTCTTTGTTTGAGGATGAAGATATGTTTTTGTGGCCGATCGGGGTGTTTTTACTATTGGACTGACTCTGTCGTGATAGAATTCTCTGTGTAGCCAGGCAAACATGAAATTGATGCAATAGTGACAGGCCTGCAGCCAGCGTTAACGTCAGCGCGCGTTAGCCATAAACCCTTAAGCAACGTCATGCGTCTCGGCCGGCCCTCGGCCGTGTGCATGCACATGCGCTCTGCATTGCCCACGGGTGGGGTTTGTTGCGCCGTCTAGGCCTGTCGTGCAACTTCCATGCTCCGTAATCGCGATACGGTTTTGTGCCCGAGGGCCCCGAATTATGTCGTGACCAAGCATGGCGACATGAGGACCTCCTCTATGATCGACCGGATTGCGTGAGCTCTGTTGCGCGACAGGAAATCGTGGCTCGATTCTACATTCGCGACACAAGACCACTATCGCGACACAAGGCCAAAGAACCATGTTGCGGCAATGCGAAGTATGTATGTCGCAACGGGCCAACTCTGATGGCGCGCATGTGTTATTTGTGTGTGCGTTGTTGTGCGCGTACAACGGTTGAGGTATGTAAGGACGAGAAAAGGCTATGTCGCGACACGAGTCGAGGAAAACCACTTGTCCCGCGTGAGAGAATTCTCTGTTTTAACCCCTGGCCGAATTCGGTAGTAGCTTGCTTTTTTCATTTCTTGCACTTCCTGCTCTCACCCAAATGTAGTAATTTCACACTACTGCATTTTTACACATTTTGCATACATTGTAAAATTTGGGGAAAACTATTAACACTGAACTAAACAAGTCCAAAAATAAGCTTTTATTACAAAACTTCTCATGTACATTTACAAAACGGGATATTCTATCCAGAATGTTACAAAAATACATGAACAAGCCACAATCTGGCCTTTTTCACAACTAATTTTCAGATGTGTTCACCTCTTGGATGTACCTCAGTACTAAAATCTTTTCCCATGACGAGGTGAAACCTTGATTGCCCGATGGATGAATTCTGCTCTGAAAGTCTTCATCATGCAGAATCTTGCGTCACGATAAACCTTGCGCATTCAAGTAAAATTATGCGTCCCTACTCGAATGTCTACATGCCATCTTACGTCACGCCGATGCCGCTGTTTCTTTTTCAGCGCGTACGTACCATGTAGCTATTCGAAAGCAAAAGTTTTTGTTTTGAAAGCTCATTGGACAATCTCCAATTCAAAATTTATTGGTTAACCCTCCGATATAATTTAGTGGACATACTCCGACAAATAGTTTTGTGGACAACCCTCCGATATAATTTAGTGGACATACTCCGATAAATATTTGTGGGTAACCCTTCGATATAATTTATTGGACATACTCTGATAAATATTTGTGGATAACCCTCCGATATAATTTCTCGAAACCATATCATAACTCACCTAATACTCTACGGTGTCCCGGTATATGAAATGCAAAAATGCCATTTCCTGCCAATTCATGTTAATATATCATATCGCATATAATAACATAATTTTGCAGCTCAACATGTTATTCTGTTTTTATGACAACATGCAAAAAAGCGCACTTGGACTAATAACAGCCCTTAGTCAGTCGGCCTGCTTAGCTTGATTCCCGAAAATTTAGTTACGGTTGTCAGAAAGCGATCCTAAAGTGATCAGAGCTGTCGTAAAGCGATCCAATCCGTCGGGGTGACCTACGGCAGATCCCAAAGTGGCGTTAGGTCCAGAATTTGGGATTAAAATGTCTGACCCCGAAAAACCTTGTGCCATTTGAATGACTCTTAGATCGAAAATAAACCGAGTAGGAGAAGGCGCTGCCTCTGGAGTTTAGAAACCCGTTGATTTGGTACCCAGCATGGTTCTCGTTGTGTGGACGAAACTTTCCTCTTGCTCTAGATGAGAAAGCTTATTGATCCGATCTCCGGAAATCACGGAGAAGGAGCCTCTCTCTCACCTCTTCTCTTCTTCTCACTCTTTTCTCTCCTTCTTTTTTAACATCCACTCTTAGGTTTGGTAAAGGCTTTGTAAGTGGGATGTCTCTCTTTAGCTACGTGTCGCACCTCCGTTTAGGCTCTCTTGGATTCCCTTATCGCTCTTATCTATAACTTTGGATTTTCACGTCACTCAGTGGTGACACATGGCCTTGTAGACTATTTGAATTTTATCTCCATTTGACACATGTGACTTAATGTGGCGAAGTAAACATGGGCAGTGTCAATGCGTTACTACCGATGTGCCGGCATGAGCTTTCGATTGTTTAGATTGGTGAAATTGAAGGGTAAATGAATTTCACGAGGCGATTTCGCGGTGAGAAGTCAGTTCGTATTCGAGATCTAAAAGAAAATTCTAGTTGATTAGAGTCTTGTACCAATTTTGAAAAATTAGATTTTCGGAGTTTATTTTAGTCATTTAGTGATTAAATGAAATTTGTTGCATATCACATATGATTTGAATGTGTATGTGTGTGTGAATTTCGAGGATGAAATTACATTGGGGAAGAATGTAAAAATACGAATAAATTTGAGATTTTTAAGAAAAATGGCAAAACAATGATTGTGAGTATAGTACATGTTGCAAACACAGGGAATTTTATGAATGTCGGGATGTGAAATGACCTGCGTGGATTGATACCATGAAATTTAGTTACTCAAATGAATTTCGTTGAATTCCGATATAGTCGGAATTTTGCATTTGTTTCAAGGTAACAAGTGTCTGGCTAACCCCAAAAGCGGGATTTTGTAGAAATTTTTTTTTGAAAGTGGAAATTTTTTTAACTAAAGTTCATTTAAAATAATTTGAAACTTAGATTGAACAAATAAATCATTTTGGTAAAACAGAAAACTGAAGGTCGCGGACATGTGGCGCTGAGTATAAACTTAAGTGAGAAACTGGACAAGATCTATTTTCATTCTGCTGGAAGAAAATCATTGAAGAGAGAGAAGGAAAGAGCATCAAGCTCTTGATCTATGAGACCATGATGAATTTGTCGAGCAGTGAAAGTTCATCTACCTAAAATGAAGGGCCTATGTGATACATACCAAAAAGAGGTGTTAGAAAAGTCTAGAGAGGATATTTAGATCAAATTTTCAGGATTAGGGAGGTGTTCTTGAACCTCCTCGGGTTCTTTAACTCAGGTAGAAATTCTTCCTACTGGTTTCTTCACCTAGGGTTGTTTTTTGGTTATGGCTCCACCCTTGGGGTGGGTTTTGACTACATTTTTATGCCATAATGGGTTGTTTCGCATGGAACAACTGACTTTAGTGGCGTTTACTTCGTTTATTAGCTAATTTGTGTGTTGATTTGTGGTTGTGTGTAATATGTCCCAAAAAAACCTGTTTAGGGACTGTTTGGATGAAAAATTTATCGGGAATATTTAATTTGATGCTCTTAGAGTACATTTGGCATGGATTTAAAACGACTTTAATTGTCGTTTACAGCAACTGGTTGTAGCTGGTTTGTGTTGACCGATTTTGGTTTTGTAATATGTCCCCAAAGTGTTTTGGATTATTTGGTTGAATTATAATCGGATTATTAAGGAACTGTTTGGTCGATTTAAAAGGCTTATTTGACTGTTTGTGCTTGATTCGAAGCGGTTTAGGGTTGCTTGTGTGGGCTGTTTTTGTGGGCATTATATATGCACAATTGTATGAGGGTGGTGGTATTATTTGGTCCAGTAATAACATGTTTGATGAATGTTGATATATGTATGCTTATATGTTGATATTGAAATAAATGGTAGTTTTGGAAAGTATATGCTTGTAATATAATTGTCCATGATACATGGTTAAATGTATGAGATAAATTGTCCATATAACATTCATTACGTATGTGGCATGGCATTGACATGCAATGGTACACTACATTGCATATGCACGGGAACATCGCATTTCATGGGTGTAAGTGCATGGTTGAGATCAACACCACAATGAGTGATTGATGAGTGGACTTGGTAATGTTGGCCGAAGTCCAGTGAGATTTACATAGAACGAAATGGTGTGAGCTTGTCGAGTAATAGCGAAGAATTTAAGAGACTCTCGGGTGAAAAGACCCGGGCTGGATTCGAACACTCCAACGGTGAAAGTCAAAAAGTGTTGGAAGGCGTCACGAAGCTGCGAGTGGGACTCGAAAATTATTTATTTACCAAAGATACATGGTTTGAAAATAAAATGATCATTCGAGGTTTAACATCCGAAAAGTTTTGGTTTGTAAACAAATTTGTTTTGGTTTCAAAGGATCATTGGATATGTCCTCCGATGACGGTTTATCACATATGGGCATCATAGTATGGTAGGAGTGTTAAAGACTCGGGTATGATGAAGTCGGTAAAGGCCCGAGGTATGGTGCATAGGTGATTCTATCTCATTTCATGACATGACCATATCAAGTTCAACATAGGATTGCATATTCTTGCTTAAAATTGTGGATGTGAATGTGGAGGTGAATTGCATGTGCACTTAGGTGAAACGGAGTAATGTACTTGTGAGATACTTTGTTTGGGCGTGGTTCACCATCACTGGAAAAAACATTTAGTGCACGACTTGCTCGATGGGCGGTTCTCATCAGAGCCACTTGAGGTGAAGAAAGTGATGAGCGTGTGGCTTTATAATTGTATTTTGTAGTATTTTAGCATGTACTTTGTAATTGAACTCATATGGAATGTTTTTAATATAGTCTTACACGTTTTTATATGAATGTGGATGATGGGCGATCTTGATAATTTTACTTATAAAATGGTTTCGGTGCAGTCATTGTGTTATATTGGGCCCGGGGATGGAGTCATGTGATTGTATTATACAAATTTAAGTTTTTGAATCAGAGCTCTTATACGAAGGAGCTTTGTCGATTTTGTTGGTACTTGGATAAGATAAATGGGACATAATAGTGTAGTATTGAGTTACACGATATCCACAGGCTTTCCGCGAATTGATGGGTGATCAACAGACCCCCGGGTTTTGGGGCGTCACAGAAGTACTTGTGCTAATTGATAGTTGGAGTATGATAGGGTCCCTAAATGTCAGTATGGATACATTTTAACAATTCAGTGACCATTGAGACATTATTTTTCTTAATCTTAGTGTATTTTCCCTTGATGCATTCAACACAGATGTTAAAGTTAGAAAAATTAAGTGAAACTAAAATTCCATCTTTCATAAGACGTTCCATCATTTCTCTTGAAATTTGACATAATCTCTTATGCCACAATATGAATGAATTTTCATTCACTCGATTTCGTTTTCTTGAAGATTCATGCACATGATAGGATAAAAGAGATTGTGAGTATTTGTAATCTAAATTCAAAGAATAAAAATTACCATGTAAAGTGTCAGAGCCAACCAAACAAGAAATATAGAACAAGGAAACAACATTGTTTCCAAACTTTAATTCATATCCATAAGAATCAAATTTTGGAGCTGAGTGGGTTTCTTGTAAACGTGAGCAATCATTTGTATCAACTAAATCCATAATGAAACTAATGTCCAAAATTAAACGTAAAGTGCCAATAGCCTTAATTTCCACTTACGTTCCATTTCCCAAAGTGATGTTTCGTTCTCCTTTACTTAGTCTCTTGCTTGTAAGGTATCCCTGCAAAGAATTTGTTATGTGAATGCTTGCACCAGTATCAATCCACCAAGAGTTTGGTGGTAGTTCAACCAATAAGATTCATAAGACACTAGCCATTGAGTTTTACCTTTCTTTTCCAACCAAACCTTAAAACCAGAACAATCTCTTCTTTTGTGACCTTTCTTGTGGAAAAAATGACATTGCATCTTATTTCCTTCTTTTTGCCCATTGTGAGATGCATTATTACCACGCTTTCTTTTCTTACCTTTACCTTTCTTGAAGGGTTTCTTGCTTGAACTCGCCATAGTGAGATGAGTCATATCAGACCTTTCCACTTTCAGTCTCTCTTCTTCTCAAACACACATGGCAATTAGTTCACTCATCTTCTACATGTCCTTTTGAGTATTATAATTAAATTTAAAAGGACCAAATTGTAAAGAAAGGGAAGCCATAATGAAGTGAACATGAAAACCTTTTAAAATTGCCATGTCCATTCCTTTCAATTGAGAAGCCATATTACTCATTTTTATAATGTGCTCACACACACCACTATGACCATCATACTTTATTGTTATCATTTTAATCATAAGAGTATTTTCCATGGATTTGGAAGTCCCTAAGAATTGTCTTCAATCAATTTCATATAGCTCATTGTATTATTTGAATACGAGATAGCTCCACGGATTGCAGGGGTGATTGAGCCTTTCATAACCATTAGACTTATGCGACTAGTGCGCTCCCACTTTTCATATAAAGCTTTTGATTCGTTAGTGCTTTCAGAGTTAAGGCTTAATGGGTTCAGACTCTCTTAAGGCATAGTTTAAATCCATACATTTAAGAACAATTCCAATTTCTTCCTTCCATTTTTTAAAGCACTCCATGGTGTTCATTACCGGATAAATAACTTCCGTGTCGCGATAGGATTCATTGCTTGTAAATAAGTGATGCAAAGATTAATTATTTTATGTCATGAAAATATTTAACACCACACTTGACAATAATCTAACTATGACAAAAGAGTTTGATATTTCATTAATCATAACCATATGAGATTATAGTTCTTTCGTCGGTCCAAACTACAATCACAAAATTCGTTGTTGGGATGAATTATAATTCATAAATTATATGTATGTAATAAAAAATAAAAGTGTTCATTCATAAAGAAGTTTAATTTCGTTGGATAAAAAAACCTCATCAACCTTTTAACATACAACCAAACATGGTGATGATCCTCCGTTGGGTTGATAATACCTTAAAATATGCCATAACAGTTTTATAACATGTTTAGGGTATATTAGATACATTGGAAGTACGTAGTATTATTTTGCTAAGTGAGAAAATTTGAGGCCGAATTTATACAAGATTCAAGGAGTAAATTTGTAACTTGTCAATGGGACACAAAAAGACCTAATATAAGAAGATAGTGGGTTATTATATAAATGGCATAACTTGATTTGCAAATATATGAGAGTTTGAGGACAAAGTGCAATAAAAGGAGAATTAAAGGTCAAAAGGTGGTGAACCAAATTGGTCTCTCATTTTTAGAGAGCTCATTCGGGTGTAAGTAGAGATAGAAGGGGAAGAAGAAGAAGAAGAAGAAGAAGAAAGCCAAAGAAAGGTATGAAATTTGTTAAGTTTTGTATGGAAACTATGATTTTATTATAGTTTTGGACTTTTATATGGAATTGTTTGATGAAGAAGAAACCATAAACCCATTTTTTTTTATGAATTTGGGTCTAAAAGAACCCTACATGGTATATTGGTTGTGTTTTGGACTTGGGTTAGTTGATTGTAATCCTCAATTGAGGAATATTTGTATTAAAAAAATATTGGGGTTTTAGGGGAGATGCAGTCAAAATTTCTACAACTTCGGATGGTCATAATTTATTCGTCCGAACTCCGTTTTGGATGATCTTAGACTTTATGGAAAGCTCTTTGAGTCTAGAATCCATCCATATATATCTTGATAATATTGGAACTCATATTAGGTCTAGAAATCAAGAAAATAGTAGGCCCTATTAGTTTTGCTCGTAGTCATTGTTCATGGGAAGCCTCCAACTTCGGATGGTCATAATTTCTTTGTCCAAACTTCGTTTTGGATGTTCTTGGACTCCATGGAAATAAATTTGAGTCTAGAATCTATCCATATATAGCTTGATAATATTGGAACTCATATTAGGTCCAGAAATCACGAAAATAGTAAACCTCTTTGGATTCCTTTCGTAGTCATTGTTCATGGGAAGCCTCCAACTTCGGATGGTCATAATTTCTTCGTCCGAACTCCATTTTGGATGTTCTTGAACTCTATGGAAATACCTTTGAGTCTAGAATCCATCCATATATAGCTTGATGAAATTGGAATTCATATTAGGTCCATAAATCATGAAAAACAGTAGGCCCTACTGGTTCTGCTCGTAGTCATTGTTCATAGGAAGCCTTCAACTTCGGACGGTCATAATTTCTTCATCCGAACTCCGTTTCAGATGTTCTTGGACTCTATGGAAACCCCTTTGAGTCTAGAATCCATCCATATATAGCTTGATGAAATTGTAATGATAGTAAATAGCTCATAAGCATACATGATAATCATGTTATTCATGCATATAATGAGATATGAAAAATGCAAAGATACGAATAAATGATTGTAAATATCGCATATGATCACTGGATGACAATAATTATTTGGGAATATGAGATATGTACTGAATATAAAATACACATGATTGTCTGCTTAGAACCTAGTAGAGGGATAAATGGGCATGCCTATTCGGGAAAAACAAGTCTGCAGCATACTGATCAGTTAGCCTCGTTTGGGTCATTATAGCGCCTTCGGGCCCTTATAAATGGTCATTGTCTTGTACAATGATAACAGCGCCTTCAGGCCCTTATAGATGGTCATTGTCTCGCTGTGTCTTTCGCCATATGAGCCCTTATAGACCAGCATTTCGTACGAGTGAGTCACAGCGCCGGGCCACTTATAGTTTCCTTTATCCACTTAGGTTTATGCGGACATGAAACGTAAAACAAATAACTTAGTGACATATGAAATGATATGATATGATAAGAAGCCTTGCACTTGTTATACGATAAGCAGTATATTGTGACAAGAACATAAACAAAGTGTAAAATAATAAGAAATAAAACATGGTATGATAAGTAAATATGAAATATGTATGAGCATGTTTAAATGATATGATATGTTAGATGTGTATGCGTATGTGTATAGAAGTGTGATGACCTTATTAGGGTCATGTATGTAGTAATTCTCACTAAGCTATAAACAGCACGAATGTTTCATTCGTGTAGGTATAGGAAGAAGCAAAAGCGAGAGTGGGACACTCCGCGCCAGTGACAGGCTGACACACTACTAGGTGCCCACTTAAAGACCTTTTGGGTATATTTTCGTTTTGTAAACAATGTAAATATTGTAAAATGTTGAACACTTCCATATTTGGAAAGCTTGTATATATTTTGTAAAATCAGCTCTGGAATATATTACAAGTTAAATATTAACATTATATGAATGGAAGCAAGCTTAAAGGTTATAAGTTTATTAAAAATAAATAAAAATGACACCCTCGCTTGACACTTGATGTCTTAGGTTAGAGTGTCACAAAAGCTATGTTTTAACATCCAAAAATGGTTGGCTCTGATACCAATTGTTAGAAAACTTATGTGAAAACAACTTTATTTTTAAAACCAATTTTAGATGCATAAAAACATATTAGGTTTAATCCTTAAGAAAAGATAAAAGAATAGTGATCTCCATACCTTAATCCATGAGATAATGACATTTGAAATGAGTTGATTACCTTATGAATCCTTTCTAGCTAAGATCTTTAATTCCTAACTCTCAAAAGTGGATGGATCACTTGTGTGGAGTGTAACTTGTAAGCGAATAACCAAATGACATAAAGCTTGAGAGTGTGACTTGGGACCTTATGTAACACCTCAAATTATACCCTACTAGTTTTATGACATGTTTAGGGTATAATAAAAGTTAAATTTGTATTTTTTAGAAGTTTAAGTGCTAAATGTGAAAAATGACATAACCGGGATTTTTAAAGAAGTCTAAAAGATAATTGTAAATTGTAAAATTAAGGACTCAAAAGACATTAAGATAGAAGATCATATGTAATGGTGGAATAATGATAAACGATTTGCAAATGAAATAAACATGGAGGACTAAAATGCAAAAAAGAGAAATTTGAACCAAAATTCCTTAAGACAACAAACTTGTCTTAGAATTGGGGATTTCTCATTCTGGCTAAAGGAGAGTTAGGGCTACGTGTTTGAGGAAGAGAAGAAGAGTCAACTTTTGGTTTGTTTCTCTTCATCTCTTGGAGTTCTAATTGTCTATGTTAAGAAGAAATGGAGGAAAAAAGAAAGCTTGGTTGAAGTCTTCAAGAAAATCAAGGTTAGGAAACTATCCTAATTTTCTCCTTCTTTTTCTTTGTTTTTGTTTTTGTTGGTTTGAGTTGGGTTTAAAGTTGGCTTTTATCTTATTTTGGTTTGGGTTGGAATTGTCCTTTGATAAGGACCAAAAATTGTGTAAAGAGACATGTAGGTATTTTAGGGAAGTGGTAAATTTCCCTAAAACTTGTATTTTGTGTTGGCCATAACTTGGCCTAAAGACCTCAATTTGGAGATTTGGATTGAAGAGAAACTTAAGAACCAGAACTCTGAATGTCTAGAAGAAATGAGATGTAAATCTTTGCTCTAAGAACCACGAAAAGAGTTTTACATCAAAATACAGATTCTATCCCCTCTACGGGAGTAGTTCCTATTTTTTGCACCATATCTTGAGTTATACTAATCCAAATGAGGTGATTGAAATTTATGAACAAACTAGACATTTGGGAGAACAACTTTTATGAATGAAGTATAGCCAAATTTAGTCTACATTGTTACTAGAAATTCGTCAAAGTAAGGGAACAATTCTGTCCCTGAAACCTGTCTCAGAACAGTCCTTTGGACTTGAGTAATTCTGGTTGTTTAAATCATAACTTGAGTTATACTAATCCAAATGAGGTGATTCAAATTTCTATACAAACTTGAAATCTTTGAGAATAAATTTTATGAACAAAGTATGGTCAAATTATGTCTCTATTGTTCCCAGAAAATTTTCAAATGTAGGACACAATTCTAGGTGCAATTCTTGAAACTGTCGAGCAGTTCAGAATGCTTAGGCCATACCTCCTAATTTAATGGTCCAAATGACCTGATTCATAAGCCTTTGAAAACTTAAAATATAGGTGAACATTTTTTAAGAAGATCACTTTGTACAAAAACCTCATTTCTTGGGTCGAAATTGTAATTGAAAATGGATTTAGGATTTGCCTTTTACTATTAAGGCATAATTGGTTTATAATGTAGGCATTTGCCTAACCTTTTTAAATCATGCTTGATGTGAATTAAGGCATTAATGTTACATGAATTAGTGCAAGTCCATTAAAAGCTGATCGCAGTAAATATGAAGAGCCTATGTTAAGGATCTTGGTATGACTAATGCGGAAACATAAATAGCTGAATGCACGCTTGTAATAAGATTAGTGGATAGTAGGGATGCCTATAGGGATATGATGTTTGCGACTAACGTTCTGTAAATTGTGCAGATATTTCTTGAAATATATATGTTATTTGTTTTCCATTTAAGCTATAAGCTTAGCATGGGTTTCATCCGTGTAGGTCTTGAAGAGTTCGTCGAGACATCCGCTTCGATCGAACTGACCTAGCATTCGGAGTGCAGGTATGTAGGTTTTTGATCTTGTTTTTATAAATTTTGTAATAGTGGAATTTTGTGAGTACAAGTAAATGGGACTTAGGAATTTATGTACAAGAACTTTTAAATACCACTATGGTGGTAGTTTTACAAGTTTTATGTCATTATGAATTTATGATTGAAATGGACCCACTAATGTCAGAAAATCAGGTTAAGAAGTGCTGTCACGTGCGGCGTCCCTCACTTGATGCGGTTGGGGAAGGGTGTCACGCTGCGGCCTACGTAAAGAAAAGAGAAAAACTCTTTGTCTTCCCATCAAAGATCATATCAGAGTTACACCTTTATTCATCATTAATATGTGCAAATAATTTGTAATGGTAGG
Organism: Tetrastigma voinierianum; assembly: GCA_016808115.1. NCBI lineage: Eukaryota > Viridiplantae > Streptophyta > Magnoliopsida > Vitales > Vitaceae > Tetrastigma > Tetrastigma voinierianum. The sequence goes on along the minus strand of JAEQBH010004280.1, from coordinate 191,941 downwards.
TTACAACCTTGAATGCATACACTTGATTTCATAGGTTATGCATTCATCCTCTGTCTATCTTCGTTATACATATATATATATATATATATATATATATATATATATATTGAATCTCATAATGGAGTTACAAATAAGTTATGTATTTCATTTATGCTATTCATTACGTGTACCATAAAGTTCATAGGTTATGCATTTATCCTTCATCACTCATATGCATTATGAACACAATGAATCCCATAATGATGGAGTTATAGAATTTGTAACATTATAGAATATTAACTTACTTTCATAACTTGTCTTATAACATAAGATGTTTGGATGCCTAATCAAACAATCATATGAGGCCACATTTATGAGCCTTCAACAATTAACTAATAAAAACCTATTCTACATGTATAAACAATCGCATCCATCCTCTCTGTCACCACGTGTCAGTATAATTGGCTCCCGATTATTATTATTACCCAAAAAATGGAGTTTATCCCCACCCCTCTCTCATTCTCATTTGCCAACCCTTTACCGTCATCTTCTTCCTCCTCCGCCCGTTTGTCGGCCACAATAATGTCATTGTGGAGAATTCGGTTAGGTGAAGACTGTACGACAGGCGTTAATGCTATAGGAGTTCTCCTCCTCCTCCTCTTCTTCCTCCTCCACCACCATTGCCAAAAGTGTTGTGCTAGAGCTCCGTCATTCCTTTGGTTGGGAAGATTTCTCCTTTTGATACATACAATATCGGGAAGTGCTACGATAATCTCAAAGCCAACACATCGCTTGCTGGCTTCGACGGAGCTGATGGTGATCAGGATCGGAGATAGTGACACCTCTAGCATATATGGCCTAAAAAGAAAAAAGTGGTATCACCAAAACGCTGCATTTTAGGGTGCCAAATCCAAAGGAAAATTCGAACATTAATGTTTCTTGCGTGCACGCTACAAATAGAATGGAACTGAAGACTTCAATTTGCGAGCGAGGTTTTGGGATGGCTTCTGGGATTCCTCACCAAGAGTGTCTAGAAATCTCATTCTTTGGTCTGATTTCTCCTTGCTTTCGGATTTGTGAATTTTGTGTGTTGTGTAAATTGAGTTATGTTTGGTTGCCAAGAAAGTGTAGGAAAAGAAAACGAGAAGACAAGAAAAGAAATTATAAATTGTTACTATTTTCTGGATATGTGAAGATGGAAAATTGCACTTGACTGACCATTTGGGTGTAGGAATAATCAACGGAAGCTAGAATCATCATGTGATTTAGAATATTCAATTTAATTACTAAACTAATATAACCAGTTAGATGGAAATTACCTTGTGGATTGCGAGAGAAGTATACTACCTGAAAGAACCGCAGATCTTCCAAACTATCCTCGAGGTGATGGAGCAGCGTGTGGGCACTTGAATCACTAAGAAAATATTTCTTTTTCTCTGACTATTCTCTATAATCAATTCAAATTCAGATCTAGGGTTGTATTATCTTACTCTATTTATAGAGTACAAGCCATAGAATACTTAATAGCCATTTAGGCCTCCACACCTTAGGGCCCAAGTCCATGTGTGAACCCATTTAGTGTTTTAAACAACTTGGATTTGCTTGTATAGCAAAAATCCAACAATCTCCCACTTGCTATAAAAACAAGTCGGGTTCTTTCTTGTAAACTATGATATCATGCTCCACCATTTATCCTGAGCTAGTTTGGGGATCATACGATTATCATTAATCAAGGCTCCTCATAATTGCCAAGCAATTATCTAATCCGGTGCTATTCCACTAAAAGCCCAGAATTGAACTCTGAGATTAATAATATTAAATATTAATATTATTTTCTCCTTTGTAAAATATCAATTATTAATTGATAAGATTTTCTATCAATCAATCAATTATTTATTCTCTTGACTTATCAGTTTTCTAGTGGATAAAATGCGCGGCCGGTGACTTCATAACATCCAGTGCGAAACATATTAGAGGATATTTCATACAAATTCCATATTGTTTATTTCATAAATGCGGAAATTAAATAATCTTGCTCCCAGTGTCAGATGTTAGTTTGTTTAAATAGACCTCACTTATTGACAACTCAAAGAACAATAATCATTTAAATACCTATCTATAATAAACTTAGGATTGAGAAGAATAATAGCAATATTACTTGAGAGATTTATTTCCTTTTACAGAAATTTAACTTTAAATAAATCTCACTTTGATCCTATCAATGCAAGCATAATTTGCACCAATATTTTATAATAAGCAAGACAAATTATTTCATAAAATATTGTAGTCTAAATAAAGCGCCCAACTTTGTTTAATGGCTGTGATCTTATTCATTAATTATGAGAACATATGATCATGTCTTCTATATGATCATATACTCTACAATTAATCCAGACCTTCTACACAAAATATCAATGTGCACAATAATATGAAGAATACCTCATATTGTATTAAAATTAAACTCAGAAAATATAATAACACATCTATCTTGTTCTAAAACAAACACAAATAAACTCCCACTTGCCTTAAAACAAGTTTGGTAGACTCTTGACACCCATATAATCTACATGTTTCTCGAAAACTCGAACAGGTAGTGTCTTTGTAAATGGGTATGCTAAATTTTCCTCTGATGCTATTTTAGTAACCACTGTATCTCCTTTCTCGATGATATCACGAATCAAATGATACTTTATCTCTATGTGTTTGGCATGTGATACCTCGGTTCCTTGGATTATTGCTCTGACCCCACTATTGTCACAATAAAAGGGTAATGGGTAGATCTGCTTTTCGGTATCATAAAGATCTGAAGGAACTTCTTGACCATCTTGCCTCTTTATTTGCTTGGAAGCGTACGTACTCAACCGGTTGTGGAGTGTGGCCTTGAGTTTGTTGACACTCCTCGACCGTAAACACCATTTAGATGTAAACACATATCGGAGAGTGGATTTTCTTGAATCAATATCCCTTGGAAATCCGGTCTGTAGTAACCAATAGTTTCCAGACTCCCAATAGAATATACTAGCATATAATCTCTTGTTCTCCTTAGATATTTGAGAATATGCTTCATTGCAATCCAATGTTCTTCTCCTGGATCGGATTGATACTGACTAACTATTCCCACTGCGTAGCAGATATCTGGCATAGTACATAACATGGCATACATGAGACTACCTACTGCAGAAGCAAAAGGTATCCTACTCATACGTTCTTTCTGCTCAAGATTTTTTGGTGATTGCTCCTTAGAAAGATGAACTCCATGCCTGAAGGGTAAAGTTCCCTTCTTGGAATTTTCCATGCTGAACCTAGCTATAATTTTATCTATATATAAAGCTTGAGATAATGCCAACACCTTATTCTTCCGGTCTCGTAGAAGTTTGATTCCAAGAATATGTTGCTTCTCAGATCTTTCATATCAAATTGCTTTGCGACCATCCTTTTACACTTGATAACACCTGCATGTCGTTTCAGATTAGTAAAATGTCATCGTAAAGGACTAGAAAACTACTTTTGTACCTTGGATCCTTTGTAAACACAAGGTTCATCGAGGACTTTCTCCAAAAGCGAGTATAAAGTTGTAAACGATCAAACCCTAATGTTCCATGTTTTGGATGCTTGCTAGTCGTAAATGGACCTTTACAGCACCCCACATGCCATGTGTTCTTGCCCTCGCTATGAACCCTTATTGCATGTAGATGTCCTCTTCTAAAGCGCCATTTAAAAATGTTGTTTTGACATCCATCTTCCAAATCTGTGTCTGAACTTTGGCTAAACTAAAAGAATCCGGATGGATTTAAGCATGGATACTGTCAAAAAGGTTTCTTCATAATCTATCCCCTATTTTTGGGTATAACCTTTTGCCACCAATCTAGCTTTGAAGGTTTCTACCTTCCCATCTGGTCGTCTTTTTCTCTTGTAGATCCACTTACACCCTATAGGTTTTACCCCTTTGGGTGCCTCTGAAGACAGGACAGTTAGAATACCACCAGACTCCATCTCACGGTCCATGGCACGAGCCACTCCTGACATAAACATCCTCCAGTGTTTCTTTGTAATTTAACACGGGATCCTCTTAAGCTATCAATGGTTGCATAGCTTGAGTGCGATTTACCCGACAAGAGATATCTTGATGGCTTGTGATGTCGTTCTCCCACTATGCCAGAAACTCCCTGCGGATTTATTTGTGGTTACAAAGAGGAAGATCCTCTTGATCATTTTGAATTTGATTTTTGGGTTTAAGTTTCCTGTATATCTACTGTTGGTACTATTGGTTTCCCTCGTCTTTGTTCGCACCGAGTATATTTTCATTTTCCCTATGTTGAACACGCATTGGATACAACGGCACAATAGGTCCAAATTATAGTGGTTTAGGTGATTCTTGAGTTGAGTCAAGCTCTCGAAAATTACCTTGCCTCTTGGGCTTGAAATTGTTTACATAGTCTTCCTCTAAGAATTTTGCATTAGTGCTCACTATAACTTTCTTCTCTGAGGAACTATAAAAAAGTCCACCTCTCGTTCCTTTAGGGTATCCAATAAAAAACATACATTAGTACGAGATTCCAACTTATATGGTTCCTTTCTCAAGACATGCGCAGGAGCACCTCAGATACGAATATTGTTTAAACTAGGCTTGCTTGGATTCCGCAAATTCGTGGGTGTCTTAGAAACCGACCAGAGGAATCAATTTCAATAAGTATGTAGCAGTCTCTAAGAGCATATCCCCAAGATATAGGTGGGAGATGAATAACTAAGCATCGATCTGCCCATTATGCAGGATAGTTCTATTTCTTCTTTTACCATGACTCCATTTCTTGAGGTATTCTAAGTGACAGGTTGTGAAACTATCCCCTCTTGAGTTAAAGTAAAACCCAAACTCTCGGATAGGTATTCACGCCTCGGTCGGATCGAGGCACGATATGGACACCTAATTGCTTTTACGCCTCAGCGCATATTACCGAGATTTATCAAAGTTTGGACTTTTGGGCGCGTGATAAACAAAACCATATCTTGAGTAGTCATTTGTAAAAGTGACAAAATACTCATACCCACCTCTGGCTTGAACATGCATTGGGCCGCATACATCAATATGCAACTAATTCAGTTTGGTTACGCGATATCCTTTATTGAAGGGCCTCTTGGTCATTTTACCTTCCAAACAGGATTCACACATTGGTATAGGTTCAAATGCTAGGGAATTTAAAATCCCACTTTTCACCAAACCATGTATCCTATTAGGATTAATATGACCCTAATCGCAAATGCCAAAGGTAAGTTTCATTTGATACTTTCCTTTTTGCCAGCAAAAGGTGATTATGTTCATTTCAACAAATTCAATGGCATTTATATCATAGAATGAGGGACTTAAAAAATAAAGATTATTCATAAGATCCTTTGGAGCAATAAAAAGATTTTCTTAACTTTATTGACGAAGTGCTTGTAATGTCAAGCGTGTTCAACTAAACAACTGATAGAAACCAAATTCCTCTTGAAATCCGGAACAAATAAACAATCTTCTAAACATAAAGTCCTATTATTCTCAAAAAAATAAAACAACTGGCCCTATGGCCTTTACAAAGATTAGCCCCCCGTTCCCAAGTTTCAAGTATCTTTGTCCTTTTTCAATAGATGTGCTATGTTTGAACCACTGCAAAGAGTAACAAACATGATTAGTGCCTCCTGAATTAATGATCCATTTATCATTAAAATTCTCCACTAAACAAGCCTCAACAACAAGTAAATCACCCATTACACGGCTTTTGGTGGCCTTTGGGCAATTACGATTTCGATATTCTTTACATTCGCACTTGAAGCATTGCCTTTATTCTTCATTGCGTCGGTTGATGCTTGGTATCCTTTGTCTTCTTTCTTGTTCTTGTTTCCACCCTTAGGTTTCCTTTAGGTTTAACGGAACCCTGATTCAAATTGTCTTGCTGGCTACGTGAGAAATTTGTTCATCACTCTCAGCTCATGCATCGGAAATTAAGGCGGAGTCGGATCCATCTTATGCATGTGTAATTGACTTTAGGCCCAGATGAAATGTTTAGGCGGTGATTGTATGAGATCTATCTTCATCTCCTTTTGAAGTTTTGCCCCATCATACGCTCGTGATATGTGTGAAATCATTGCGAGCAATAGTCCTTCCACCGCCCACCCGGTCGTACGATGTGGTAATCAAATCAGTGATAACGGCTTGTCTCTCGAAGCGGTACTAGCAAACATCCTTTCGAGAGTTTGGAGCATTTACTGCTGCATTGTGAGAGGTGTTATTGCTACCTAGAATGACCTAACTGGCAAGAATATAACATCGAAGTGAAGTGTTTGTTCTCCCAGTCGCATGTTACATTTTTGTTATATCATTGCTTCCCGGCTTAGGGATAGGCGGCAGGGAATATCGGGACAAACTTGATTTTCTCATAATCGAGCGATGTATAAGTTCGTTTTCCAATCTTCAAAGTTATTTCCATCCAATGGTTTTTGATTCAAAATCATAGCTAGAGGGTTGAAAGATGTCATTTTCTGAAAAAAAAATTTATACATTGTGCACACTAATATTAACTCGTATATTATACAATAAGCATATATTTAGTAAATCCAAAACAAAAATATATTTGCTGTTTATTGTAAACAATAATTTATTTTCCATAATAAATGCTCACGTTGATAGACATTTATAACAAATTAAAAACGTCATAAAATGAATAGTATCCAAGCCCAAAAGTCGAATTAAAAAAATAAAAATTGGGGTCGCACCGGACTCTTACATCGATCTTCTTAGATAAAACCTTCTAGATAATACACTTTCATTTCAATCATTGTTCATATGACCCATAATAATATTATTAGAGCCTGCATTTGAGAGGTTAATAAAGTATCGTGGTTTTTGAATCCTTGTTTAATTTTAAAATTCTCTTAATCTCCAGAGTTGGTGGTGGACGGTCGATCTAATTAAGATTTTAAAATAATTGAGTCCAATCAATAAAACCGATCATGATTATCAGATGGGGCTTCACATGACCATTTATTATTTGGACCCACAAAAATTAAAGGATTTTCATAATTATATTTATCTGTTTAAAAAAAAAAACAAAATTCAATTATGCACATGTATATCATTGATGCAAGATAATATGGCACCACCTAGTCTATATGTCATGTTATCACAACGCTAAAGCATGATAATTTAATTATCCATGAATAAAATAATATGAGTTAGCAAAAAAAAAAAGGAGAGGCCCCAATCAGCGGTTTCCTTAGAAAGAAAGAAAAAAAATCACAAGCCCGATAACACTTAGGCCTTTGGTATTAATCCGAAATCAGAACTGGTCAGTAGATCCATTTGGGTTCAATTTACTTGAGGGCTGGGCTAAAGTGAAGAGATTTGAGTTTAAACTAGCTACAGCCGTATGACATGAAACCACAGCCGTCAAAATATCATTCGTGTGTTGCCACCGACGAAACCACCCATAGAAGTGCGACGTCACGGAGGAGGAAGTGCGCAAATCCGGTGTGAAAACCCTCTCACGCGGCGCTCTCACGCGGGCACGGTGGGCTTGTGAAGCCAGCGCGCCAGCTTGTGGTGGGAAGTTCGGTGGTGGTTTGGCCTGAAATTTGTCTGGCAGCGTCGTCTCTTCCTTGCTCTTCTAACCCCGGTGGCCGTTTGTCATTTGGATGTACGCAGCCTGTAAACCACTTATAAGCAGTCTAAGCTTGTACACATTGTTACTCCAGTTCTTCATCTTAACCGCTTATGTTGGCACCATTAGTCTTCAAAATTTTACAAAAATAATCCTATACCTAATAAAATGGTGTACAAGAATTCTAGATAATTGAGAAAATAAATTAAGAAGGAAGCCTAATCTTATGATTAGCCTTATTTACAAGCCCAGATGAAATACAGAAAACTCTACCATGTCTTGAAAGGCAAACCATAATTATTCAGTAACCATCCATGAACAAAAAGTCATATTAAACATGAGAACATCTCTTTTGAATCAACAAATATAGAAAACCTAAGTGCCATATTGCTAATAAAACACCAAAATACATGAAATTGTTTAGATCAAATTGAAAATTTTAATCACACGAAGGCTCTGATACCAATTGTAGGAATAATCAACGGAAGCTCGAAGCATCGTGTGATTTAGAATATTCAATTAAATTACTGCTAATATAATCGATTTGGTCGTACCTTGTGGATTTGCGGAGAAATATGCAGGCAGAGTAGATCTTTATTTATCGTGAGTAATGGAGCGGCGTGTAGATGCTTGAATCAAGAAAAATTCTTTTTTAATTTTGTCTACTATCATCAGGTCAGTTGAATGCAGGGTTGTATTATCTTTACTCTGTTATAGGTCTATGACTACACAAAATCTTAATAGTCGTTTGGGCCTCGTGAAAGCAGGGCTCGAGTTCGTGTGTGAAGTCGTTAGTGTTTTAAGCAGCTTTGGAGCTTTGTTTGTATCATGAAAAATCCAACATTGGGATCATTGAGAAAATTCTTTACTAATCATGTCAGTTTCTCTCTACTGAAATAGGGAAAGTGGATTTGGAGTTGTTGAAAGCGTGGTGGAGATCGATCCCAGCGGGGGAAGAGAAGTGGCAAAAAATTTGAAGCTTTCATTGAAGCTTGGAAAGCCTAGAAATATTTGATGAAAATGACCCCTTAAATAAATTGCTAGTGAGATTGGGGAATACAAGCTTACCTAGATTGATAAATAACAACTCAGGTATAGCATAATATCGTTGCAAGCTTCAAACCTCCAACCAGAATGTTGACGAAATCCAGAACACAAACCAAAGAATCCTTTTTCTTAGCAGCGTGGGCAGCCGTCTTCTTCACCAAGCCTCCAATGCAGAAGCCTCCAAGAAATCTGAATCATTGACGGTAAATAGCCGGCAAAGGTAGTAAGAGAAAAATTAAAGACACACATCTTTAGACACAGAGCGAGGGGGATGCATCTTCACTAAGAATCAAAATATCGATAAACACGGATATATTAGTAATTGGATGATTTTACTGATATATCGGAATCGGTAATTGGATGATTTCACTGATATTTTGGAAATATCGGTAAAATATTCCACAGAAAAGAGAAAATTATATAAAAATTATGAATTTAAAAAAAAAGAAAGTAAATACATATATTAGAGTTATTTAATATTACTAAATTAAATTTATAATTACTAAATTAAATATGTAATTTAGTATTATTTGAGTAATTATTTTAATTCATACATTTATAATCATTGATACGAATATTATTTATATAGATAATGAGAAATGATTTAGGTTATTTCAATCAAATGGATTTAGATAATTATTTAATTCAATATGTTATTATTTTATATTATTCGATATTATAATATTAAATAAGATTTTTTTTATTTCTTATTATTAAGGATAATACGTTTTTGCAAAAGGATAATACGTAGATAAAAAAAAATATAAAATATTCGATATTATAATATTAAATGATATGATAATATCAATTAACTTTTTAAAAAATTTTGAAATTTTAAATATATTTATATTTATTTATTAACAAGTAAAATTAATTTTTTGTTTTTCTACTTTAATTATTTTTTGTTAAAACATATTTAATCACATTTAATTATTTTTATGATTTATAAAAAATACTTTATATAAGTGTTAATTTATGAAATTTAATAGTTGTGATGAGAATATAATGATATTGAATATTAATTTATAATTAAAAATGATCTCAATCTCAAATTAATTTTAATTTTAAAATGTTGTAAATTTATTCATTTTTAAATTTTTTAAAATGTGAAATAATTAATATGAAAAGATAAAATGAAGTCGTAATGTTAAATTTATAATGTAAAAATAACATAAAATGGAAAATATTCATAAATAATAAAAAAGAATATTTACAATACTTGCAACATTTTTAATAACTAAGCTAATTTGCTTGGTGGAGGTGGAAGCCCAATATCATATTTTTGGCTTTCCCTGAAAATCGAGAAATATCTCGAAATATGGATAAAAAACCGATAAATAGTCGATATTTCGAAGGAATTAACGTTAAATTCCCAAAATCTCCTCCAATTGACTATCGGTGGAGCATATCATGTCAACCTCCACCGATAATTGATATTTCGGCAAAATATCAACTAATATTGCCGACATTTTTGTCCATGATCTTCACATCAACATAGTCAAGATACTCAAGCTCAATCAACCCACCAATCTCAGAAGTGATTTTGCTATTGGAGATGTTATAAATGGTGGGAGATACGTTGAGTTTGGTATTGGTGCTGAGATTGAAGCCAGTGAGATTAGGTAATGAAATGAAATCAAACTGGGCAAGCGTTCCCTCCAACTCTGGCTCCAAGAGATTTGTCACCGAGACTTTTCTCGTGGTATCACAAGCAATGCCTTTCTAGTTGCAGAGATTCTCAATGATGAATTGAGAGAAGAAGATGAAGGGGGAATTTGATTTCCACAAGGTAGAGGTGGACAATGACGGACCTAGGAAATAAAGTCAGGAGGGGTCAAGGGCATTGTAATACAATGGTTAAGGAACTTACCTTCAAATTAGAGGTGATTGGTTCAAACCCAATTAGAAATAATATTTTCTCAAATTTTCTAGGGGGCATTTGCCCCCCTAAGTCCAAGATAGGTCCTCCATTGGAGATGGTGGTGGAGGAGGAGAGAGAGGTGAGGATAAGGCTGATTCTTTTAAAAAAAATTAAAATTTTTAGGGATTAATCAGACAGTGATGCGTGGGGACTGGGTGGGATCAAACTGTTTTTTTTTTTAAAAAGGGGGTCAATTAGATAATGACATGTGGAAATACTTAACCGGGTTAATTTTTTTTACCGAACCAATAGGTTATGAGAGTTAAACAGTAGGTGAGACTAATTAAAGAAAACTCACGAAGCTATTGAAGATAAAGTTTTTTATTTAAAATTTATAGTTCATATCATGGCTAAATTTTTTATCATTCGGATGTACAAGCTATATTTTTTATCACTTCGTTTGAAATTTTATAAAAAAACTATTGATGAGTTGTATAAGATAAATAAATAAATAGTATTCATAATATATTTTGAAAATGATCTTAAAATTAAAAAAAACAAATATTGTTAATATTTGATCTTTGAAATATTGTGACAGTTAACATTTTCATATTTTGGGAAAATTAGATGCTACTAATTAATATTTGATCTTTAAATATGGTAAAAATCAAATATTGTTAACGTATTATTTTTAAAATTGTAAAATTAATGTTTGATATTACCATTTGAGTTCAAACTATGGTAAAAATCTTTAAAATTAATATTTAATTTCTTTGATTTTTCTAGATTTATGGATATATTGATGGAGTATCATTGTATCATTTATGCTCTTGATTTAGGTGAGATAGTTGGGGTTTTTTAAATTTTAATCGTATGCCTCAGCCTCGAAGAAATGGTAATGCAAATTGTTATATGGTAGAACTTACAACCCCTCGCGACTCCATCCCCGTTCAAATGCAAATTGGGTCCTGACAAGCAGGCGACTTAAAGATATTTTTCGTGTATGAACAAGCTCGCTTAGGACACCTCACATGACAAAAATAAAAGTGAGAGTGAATATAGATGCGTAAAGTAAATATGATGAAAAAAACATCCTTTAACGAAGATTTGGTAAAAGTATTAGCAAGTTGTGAATGTGTACACGATAACATAAGAAGTGATAAAGGTATCCGTATCTACCTTCTCTCATATAACAATCAAACTTATGGTCCGTATCTACCTTCTCTCATATAACAATCAACCTTATGGTGAGTTTCACAGTACTTCTTAAAAGTATTTATAGGCTTAAAACAATTTTAAGTATTTTTAGGATAAAAAAAAGGTTTTTGATAATATTTTTAAAAACGCTTTTGAAACCTCAAAAAAACACTCCAAGTGTTTTTGAGAAGGCTTGGGAGGTGTTTTTTTTTTTTTTTAACACTTTAAAAGTTTTTAGATATTTGTAATATACTTATAAAAATTTACCAATATATATAGGTGATTATTAATTATTGCTTGGTAAAATAGCTGATTGAAAGTTAATTTATCAATATAGACATTATGGAGAGATATAACAATAATGACCTCAGAAGAACAGGATTTTATTAACTAACTTTGGGCAGATTCACCAGAGATATCATACGTCAGCGATGACGCAAATTTCCAGCCTACGCAGAAGCATGCAAATGTGGAAAATGTAATGGAAGGATAACGAAGCCATCAAATCTTGCAAACAGTAGTCAACTCTGCAAATTGTAAAAAGCAGCCCTCAACAGTCTTATCTTTCAGAACCATTGTCAGATTTATCTCAATAGTCAAAAAATGAAGAAGAAACGTGTAGATCACTTCAAACTTGACACTTGTCCATTAGGCATTAATTGTAAATCAAAGAGTCAACTTTTATTCTTTTGCTTTTACTAGACTTTTAGTATTTAAAGTTGTCATAGATTTATAAATTTAGTTTTATCTCTTAGGCTTAGTTGTTCATTTAGGGAACTATTTGTAATAGTGTGCTAGTTTTGTTTTTTGTTAGCCAAACTTCCATAAATAGAAGTTTTAAATGAGAATGTAGACACGACGAAAAAAGAGAAAGAAAGAAGAGTGAGTTGAGTGAGAGTGAGAGAGCTTGTACAGAAAGTTTGTACTCAAAGTTTGAATCAATAAAATTGTAAGTATTTCATTCAATTATCTTTTGTTCTTAATTTGTTTTTTTTAAGTTAATTTTATTTATTTAGGGGAACCAAGGAGTAAAAGACAAAGAAAGGGAAATGAAGTTTTGATTTTAAAAATATTTAAATAATAATAATCAACCTACATGGATCCTGTTGTTATTATCTTTCTTATACAAAAAGAAATTTTTTCTTAAAAATTAATCTTTGAAACCCATGTTTTGAAAGCGGAATTTTAAAACTAGAGTCTTTAGTCTTAATCCATGACCTTTAACCCGTTTTAGCCGAGGATAGGCATTTGAGGGAGACTTTGTCTGGTCTTGGTGGTGGGATTTTTCCTATGACACGAAGTGATGTTTTATTATTCTTAATTTAAATCAAGGTGTTTTGGGGAGAGATTTGTGAGATGGGTTTTGTTTTTAGTATAAGAGGGAATAATGGTATCAGAGCACTTGTATGTTAATTATTATTATTTAAAAACTTTTAAAATTAAATTCCAGAGTACCAAAGCTTTATCTTTACCCGTTTAAAGTTATATTGTGAAAAAACCCTTTGAAATATTGTATGATTTTGCATAAAAATTGTGAAATTTTATATGATTTAATTGTGTGTTTATTTTATGTCTTTTATTCCTTATCCTCCTAGTGTTTATAATTTTAGATTATGATCGTAAAAGAACTAGTAATAGAATTTCATATCTGGTGAAGAATTTAGAAAAATTTAGATAACCAGATGCTTTAAGAACAACTGTTAAAAACCTTACTAAAGATATTCAAAACCTTGTTCTCTTAAATATTTGTGTGAATACGAAAACACTATTAAAGAAACCTACGAAGAGTTATTTAACCTAGAAACTATAGTTAAAACTGAAATAGTTAAATATTATGTAGATAATCTTTATGTTAGCAAATAACCATATGTTAGTAGTTCAAGTTCATAGAAACTAGAAATTAGAAATAGAAGTTAGTGTAGAAATAAGTGTAGAAATTAGAAGTCAGTGTAGAAAACCGGTAGAAATTAATGAACCCTCAGTTTAGAAAAGAAGAAATTAAATATTTTAAAAACCTTGTAGAAATTTAGTTAGGAATAACCAAAGTAGTATTAGAACAACATAAAAAGCACGAAAGAAAACCATTTGAGTGTGACTGTGATATAAAAAATTTAGAAAAAGTTCAAGAAATTCAACAAAGAAGAATAGATTTGTGTAATACAACCTTAGGAATTAGAAAAAGAAGCTGGAAGACTTTAAACATTTTAATTTAATTAGAAGTAACTTAGATTATATAAAAGAACATTTAGTTAAAGAAGATAAATTTTGTAGAAAAGAAATAGAAAATAAAATTGAATAACAAAATTTGAAAGAACTATTAGGAAAACTTAGTCAAAAAATAGATCAAATACTTGAACAATTAGTTAAGAAACCTAGTAAATTAGAAGAAAATAAAATAGAAAATCTTTTCCAACAATTTGAAAAACTTAGTTTAGGAGAAAAACCAAAATACAATGTAGAAAATAAAATCAATCCATTTGAACCTAGAAATTTAGAAATAAAACCATGGAAATTGTAGAAGTAATAAAACCAAAAGAAAATGAACCTATCAGTAAAATAGAATTTTTTGAAATTGAAAATTTAGATGAAATTAATTTTAATAAAGAAGAAAATGAATCAAAAAACAAACCTAAAAATAAGACTCCTTTAGATTTAGAAAATTATACAACCTTTAGAAAGTAAAATAAATCCTTATAATATATGGAAAGATTTGACAACAATAATAGGAAAACCTACATAGAAGTTATTAAGACAAATAATTTAGGTGATAAAAATTCAAAAGAAGAAGAACCAATAAATTCTTTTGGGAACAACAATGGTAAATATAGCAAATAAGGTAAAACAATAACATAACAACTATTAAATTAAAGAAAAACCTAAATAAAAGTAGAAGCAATGTTAGATACTGAGCTAGTAAAACCTTTATTTGAAACCTTAAGACTAAAAAGTAAGTATCAACAAAACCTTAACTCAACCTATAGAATTAGTGCAGTATAATCAAGAAAAAATAACAATAACAAAATATATAGCTAGTGTTCCAATGATAATTAACAACATAACCATGACATTACCACAAACCTATTTAGTCCCTAGTATAAGTTTGTATCCTTTTATTTTAGGTTTAAATTTTGTACATTCTTTACAAGGAGGTATAACAATACAAAATAACCAAGTTAGCTTTCACCCAAAAACTACAACAATTGCTTATACAAACACATAAAACAGAACTAATAACATAGTTTCTCATTATACAAATAAAATAGAAGAAAATAAAAGATAGTATAGTTAATGATTACTTAAAATTTAAAACTCATTAAAATTAAAAACCTTTTTAGTTCAAGCAGAAGAAATAGGAATTATAGGAGAAGACCAAAACATTGGAATAGGAACAAAACAATTTGTAAAAATACTAATAAAAAAATCCCGATTTAGGGCTATAAAACATTAGATATTGCATGTAACCTTGTAGATACAAAAGAATTTAAAATACAAATAGAAGAATTATTACAAAAACAACCTTATTAAAAACCAAGTTTTAGTTCTCATAGATCACCGTATTTTTAGTAAAGAAACCATGAAGAAAACGAGGAAAAGCTAGGATGGTAATTAATTACAAAAGATTAAATGATAATACGTATGATGATGCATATAAAATACCCAATAAAGATTCTTTAATTAATTATATTCAAGGATGTAGATATTTTTCTCAATTAGATTGTAAGAGTGGATTTTGGCAAATAAGATTAGATGAAGATAGTAAACCATGGACTACGTTTTCTTATCCTTGTGGATTATATGAATGGAATGTAATGCCATTTGGATTAAAGAACGCTCCTCAAATATTTCAATGAATGATGAATAGAATATTTGGTAAATATTCTTTATTCTTTGTATATATTGATTATTATTCTGTTTTTTCCAAAACTTTTCATGAACATATAAAAACATTTAGAACTTGTTTTTGAAGAACTTATAAATAATGGTTTGATAGTTAGTAGAAAGAAAATAAAGTTATTTAAAAATCAAATTGAATTTTTAGGATTAGAATTAGAAAATGGTCAAGTAAAACTTCAAGAACATATAGTACAAAAAAATCAATAATTTTCCAGATAAACTAGAAGATTTAAAAACCTTAAAAGTTCTTTAGGATTATTAAATTATGCTAGACCTACATTAAAATCTAAGTCACTAGCTGGGACTTTTATAAGAAAAAAAACCAAAATTATTGCAAGAAAAATATTTTAAATCAGAAAATATTAAATTAGTCCAAAAGATAAAAGAACTTGTTAAAAATCTCCCAACTTTACATCTCCCATTAGAAAGTGAATATAAAATAATCCAAACAGATGCAAGTCAAACAGGATGGGGAGGAATTCTTTTAGCATTAACCAATAATTAGAAGAAAACTTTGTAGATATTGTAGTGGAACTTTTTTAGTGAATATCAAAAAACTCTTAGTTCAATGTGATGAAATAGAAGCTATAATTTTAGCTTTAGAAATATTTCAAATTATTTTAAAACCAAGAACAATTCTATTTTAAGAACCGGGACAGAAAATATTAAAAAATTCTTTGAAAATAAAAATTCTTCAAAATTATCTACAAAAAGATGGATAAAATTTCAAAACTCTTTAATTGGTTTTAAACCCAAATTTGAACATATAAAATGAAAGGATAATATATTAGCAGATTGGTTAAGTAGATAGATTTATATAAATGAATTAATTATTTACGACTAACTTTTTGTTTACAGGAACATGGCTCAAAGGAGAAATTCAAAGCAAAACTTTTCGAATTTGGAACCGTTATTTAAATGAAGTTTTAAACCCTAACCTTCAATTCTCGCCTTTTTATTCCCAAAACCTTTGAAGAACATTAAGTACTTGTTGATAACCTTTGGTCTTTAAACCAAAACTTCAAAACCAAAATTTAATACGCTTATTAAACCATTTCAGCTTTAGCCCAACATCTTCAAAAATTACAGAACTAGTTTATTGTTTTAGAAACTGAAAAATTCCAAATGCTTAAGAACCAAGAAAAACAAGAAAACCATATTAAGGATTTAGAAACAGAGTTAGAACCTTTGAACAATGTCAACAAAATCGAGTTAATTAATATGATTAGAAAATCAGCCATTCTTACCGAACAGTTTGACAAACTTGTAATTAAAAACAAGTTCGGATATGATATTTATAATATTATGAGACCTTTCTTTTAGATAAATATTATGAAAAAGTGTTTAAGAACCAATGTATATTATATGAACAATTTAGAACCAAAAACAGTGGAATTAAAACAGGATATATGGCTTACCATGATCCTGATTTATTTTTCGTTGTTTATTTAGCTTATGTAAATATGTCTATTTTAGATCAAAAATATTTAGAACTCATCCCTGAACTGATGGATCAAGGGATTTTGAAAACATATTTTTAACTAGTATTTATCAAGTACCTAAGAATCTTTCCAAAACTAAAAAATATTGTTCAATATCTTTAGAACCGAAAATGACGCCCCAAACCGGGGTCCTTGACTACCCAACCTCGCGAAATTCATACGCCTCGCATCACGAGACTCATACCTGAGTAAAAATGGCCTCTTGGGCCCATAAACCAATATTCACAAAATAAATATCCCAACTATATTCCAATAGTCCAAGAGTTATACATTTTTCTTAATACAAATACATATTAAAATTTACAATTATAATACATATTATCCAAAAACCATCAAAGCCACAACCCGACTTTCTTCAAAATCAGCCTCTAAGATGAGCCAATACTCCATCGCTCCTCGCACCAAAAAATATTCCTCGGGACAGGTGAGCTATCGCCCAAGAAGGGAATCCACCCCAACGGGTTACTTCCACTTGCGCATACGCACGCTTCTAAAATAAACACACCAAGTAAATACGTGATCCTACTTGAATGCTTACGCCCGCTCCCATGTCTCACAGTTCTCACCGACTCACCACACTTGCCTAAGCCATGTATGGAGAAAATAATCATTTTCAAAACAAAACTTGTTGTCTTGAAAATATACTCAACGGCGGTCGGTAAAATATGAGACTACCCTCCGAGGAGAATTGGTTGGTAGCTTTCGAAACAACCATGGTCCTCATCCGAAATGATCCGTTAGCCCATCTCCCAACCCACTCCCTCCCGAAATCATCCCGTGAAATTCTTTTCGCAAATCCATGTTCTTTTTCGTAAAATTCATTTCATGCACTACACCTAATCTCAGTTATCAACGTGATATATGGAAAATGCATTATGTCATTTCCAAAACCTTTTATACAATATATATACCAATATATTAATTATGCAACATTCTCAAATTACATTCACACCACATGTAATTCAACAATATGGATCAAACAACACCCAAATTAGTCACTGAGCAATCTACAATTTCATCTCCAATAGCTATATACTCAATTATATTCCATATAATTGAGTAAATCACAATTTTATCTCCAATGGCCTATACACCAAAACACAATTTATTATATAAATTATGATACAAACACCTAAACAGACGGACTGTCCAAATGGACTCCAAAAATTCTCCAAAAATTTTCACACTTCGGTTCCAAGATTTGGGACCGATCAAACGGCCCCTCACGGCCTCAAACCAACACAAGCATTTACAAAACACTTAAATAAGGGGTAAAACAAGTAGGATAAAACCCATACCTCACGGAGTTTGTCAAAACTCCAACTTTTTGGTGTCCACGCGTAGCTCTCATCGCGTAGATCAACTTTGCTTTAGCCCGACAAAAACCTACTCCGTCCGATTTTCAGATCCGAGAAATAACAAAGAAGAAAATAAAAATAAAATTCTCCCCTACTCTCCAAGCTCTCCTCTCTCTCCTGACAAAATGGCCTCCTGCTTGTTTTTATTTGACTTTTTATTTATTATTATTATAATATTATATTATTATTATTATTATTATTATTATTTTGATACTTAGTTCATATTATTTCATTCGAGTCCGTTTCTATCCCGAAAATTTTTATTTCTTTTCAGTTCAATTCTTTTAAATGAACTTTAACTCATGCCATTTTTTGACTTCCGAGATTTTCGTAAAAATCTCGTCTTTGAAGTTACTGGTGATTTATCACCCAGAAATTCGTAAAATATTTTGACTGTCTCAAAATTCGACGAAACTTTTCTGGGTCATTAGATTTCGCGAGACGAATTTAACGGCGTAGTCCGTTTCGTCATCCAAGATCTAGAGAATTTTCGGTTTTCAACCGAAATTACCGTTTTACCCTTTTTCAGAAAATTGAATTTTCTCGGGTTTTACATTCTCCCCCCCTTAATAGAATTTCGTCCTCGAAATTCACGCACATACGCATCACTCACATGCATATGCTACCTTCTACAACTCCAAGACTGTGTTGGGTATGATAACCCGCTATGGTCCCACTGGTCGACAACCCGATGGTCATTAACTCATTCATGTCAAGAATGACATCAACACCCAATATGTCGACCACCCTAAGGTCCACCAAGCTTGCGCTGCACAACTCTGATATGTCCCTGACCTAGATGGTCGTGGCTCTGGAACCCTCGTGAACTAGAAGCCTTGGGCTTCTCCCCCGAACTAGAAGAAGACTAACTCTCCTTCCTCTTGACACTAACACTTGCGTCCCTAGTGCGTCGAGCATTCTCGATCTCTCTCTCTATAGTCAGGGTTGTCCCAACCATGGAGTCCATGTCCCATAGGCGAAGTCCTACGATCCTGCCTCGAATGGACAACTTCAGCCCATTCTCAAATCTCCTAACCTTGGTCATGTCCGTGGCCACGTAATCATCAGCAAAACGGGCTAGCTCCGTGAATCTAGCCACGTAATCCATCACAGTCATCGTTCCCTGCCTCAGCTCTAGGAACTCTTGGGCCTTTGCATGTCTAGCAGTGCCCGGAAAATACTTGCTCATAAAGAGCCCATGGAACTCTGCCCAAGTTATTGCCTCTAAATCCCTAGAAGTCTTAACCCGTACTCCACTACACTGGGACTCACCCTTCACCGAACGCACTAGTCTAATCTCTCGGGTCAGGTCAGCACCCCATAGCCTCTAACACCTTCCCTGGGTCGCATGAACCAATGGTCTCGCCACTCGGATCTCTCCTCCCCGCGGAATGTCGGAGGATGATGTGCCTTAAATCGGAGGTTACTCGTACTTCTAACTACTAGCCGCACTAGCCTTATGCAATGGCAAAGAACAGAACCCTAATGTACTTTAGCAAAGGCCTCATTGATCAACATCAGGGTGCTTGGCTAGTTCCGTGGACGCACTTCTACGACTTCTACCGACTTACATCTACACATGTCAAAATGACAACAAACTTTATTTAATCCCATTTCGCCTAACTTAGTAACGCATTACGCCAATTACTAATAGGCTTAACAACCATGAACCGATTCGCCATCGCCTAAGGAGCTACTTGCCAACCACTCCTTTTATTTATTTCAATAAAATTCAACACTTTCAGGTTCATTTCATTTTTCGAACCTCTAAGGTTATAATTCCTAACCTTAGCATTCCACTTTTTCCTATATACATTATGCCATGCATATAATTTTCCCTCGCAATAACCACGCAATCACACAATCACAAACATGGAACACATATCCGAACACAACACGAAACACACCATGCATGCAGTGGTCTAAACCCGTCCCATGAACCCCAGTATTCGCGGTACCTAAACTTCGATACTGCCAGCATGCTGGTATCAATTTCACCACACAGCTATGCCTAAACCCATGTCCCTCAAGCCCCAGTAGTCGTGATACCCATGCTCGATACACTGCCGTGAAGTCGTATCGTGACTACACTTATAACTACACCCACCAGCCCCAAGGTAATCGCTTACCTTAGCCTGATAATTACGCCGTGACGCCCAAAACTCCGGGGTCCGCTTGACTACTCGTCAACCTCGCTGAGACCTATACGCCTCAGATCACGAGACGCGATACCTCGAGTAAAAAATGGCCTCGGGCCATAAACCAATACTCACAAAATAAATATCTCAACTATATTCCAATAGTCCAAGAGTTATACATTTCTCTTAATACAAATACATATTAAAATTTACAATTCTAATACATATTATCCAAAATCATCAAAGCCACAACCCGGCTTTCTTCAAAATCGGCCTCTAAGATGAGCCGTCTCTAATGCCCCCACCTAAAAATATTCCTCGACAGGCGAAAGAATCGCCC
This sequence comes from Tetrastigma voinierianum, assembly GCA_016808115.1. Lineage (NCBI taxonomy): Eukaryota > Viridiplantae > Streptophyta > Magnoliopsida > Vitales > Vitaceae > Tetrastigma > Tetrastigma voinierianum. Next base: position 170,994 of record JAEQBH010004280.1, on the reverse strand, counting down.
AGTAGTGGAATCACCCTAAATGGGTTACTCTCCACCTAAGTGCATATGTAATGCTCCAAAATAAACACACACTCAAGTAAATACGTGATCCTACTTGAATATCTACATGCCCGTTCCCATGTCTCGAGTCCTCACCGACTCACCTCACACCCTGCCTGGCCATGTATGAGAAAATAATCATTTCTAAAACAAAAAACTTGTTGTTCTTGAAAATATACTCACCGGTTGCCTGTGAAAATATGGGACTACCCTCCGAGGCAAATTGGTTGGTGAGCTTTCCGAAACAGTCACGGTCCTCATCCGAAATGATCTGTTGGCCCATCTCCCAACCCAATTCTCCGGAAAATCATCCTGTGAAATTCCTTTCGCAACCATGTTCGCTTTAAATTCATATCATGCACTAACACCTAATCTCTAGTTACCCAAAGGCATATGAAAATGCATTATGTCATTTCCAAAACCATTTATACAATATATATACCAATATATTAATTATGCAACATTCTCAAATTACATTCACACCACATGTAATTCAACAATATGGATCAAACAACACCCAAATTAGCTCACTTGAGCAATTCACAATTTCATCTCCAATGGCCATATACTCACAATTATATTCCATAATTGAGTAAATCACAATTTTATCTCCAACTACTTATACACCAAAACACAATTTATTATATAAATTATGATACAAACATCCCAAACAACCCCTACACAACTACCTAGATTGTCCAAATGGACTCCAAAATTCTCCAAAATTTCACACTTCGGGTTCCAAGACTGGGATCGACCAAACGGCCCTCATGGCCTCAAACCAACACAAGCATTTACAAAACACTTAAACAAGGGGTAAAACAAGTAGATAAAACTCATAATTACCTGAAGCTCACTAAAAACTCCAACTTTTGGTGTCCACGCGAGATCTCATCGCGTAGGATCAACTTTGCTCTTTAGCCAGCCCCGACGAAAACCTACTCATCCGATTCGTAGATCTGAGAAAGAAACAAAGAGAAGAAAAATAAAAAAAAATAAAATTCTCTCCCTCTCCAAGCTCTCCCTCTCTCTCTCCCGACAAAATGGCCTCCTACTTGTTTTTATTTGACCTTTTCTTTTTTTTTTATTATTATTATTATAATATTATATTATTATTATTATTATTATTATTATTATTATTATTATTATTATTATTATTATTATTATTATTTTGATACTTAGTTCATATTATTTCATTCGGTCCGTCATTCCGAAAATTTTATTTCTTTCGCCTCAATTCTTTAAATGAACTTTAACTCACGCTATTTTTCGACTCCGAGATTTTCGTGTACCCGCTTTGAAGTCATCAGATTTATCACCCGTAAATTGTGAAATATTCTCGACTGTCTCAGACTGATCAACTTTTTCGGGTCACTAGATTTCTCATGAGACTTAATTTAACTACAGTCCGCTTTCACATCCGAGATCTAGAGAATTTTCAGTTTTCAACCGAAATTACCGTTTTAACCTTTTTCAGAAAAATTGAATTTTTCTCGAGTTTTATAGAAAATCATGTAGATATATCTTTTGAAACCATACCACCTTTATTTAGAACTGATGGAAACACAGTACCTGCTTATCATCATGTATATATCAAACACAACAAAAAACCTTTAATACCCCAACAATAACCTGAATGTGAAATGACCCGTTCAAAAGAATTTCCTGTATATTACAATAGGTTTAGAGATTTTCAAATTTTTGATTTTAGAACAACTAGAAATAAAAATTTTTATCTTATTGGCGAAACCCCGACCATGTCAACTGAGAACCAAAACCTTTAGAAAACTTTTAACCCAAAAAATTTTTATAACCTCGTAAGAATGTGGATTTTATTAACTAACTTTAAAGGTATTCACTGTAGATATCATACGCCGATGACGCAAATTTCCGGGAAAGTCTAGATGCGTAGAGTTATGCAACGTGGGAAAATGCAATGGAAGACAACGAAGCCATCAAATCTTGCAACAAAAGAGTCAACTCTCGCAAATCGTAAAAGCGTACTCGCCAGCCTTATCTTCGTAACCATCGGCCAGATTTATCTCAACAGTCAGAAAAATGAAGAAGAAACGTGTAGATCACTTCAAACTTTGGACACTTGTCCTATTAGGCATTAATTGTAAATCGAAGAGTCAAATTTTCTTTGTCATTTTGCTTTTACTCAGACTTTTAGCAATTCTAAAGTTGTCATAGATTTAAATTTAGTTTTATCTCTTAGGCTTAGTTGTTCATTTAGGGAACTATTTGTAATAGTGTGCTAGTTTTGTTTTTTGTTAGCCAACCTTATAAATAGAAGTTTTAAATGAGAATGTAGACACGGTGAAAAAAAGAGAAAAGCAAAGAAGAGGAGTCAGAGTGGAGAGTTGGAGAGAGCTTGTACGTAAAAGCTTAGACTAAAATAATCAATAAAATTAGTATTTCATTCAATTCTCTTTTATTCTTAATTTGTTTTTTTTAAGTTAATTTTATTTATTTAGGGGAACCAAGTAGTAAAAGATAAACAAAGGGAAATGAAGTTTTGATTTTAAAAATATTTAAATAATAATAATCAACCTACATTTGCTTAAGCACACTTCAATATCATGATTGTGCCCATCACACTTAAAGCATAAAGGAGTCATGCTTACCATTTTATCTATTAATTCCATCCATATTAGCATCTTTAGTAAGCACATTTAAGACTAATTGATTGTAATTCCTACCATCCATTGATTGAGTTTGAAGGTTTGCTTACTATCTAATTAGCAAAGTGCTAATTTACAAACTTAGATATCTAAAAGCTCAAAACCTAAGTTAATCCTTCTATTTAAAGGGCTTGCTGGGTTTTTTTTACAGTTAAATATTTTTAGTTACACTATATTAAACTGTCTCTATCAGAACTTGAATATGGAATCCCTCCCCTCTCTATACCTTTGCCTATTTAAACGTTAAACGTTCTACTATTTGAGCGAGACATGATAAACAAAGGTTAATTAGTTAAAAATAAGTGTATGTAATTATTTAGAGGAGGTAACATATAGGAGCATTTTGTCAAACACAACACACATTAGGAGGGGAAAGGAATAAAAATGTTTAAGAACAACGATAAAATACTCTTTCCAAGTATAGACCAGAGTTGTAGAGCATTGAACTAAATTTAGTATAACTAAATTTTCTAATAGCAAGGCAAATATCATACCACCATATTAAACTAAATTTAGTATCACTTAGCGGGATGAGGTGTACAAATGGTCCTGAGTTTTGTGCGTATGTCTCACTTTGCCCCTAAACTTTTTTTTCGGTCTCAAGATACCCTTAACGTTTACTTCGTATAAGTTCACCTATATCAATTCTGTTAAAAAAAGTCATAGTCAGGCTGAAAATTCTTATACGTGTGAAGCGTTTAACAAACATTATAAATGGAGTTTGTCAATTTGTGACATTTTCTAATGGCGGAGGCATAATTGAGTTTCAGAAGTAAACGTTAGGAGTATCTTGAAATTGAAAAAAATTCAAGGGCAAAGTGGAACATATATATTTTTTTATTGGTAAGGGAAACGGGATATATGCACAAAACTTGGGAGCATTTATGCACCTTATCCCATCATTCAGTCGTCAAAAGAAGAGAGATTTTGCCACAACATATTCAACCATTTTCAGGGGTAAGTATGTTGCCATTGCAGTGCAGTCTTCATATATACTGACCTCCATTGAAATGTGTAAGTATTAAATCATAAGGTTGAAACTTACGCTTGTAAATTTTGCAAAATTTACACTACTTAATGTGGCAACAAGCCGTGAAATAGAAAGCCAAGTTCCAAAGACTAAATGTAAAACATGATTCAAATTCATCGAGTAGTCAATGTTTTATAGTACCTACAGAATATGGGGCTTTTTTAAATAGTATCATAATTAGGAAAAATATTTTTAAAAATATAGAATAAAAATAAATATTTCCAAATCTATGACACTTATTGCTAACTAAGCAACACACAGATATTGTGTCTTTAAAATACGATTTCAGTGTGAAAATGTAAAATCATGTTTTGAAAACACTGTTGGATATAGTGAATGAAATGGATGACATTCACTGAATAATTCTCTGTTCTTAATTCTTTGGATTTCAGTTATAAGAAATAATTATTTGGATTTCAGTTATAAGAAATAATTATTTGATTTCAGCTTATAAGAATCAATGACACTCAATGAATGAGAGATTAATGACATTCAATGAATAATTTATTTCGGAATTCTAAACGTTTGGGAAGCCAAAAGGTTTGGCATTCCAAAAGGTCAAGTTTCTCCTCTATATAAAGGTCATCGAGGGTGCCTCAAAAGACTAACAGTCTCGAGTTTTCCTTCCTTTTCGCCCTTTGTCTGGGTGATAGAGCAAACATTATCATCGGGGTCACGGAGTGGCTAGCAGCGCTTTGCTCGACCATTTGACACCCGCTTTATCCCGAGTATATTGCACGCCTTGGGAATTCAGCACCAAATCTGAGAAGACGAATTTGTCTTAAGGAAATTGTGAATCTCACAAGACCTCGGTTGTTTCTCCAACTTGATTATATTCTCCGTCTTATTAATTTAATTTATTTTGGTTTTTCTTCTTGAATAACCATTATTTTGCAAAGATATGTGTATGTTGCTTGGCATGTCCAAACAACTCGGTTTATGATTCTGCTTTCTACAACAACAAGGAGACAATTTGTTCTAACAAACACAATATCAGTGTTAAAATGTGAAATTGTTTTCGAATACACGATTTCGATATAAATTGGAAATTTGTGAAATCGTGTTTTAAAGATACAATTTCTATGTAAATTATGACATCGTGTTTTTAAGAAACGATTTCAATGTAAATTTTTTAAATTGTGAAATAGTGTTTTGAAGACACGATTTCAATGAAAAATTGTGAAGTTGTATTTTGAAAACACGATTTTAGTGTAAAATTGTGTTGTCTTGTTTTGAAGACACAATTTCAATATAAAATTGTAAAGTCGTGTTTTGAAGACACGATTTCAATGTAAAATTGTAAAATTGTATTTTTAAGACACGATTTCATTGTAAAAAAATTTCCATCTCATTGCTTACGTGTCAAGTACTATCGTAGAATTAGAATTATTTTCCAATCTAAAATATTTTGACAATTATTTATTTAATTATCATTAAATTTATCAAGAATCCCATAATAGGTGCATGAGTTCCCAAGAGATCAAATTAAGACGGAAACAGAAATTTTTTAAGATTTGTTTAAAACTTGAAAAGTACTAAAGAAAATGATATATTAAAGAAAATAATTTTTTGATTATGTTTGGTTTCATGGTGAAAAATATAAATGAAAAATCATATATAATCAAAATTCTTCAAAATTGTACATATTTTTTAATTTCTAAGTCCTTATATAAAAGAGAGAAACAAATAAAATGAGTTTGAATATACATACATAATTAATTTATTAAGTTTAAACTTTTTTTTTATTTTCCTTCAAATTTTATTTTCTTTCACTTTTCCTCTATTCCTCTTATTCCTTCAAATAAAATGTGAACAGTTAGATTTTAATTTTTCTCCATTTTTCAAAATTAGGGTTTTTTTTTTAAAATAATGCCATAATTAGAATTTTTTTTTAAATATATAAGAAAATTAAAGATTTCCAAATCCATGGCACTTACTCCTAACTCCACATCACATAGATATTGTACTTGGAAAACGCGATTTCAATGTAAAAATATGAAATCATGCTTTGAAGACACGATTTCAATGTAAAAATGGGATATCGTATTTTGAAGACACGATTTCAGTGTAAAATCGTAAAATTGTGAAGTCGTATTTTGAGGATACGATTTCAATGTAAAATTGTGAAGTCGTGTTTTGAAGAGTCGATTTCAATGTAAAATTGTGAACTTATTTTGAAGATAGGATTTTAGTGTAAAATTGTGAAGTCGTGTTTTGAAGACACGACTTCAGTGTCAAATTTGAAAGTTGTGTTTTGAAGATACGATTTTAATATAAAAAAAATGTGAAATCGTGCTTTGAATATATGATTTCAGTGTAAAATTGTGAAATCATGTTTTGAAGACACTTTAGTATAAAATCATGGAATTGTGTTTTGAAGATACGATTTCAATGCAAAAAACACAAATCATAGCTTAACCATTAAAATGACCTTAAAAATACATCAATAACCTTTTCCAATCCAACATTTCATAGATACTAAAATAAAAAGTGTCTTTTAAACATCACTCTGTATACCATTAATATAACATCAATTATACCCAATGATGGAAAGTTCAATAATAAAATAACCTCATAATTAATATATAATAATTTTTAAAATATCAACAATAATACATTTCATGTATGATATATCCAAAACTCAAAGAGTTAATTACATGGGAATCTATGATTACGGACGGGTATTGTGAGAAAAACAAAAAAGAATTAGATGTGAAAATTGAACGAATTACATCATATATATTTTCACAAAATACTTTACAAAGACGAAAGACGAACACCCAATTTGATACAAAAGTCACATGCCATCCTACAAAAACCCACTTAGTTCTCTTAAGGCCTGGAATTTCTGAGTGTCAACATAAAAAGGGACTTGGTGAAGGGTCTTTTGGTTTTGGTGCTCTTCTTCTTCAATTCAGTTGCAAGAAGCAATTGTAAAACAAAATTTATTGTCCGAACTACAGTCCAACAAACATGCATATAGAGATGAGATTAAATGATGGAAGGTTTTGTTTGGCTTCACAAAATCTGATTTGGGGCATTTCAATTCGATGGAGCCTAAAACATTGAATGGTATGATCAACTTTTGGTGTTCCATTACCAAATCTCCATAGAACAATGAACACAAGAGATTTTAGAATTTCTTCAATTCTAATTTCATCCTCTTCATCTTTGTTATGGAATTGTAATTTCCATCACAACTTTCTGACGTGAAATTCAGGAACACATAACACAAACACGAACACAAACATCATAGAAAATAAAAAAAAAATCAAGTACAAAAATAAAAAAGCAAAAGAAGTCAAAGACGATCTTCCACTTATTCAAGATACTCTCATGATTGAAGACGATCTTCACAAAATATGGAAGCCCTAAAAAAGTTATACATCGGCTGTAGCAATAGAAAAACTGAGCATTTTGTATATATCATTTTATCTTAACTTTGCTTAGAAGTAATTGTACATTTAAAAAAATTATTTATGAAGAAAGACTTGAGTCTTTGTATATTGGAAAAAGTCTATTACAGGTACAAGGCGAAGGCTTATATAAGTTAAGTTATACAAATATTAAAAGGAAAATATACAATTGCCATATACATATAATCTAACAACCCCCCTCAAACTCATGCATGCTTAAGCAGAAACTATTTTGAGTTTGGAAATTAAAGTTCAAAAGTTCCCGAAGGAAGGGGTTTGCGAAGATATCACAGACCGATCTTGAGAGGAACAGATCAAGTGTGAGTGTACCTAAAGCAAGATGACGAATGAAGTGACAATCAATCTCAATATGTTTAAGATGCCTACGGAAGACATCATTATGAGCAATTTGAATAACACTTCAATTATCACAAGAAGTTTAGTTGCGCGGAACAATCAACACCAAGATCCCGCACAACCAACGTGAACTAAATAAGTTCGGCCGTAGTAGTTACCAAGGCTCTATATTTTGCTTCGCAGGCTGGAACGAAGTAACGATCGTTGTTTCTTTGCTTCTCAAAGAGATAAGAGAATCACCCAGAAGAAAACAATATCATGTAGTAGATCGACAATCAGTAAGATCACCTGCCCAATCTGCATCTGAATATGCCTAATGAGGAATAGGAAGAAAAATGAAGATCATCAAACATGGTGCCTTTTAGATATCGAAGAATCTTGAGAACAGTAGTATAATGAGGAGATCTAAGGGTAGCCATAAACTGCATATGAAATATCAAGTCGAGTAACAGTGAGATAGATTAGACTCCCAACAAGCCGCCCAGAGAGGAAGACAGATAAATGATTCGCCATCACTTAATCGGCGCGATAGTTATACTCAATAGGTGTGTCGACTATCTTGCTATCAGTGATATTGGCTCAAGAAATCAGATCGGAAGTATACTTGACTTGAGTAAGATAGTAACCATCTGCAGAAGAAGAAACTTCTAGACCAAGAATTGTAAAACCTGGGAAAAATTCGAATTTTCTGAAAAATGGTAAAACAATAATTTTGGTCAAAACCCGAAAATTTTCTAGATCTCGGATGATGAAACGGATTTCACCGTTGGAATTGTCTCACGAAATCTAGCTACCACGTTGACTTCTCACAAATTTCGAGACAATCAAACATTGCCGGGCACCCTGTCAAGTTAAACGGGTTTGAGAGACATGTGATGTGACAAAAGTCACCTACATGTACCCATGTGACACATGTTGCATGAGTAGAGAGAGGATGAGATGGATGGTTGAGATTGTGCCAAGTGTCAAAAATCAAGAAAAGGGACACATTGGGAATTATTGGAAATGTAAATGAGAATAAGACAAAATGCAAATAGTGATCTTCTTCTCCAAATGAAAGGAGACCAAAATGTGCAGTGGCTGGAATTTTATGCAGTAGGTTGATTTTTGAGGTTTTAGAGAGAAAAGAGCTCATTCTCTCTAGATTTCTGGTTGTTCGGACTGTCGGTTCTCGACGGAGCAAGAAGCAAAGTCGATCTACGCGACGAGGGCTAAGCATGGACATCAATTTGGTGGAGTTCCGACAACTCCAAGAGGTAGGATCTTTTCCTACTTGGTTTATTCTTCGCTAAGAGCCATTTATGGATAGGGATTTGTTGGGGCCTGAAGGGCCGTGATATCGGTCTCAAAATCTTTGAACCGAATGGAGAAATCTCTAATTGTGTGGCTGTGAACATTGCCAACCCGAGGGTTTCACTGTTCACGTGAATAGTTGTGTGATTTTTGGTGTGATTTTTGTGTTATTGAGTGATTCAAAATGAATTGCTTGTATTTGTTAATTAGCCTATGTGAGCTAATTTTGGTGTTATTGATGTGAATTTAATAACATGGTTTATGTGGATTAATTATGTTAGTATATACATGTTTTATATATTAGCATGAGTTTATTGAGATTGACATCATGCATTCCATATGCACTGGGGCATTCTAGAATATTAAGAGTGAGTGCATGATATGAAATTGAAAGAAAAACGAAAATGTTTATGAAAGGATTTTCAAGGAAGATTTTATGAAGAATTGCCTTGGAGAGTTGTCCAACAGATCACTTTGGATGAGGACCATGTGACTCCAAGCTTTTAAAAATATCAAGCAATTCCGCCCTGGAGTAGAACCAAATGTATTTAACTTGGGCCTGGTAGTGAGTTTTCAAGAACAAAAGCTTTTGTTTTGAAAATCGGATATTTTACTCGCATTCTGGGCTAGGCAGATATGTGAGGGAGTCGGTGAGGACTCGACATGGGATTGGCTCATGTAGACATTAGAGTAGGTTCATGTAATTGCTTGATGATTGTTTGCCATGGTACGCGCACTTAAAGGAGTAACCCATGTAGGAAATTATCACTACTGGCTTTGTCACCATGAGGATCACTATTTCGTGCATGTGGATTGTATAAGAGGACGACGCTCACTAGAGGCTGCATTTAGAAGGAAAGCCGAGTTGTGGCTTTGGTAGATACTTCTGTATAACATGTATTAGAAATTGTACATTTTAATATATGTTGAATTAAGAGTAATTTATTAACTCTTGAACTATTGTATATAGTTGATGTATTTTGTGAGTATTGATGCAGGGGCCTAAGTGGCCATTATTTTACTCGCATGTGGACCTTGTGTGGTCATTGTAAATTGTTGGGACAGGTTTTGTACTCTGCAAAGCCCTGCACAGCGGAGACTCGCTCTGATTTTCATGAGGTGTCAGTTACCCGACATCCATGAGTATTCGCTACTGACAAATAGCCAACGGACTTCGAGTCGGGGCCTCACAACTTGGTATCAAAGCTTAGGTAAACGACAATTTAGGAGCCCGGGTTTGGGTATCCATAAGTTTAGTCCTCGATACCAAATTTCCACAATTAGTATTATAAATCTATAAACGACACTTGGGGCTCCTGTGGAGTGTGTTTATAAGTTTAGTCCTGATACCAGCTTCACAGCTTGATATCAGAGCTAAGGTAAACGATTACCTTGGGAGCTCGGTGGGTGCAGAGCTTAGGTATACGAATACCTAGGCCTTGAGGGACTTGGGCTAAGGCCATGGTCATAAGGTGTAAGAACATCACAGCTTAGTATAGCTCGATGTTGGATACTAGAGTTATAGCTTAGTATCGGTAAGTTAGGTATGCGATTTACCTAGGACTTGAAGGGAAACGGGTTAGATCATGCATCCTTGTGCATTTTGGTGAATGAAATGTGATGTGTGATCATGTGTTGTATGAATTGTGTGATTTGTATGCTTGGTGAGTAGCATAGGAGACAACGTTGAACACTAGGGCCGAGAAAATATAACCTTAGGTGTTCGAGAATTTTTGGGCAGAATGGTGTAGAAAATTTATGGACAGTAGTTCCAGTTTTGAACATAACCAGATTGTGTTGTGAAAATCTGGAAAATTTTTCCAATTTTTGCACAATAAAAGGGTCAAAATGAAACTCTTAATTTTTTTTTGAGTTATATGAATTGCAGTGGTCTAGGCTATTGCATTTCAGGAGTGGCAGGGAGGCTACTGGAGGATTAGAAAAAAAAAAATTGGGAAAAGGTTGCCGGGTTGAATTAATAATACGCCCATTTTCTGTAATTACCAATACAATGTGTTGTATTGTGGCACACAAACAGTCGAAAGCAGCACACAAAGAGTTGAGTAGGCACACGCCAGCCGAAAGGTGCATATACCAGCCGAAGGTGCACGACACACGCAGGTTAGTCGAAAGTGCACGCAACACGCCAGCGTGCACGCAGCGATGCCGAAAGGTGCACACAATGGGGCCGAGCAGCCCGCAGCATCGAGCAGCACGAGTAGGCTGAGCAAGCACACGCCAGCCGAGCAGGCACACAAGAGGCTGCTGTGCACGCAGCCCGGCGCCAGAGTGGGAGCGACACGGCCAAGCATGGCCAATGGCACGGCCGGTACGACCACGACGCCTACCGGTGCGCCGCCGACACTCTAATCGAGGAGGCTCTATGACACCACGCGGCAAAGAAGCCAGCGCTTGAGCATGCAACATAGTGCACGTGCAGATCGCGTGCAACACTCCGCCCCTATGACACTACAGTGCTGTGACACGACAGAGAGGAAGGCCATGATACGGCCGGGGGAGGCCTGTGACACGGCGCCTGGTGCACCATGACACCCAGCCGCCCAACGCTAGCCGTGCGCATGTACCGCCATGGGTAAAAACACCTATGCACTTAATCTATTCGAATTCTGGGCATTGCTCAGTCACCGCTTTTGACACTGTTCATGAGCACTGTTCACGAAGTTTTCAAAAAAACAAAAAATAAAATAAAATAAAATAAAATTTTATAAAATAAAATGAAATTTTTGATTGAATATTTATGTAAAACATGTATTAGGATTCTCAATTTTAATATATGTTTGTATTAAGAGTGTAATCAACTCTTGAACCATGTAATATAATTGGTTGGATATATTTTGATGAGTATGACGTGTAGTCCAATGTGGCCATTTTGTGAGTATTGATGCAGGGGCCCAAGTGGCCATTATTTTACTCGCATGTGACCCTGTGTGGTCATTGTTAATTGTTGGGATAGGTTTTGTACCCTGGGTAGAGCTCCCCATACAAAGGAGACTCTGCCCGATTTTCGTGAGTAGTGTCGGGTTATCCGACATCCACGAGTATTTCGAGGGTTAACGGGTTGTTAACGGACCCTCGAGTTTTAAGGCGTCACAGCTTGCACTATAAGAAAAAAGACCTATCTTAACGGTTACTGACTGTCATCGTATGTATTATATGTCATCATAACTGTGAAATCTTATATGTCATCTATTGTGGCACAAGGTAGGTGTATCGCAGAACCTTGAAATATATAAAATGTTAATGAATGTGTTTTTCTATTAATCATAACTTCTCTCACCACTCATAATATGTCGGTTTGTGTCTAAATAACCGGCGGCTTTCTTGAAAACATGTCATGTAAGGATCTTCCACCATAGATTTTAAATCGAATTAGAAGCATATGTCATGATAGCCTTGAAAAATTAAAGTTTAAAATAAGCTTTAATGTTGCAATGAAGAAAGTATGATGCAAAATAACTTGTTGGCATATTGAAAATTGTTGCTTAATTTAAACACTTATTACAAAATATACCTTGTTTTCATAACTAAGACTTTATCTTGTTAACCACAATGCACCATATAAATATGCATGTCGCTATTAAAAAACATAGACATGTACATATATTGTGTTAATTTGAATTAAGTTGTCCTCCTCAATATACAAACAAATAATATTCAAAGAGAAGTTAAACAACTTTACTTAGAATAAAAGATACCAAAAGATAATGTAAAATCAAGTTCTATTTATAATAATACATACATCAAAAATAAAACTCATAGAACCAATAGATAAATTATACAACCAAATATTAATAACCCATAAATGTATACATCTTTAAATGTTCTATGCAAAAAACCACCTTGAGTCTTTCACTAACCCGACCAGAGCCAAAAAAATAAATAAACAAATGACACTACTCACTACAGTTGAAGATGAAATCCATGTAATAAAATCTATAAATTACACAAACTTTAATCTTACCAAAATAACAACCCATTCACTAAAAATATTAGTAACACATTCAGATATACATCTTGGAATCTCCTCAAAAAATACCATCTTGAGTCTTATTAATCGATAATTTGTTCAAATAAAATAAGGAAATAAAAAAATGATGTTAACTAATTATTGATATAAGATGAAACCTATGCAATGAAACTTTTTTATGAACTACACAAACTTTAATCTACCAAAATAACTGATCTCGTAGAGTTATATCACAATGCAATGAACTCAGACGCAACATGTCATTAAGTCGGCGAGGAAGTTATATTGTGATACAATATTCTATATCGGAATACAAGGCAAGTGAAGATCACAAAGTATCACAAGATCATTCGCACCCAGTGCGAAATTTCGACCAATGAGAATTTTTTCGGCACTGCCAGCGGTTTGCACCGCATGAAATTTCGCACTAGTGAGACTCGCACAAGGCGAAATTTCGCACCAATGCGACGCACCGCTATGAAATTTTCTGCACCGAACAACATCCCTGATTTTGTTTCGCCCATAACTTTCTCATCCGAACTCCGTCTTGGGTAATTTTGGTACCGTTGGAAAGATTAAAGAGTGTAGAATCCAAATATATCTAGAAATAACACTTTGAAATTATGATGAGGTAATTTTTAAAAATACTCAACTGGTCACTTTTTTCCTCTTTTCTTCCTAACTTTTTATTTGAAGCCCAAACGGAGGAATAAGGTGGCTGATGGAAAGTTTACAAAGCTCCTATCCAACAACAAGTACATTTCATCAAGGGAGGTAGCACTCTTCTCTAACTTTCCAATCCGAGCCCCATTGTGGACAATGTGACATTTGGTTGGGGGAGAGTTAGCGAAGAAAGTGGCATCTATTTTACGATGCAAACCAAGACAAAGTGTATTGTCGTTTCTTTTAAGTCTTTCCCCTTGCAATACAAATAGACAATTCATGAGATGTTATTAGATGGAAAAAATTAAAGGCATTGATATGAGATAACAGTGGGAGAGGAGCGGGGATAATAATGCCGACACTAAAACCCATAGAGAACATATATTTGTAGACCCAACATAGTTGAATCTGAATATGGGGAATATAAATTTCCATATGATATATAAACAATCCAACTTTACAAAAATAAAGATCGTCCATACTTCCCAAATGCGCTCCCGAACTCGAACATTAACACTAAATGAATGAAGCACCTCACACTTGGTGAGGAGCTATCATGTAGAAATCATTCTTCAAGTGGAAAAACTATGATGAGCACTTTCAACCATACCATAATGAAATGAATTCGGCTTGTGATCTAACATGTCTCTTTCTTTAGAGAAAGACAATGAAGCTATCAAAATTTATTTTCATTTATTGAAAATATGAATATTTCAAATAATTGAATACTGTTGTCTCAAGAGATTCATTAGAATAAATAGAAAACATGTAAAGGACCCTCTTTCTTCTTATAGTTAAAACATGTAATTAACTATTGATTTTTCCATTATATAATCAACAATACACCACAATTGTAATTAACTATTGAAAACATTATAGGTTAACCATCGTAATTCATGATTTTTTCCTAATAAGTCATAAGAAACTACATGAATCTAATTATAATTATAATCACATGAATCCTCTAAAATCAGGGATTCAATTATATTCTCGCTTGATTAAAAGAGACAACATTATCAATAATATAATTATTAATGACAAATAAAAAGATGAAATATTACCATTTTTTTCACCTTCAACTTTAAAAGAGAATATTTTCTTTATTCTCAGATAGATACCAAAGGAAAAAGAAAGATAAAAGAATAACACCAGATCGAGAGAAATGAGAACTATAGCACAATTTTTTCCCATTCTGATCACACACTGTCGGAATCTAACTGCAGCAAAACAACATCAAGAAACCACATATTATAGAGCAGGAAAGCAACAGATCATGTATGTCAATCAAATACCTAATCTTTATTTCACTGATCCCAAGGAATTGAAGACATTTTTAATATAAAACATAGATAACTTAATAAAATAAAATTGCTATTCAACGTCTTCATCCCTAAACCCTAAAAAGGTTTCAGAAAAGGCAGTGAAGCATGCATATACGTAAACAGAGATACAAAGATGAAACAAAAATGTACGATTTTAAGGCGATTAAACAAATCGATGATATATAGAGGAGAAAGAAAAAGGGTTGCTCAAGAAAGTTACAGAATCTACAAACTCCATGGCAAAGAAAATGGAAAACCGTAAATGAAAAAGGGCATGGCAGAACACATCCAAACACACAAACCCTTTAAGTACTCAACCCAACGACCTCAAAATACTAGAATATACCTCATCGAGTCACGGATCCGCACGCACCCACCTCGCCTTCCTCAACACAACTTACTCATGGTTTCAGAGAAAACAATTACGAACATCATCACCGAGATAAAATGCAGAGAACAAATACGATAGAGGAAAGCTCATCTACAGCGCTACCACAAAGAGGTTTTGTCGGGCGCTATGTTTCGTGCTTAAAAAAGGGAAAGGAGAGAAGCATGTGGTAGGCGTGAGGAATTTGGGAAATGGCGTGGCTATTAGGTTAAATTCAAGAGGACTGGTGATGTGAAAAGAGGGAGGGAGGAAATTGGCGGTCTTTGAAAAAATGGGAGGGAGAGGGAATCTTGCTCTAAAAAAGGGAGATAGTGTAATTAAATATAATCTATCCTTATAAAAATAATTTGGACATCAACGTCCAGAAAGAATATTTTAGGAAACAAAATTTAAAATCAAAACTTCAATAAAAGTCCACTTCTTAAATACCAAAATTGTTTTTTTTTTATAAAAGTAATCATTATTTAATCTTTTTGCAAAAACAAGGTTTCTAAAATTAGTTATTTCAATTCTAAAATTTGAGATATATGGAGTTTGGTCACATAATTTGACTTTTTAACTATTTATTTATTCAATTTAATTTATATTTTATAAATTATTTATTATTTTTAAAATTGATTTATATTTATCTGAAATTTTAATTTTTATTTATTCATTTGAGTTGAGTCACCATTTGTTTTTTTTAAACATAAAGTAAGAAAAAAAATTATTCCTTTGAAAATCCTAAAAATTGTTTTGTTAGATCGTTCCAAATTTGAAAGTTACAGATCTGCTCTATAAAATATATATATTTGGAAATTAAACATCTTATTAAGGGACCTCTTACAATTTCATATACATATTAATTATCCAACATACAATGCATTTTATCATGGATAGAGTTTTTAAATGCATAAAATTTAGTAAATTTATGTGTTATTTTTTTTTTTTTCCACGTGACTGATATATATAAATATTAACTAATGGTGACTTATAAATTTTTGTCAAGGTTCCATCATCCTAAATCATGGAACAACAATAAACAAGTTTTATGTATGTCATTATTGTTTCAAGTAAGTTGTATATGTCATACTGTTAATTTAAAGACAATATTGACATATATTGTCATAAGTCAAGATAATATACAAGTTAATCGTATTTTTCTTGTAAAGGTTGTTTAATATATTACTTAATATATTGAATTATTACACATATCATAAATGAAATGGACACAGTATAAATTTTTCTAGATATGTGAATAGTGTTCCTGAGGGTCGTGTTTTCACCTTAGAGTCGTTGCATCGCCAGATAGAGTTGGGCTGGAGGCTTGAGGCCTTGGAGGAGCTCCTTGTATGTGAGTCTCCCTTAGGGATTAAGGCGAGATAGAGATGATATATGTCGGGTTATGAGTTATGATCTCGTGGATTCTACTTTACAATGACCCGAGGGTCAGTATGGACACGCTGTAGTTCGACGCCATCCCTGGGATGGATCAGCCGACACCACGTAGTCGCCATCGACAGAGCGTAGGAGGGTTCACGCCTACACAATGTGACTCCGCACTCAGGTTGCATTCAAGGACAAGCATGATATTTCGGCCCCGCATTTGCACGAGTCCGTGTGTCAGATACTGGCAAGTCAAGTAGCAAGCCTTACTTCGAGGACGAGGCAGGACCGGACTTAGATCTCCCCGAGGAATCAGGAGTATGAGATGTTTTTCCAGATGAGCTAATGGATTGCCTTCGTGAGGGTCAGACTGCAGATCGAAGCACCCCCAGATTTCGCCCATCTCTATGACTCCGCATAGGACGGGCACCGCCGAGTCATGGCGAACTCGTAGAGTCAATCATGTGGAGCTACTGGACAAGGGGTTCATTAGATCGAGCACTTCACCATGAGGCGTTCCGGCTCGCTTGTGGTTGAAACAGGGTTTGACAAGATCCTTCTGACTGCATTGGACATGCAGCAACAGTGGTTACGATCAAGAACCCACCTACCGCCGAGGATCGACGACTGTTTGATCAGTTGAGAGGAGCGCGAGCTTACTTTAAGATAGACCTTCGCATTGGTTACCATCAGTTGAGGGTTATGGAGACAGATATCCCTAAGACAGCGTTTAGGACATGTTATGGGGACTTTGAGTTTATAGTGATGCCCTTTGGATTGATGAATGCGCCAACGGCATTCATGGACTCTCATGCATAGTATTCCAACCCTATTTGACCAGCCACGTGGTCTTCGTGGGATGATGATTCTTTGATCTACCTCAATGCAGGGAGCATGAGTACTCTAAGGATTGTTTGGCTACTGGTTGAGAGACCATCAGTCAGATGCCAAGTTCGGGCAGAAGTGCGAAGTTTTGGCCATCGAGGTGAGATTTTCGGGGATACGTGGTGTCAACATCAGCGTGTTAAGGACCTGCAGGTTGTCGAGGCCATGATGAGTCGGGAGAGGCCAAGTCGCCGACACGTGGTTTGGGATTGGCTAGTACCACAGAGACCCATTGAGGATTTCTCCCGACAGTTGACCTATGACTAGATTAACCCAAAAGGAGGTCAAGTTTGATCGGGATGACTGGCGCGGCGAGGCATTCCAGAGTCACAGAGGGCTTACTAACGCTCCTATCTCGATAGTCCGTGACAAGGACAGGGGTACACAAAGGTATTTCAGATGCCTCAGGGCCGAATCGAGATGTAAGCTGATGCGCACCGAGGGTAGTAGCTTATGGTTCCCGTCGCTGAAGAATCAGCAGCTTAATTACCCCACACACGATACGGAGTTGGCGGTCGTAGTCTCGCCAAGATTCGCGCCCACTACTTATATGGTGAGCGCTCGAGGTGTACTTTGCACCATGTGTCCGCATATCTTCATGCAAATAGGACCCACATGAGGCAATGAAGATGATGAGTTCCTAGAGGATTATGACTTCACTTTGCATTACCACCCCGGTAAGGCAAATGTGGTGGCCATGCACCCGGGCCGAAAGTCAGCGGGGAGCATCGCTAGCATAAATTTCCTGAAAGGGCGTATGCCTCTAGACCTGTGACGCGAGGCCACAAGCACTCACGAGCGCACTGCACGCTGGGGGAGTTTAATAGCTACACCGTCTTTGTTGAGCAGAGTGATCGAATCCCAAGGGTAGGACGAGAAGATAGTGTCCATCGTGACCTGCACATCATGCACAAGATAAAACAGATAGCCTTACGCAGATGGTAGGTCTTCAAGATAGAGGTGATCGCAGGTGTCTCACTGAATCTACTTGAAAAGAGGAGATTTTCAGGAGTTTCACCGCTCGATTTGTCGCGGCATCCAGTGGCATGAAGAGGTATCAAGATCTTCGTCGCCAGTATTACTAGAGCGGGATTAAGAGACATGTAGGGGACTTTGTTCGACGATGTCTCACATGTCGGCCAGGTTACAATGAAAGACCGTAAGCCGCCAGAGCTTACTCAACCATTGGTGTGGTCGAAAGTGGAAGTGGGAGCACGCCACGATGGATTTGTGACCCACTCTGCCATGGACACCAAAGACATGACAAGGTATGGGTGATAGTGACTAGCTCACGAAGTCACACATTTTCTGTACCGCGGCTGGGACCTCACATTGAGAGATCTCCGCCGGCTGTACATTCTGAGATAGTCCTGGCCACATTGAGTACCAAGATCCATATAGTGCCTGACAGAGACCCGGGAGGTTTATGGCGCACCTCGAAGAGTTTCCAAAAGGCTATGGGCACACTACCGACCATGAGTACATCTTCCACCTTACGTACCTGGGATGATCACGAGAGGACCATACTCTGCAGCTAGAGGACATGTTAGGAACATGCATCCTGGATCATAAGGGTAGTTGGGAAGAGCATTTTCCCTTAGTGGAATTCGCCTACAACAACAGTTATCAGGCGAGTATACAGATGGCACCATATGAGACATTATATGGGAGGCCATGCATATCATCGATATGTTGGACCGAGGTGGGAGAGAGCTCCATCACTGGTCCTGATCTGATTAGAGACACCTCTGAGAATGTAAAACCCGAAAATTGACCAAAAAACGGTAAAATCGTAATTTCCCGGTCAAACCCCCGAAATTTTCAGATATCTGGTTTATCAAACATATTCATCGTTGGGAACTGCCTCGCGAACCCAAATTTACCACGTCGAATTTCGTCGAATTCCAAGACAATCAGAATTTCACGTTTTTCGAGGCACCGAGTGTCGGGTGTTGTAAAACGAGTTTGAGAGACATGTGATGTGACAAAAGTCACCTACTACATGTACCCATGTAACACATGTTGCATGAGTAGAGAGAGGATCAGATGACGATCGATCAGGCTAAGTGTTAAAATCAAGAAAAGGGACACATTGAGAATTATTGGAAATGTAAAATGAGAATAAGACAAAATGCAAATAGTGATCTTCTTCTCCAAATGAAAGGAGACCAAAACATCTGCTACCGGAATTTTGTGCAAAGAGGTTGATTGAGGTTTTGCAGAGAGTAAGGAGCTCATTCTCTAGATTTCCTCGGTCGCTCGACCGTCTGGCTCGACGGAGCAAGAAGTAAAGTCGACCTAGCGGCGAGGGCAGGCGCGTGACACCGATTTGGTGGAGTTCCACAACCTCCAAGAGGTAGAGAGATCTTTCATACTTGGTTTGAATTTTTCGCTAAGAGCCATTTTATGGATAGGATTTGTCGAGGCCTCGAAGGGTCGGTGATACCTGGCCTCAAAAGCTTTGAACCGAGTGGAAAAATATCTAATTGTGTGGCCGTGAACAGTGCCAACCCGAGGGTTTCATTATTCATGTGAATAGTTGTGTGATTTTTGGTGTGATTTTTGTGTTATTGAGTGATTCAAAATGAATTACTTGTATTTGTTAATTAGCCCATGTGAGCTAATTTTGGTGTTATTGATGTGAATTTAATAACATGGTTGATGTGGATTAATTATGTTAGTATATACATGTTTTATATTAGCATGAGTTTGTTGGGATTGGCATCATGCATTCCATATGCACTGGGGCACCCTAGAATATTAGGAGTGAGTGCATGACATGAAATTGAAAGAAAAATGAAAATGTTTGTGAAAGGAATTTCAAGGAAGATTTTCCGAAGAATTGCCTTGGAGAGTTGTCCAAGAGATCACTTCGGATGAGGACCATGACTGTTTCAGAAAAATATCCAGCAATTCGCCTCGGAGGGTAGTCCAATGTATTTACCGAAATTCGATAATGAGTTTTCGAGAACAAAAAGCTTTTGTTTCAAAATCGGATATTTTACTCAGATTCGGCTTAGGCATATGCAGAGCCCGCGGAGGACTCTAACATGGATTGGCCATGTAGACATTTGAGTAGGTTCATGCAATTAAGCTTGGATGATTGTTTGCGCACGCTAAGCATTTTGAGCGTGAAAATCTATGTAGAAATTATCACTACTGAAGCCATTACCTTGTCGAAATCACCATTTCGCATACAAGGATTGTACAAGAGGACGACGCTCATTAGAGGCCGTGTTTAGAAGGAAAGTCGGGTTGTGGCTTTGGTAGATACTTCTGTATAACATGTATTATAAATTATACATTTTAATATATGTTGAATTAAGAGTAATTTATTAACTCTTGAACTATTGTATATAGTTGATGTATTTTGTGAGTATTGATGCAAATTCAAGTGGCCTTTATTTTACTCGCATGTGGACCCCGTGGGTGGCTGTAAAATTGTTGCACAAGTTTTGTTCTGGGTAGAGCTCCTGCAAAGAGACTCTACCCGATTTTCATGAGTGGTGCTTCGTCATTCCGACATCAAATGAGTATTCATGTCGTGAGCTGAGTTGTCAACCTGACCCTGCCTGGGGTCACAAAATTAATTAAGAAGGTCGAGATCTTTCATTTCAAATTGACAACCAAGAAAGTGCTTTAGATCCTGAATACCCTGCATATCATCACCTGTGATAATCATATCATCTACATACAAGAGTAGAATAGTAATACTACGATCGCACTATCTCAAAAAAGAGTTGTATCGGAAGAATCACTCAAAACTACGCCGAGAGATAAGAGAACTAACTTTACAAACCATGCTCGAGGAGCTTGTTTAAGACCATAGAGTGCCTGTCGTAATCGACATACTCTGTGAGGGAACCCTGGAGGGTGAGAAAAACCAGGAGGAAGCTTCATATAGACTTCCTTTGAGAGTTCACCATTAAGAAAAACATTTTTGACATTCATCTGAAAGAGAGCGGCCATTTGCGAGCCGTAGAAATGGCAATAAGAGTCTTGACATAAGAAAGTTAAGCCATTGGAGCAAAAGTCTCGTCATAATCAATCCCATACTCTTGAGTAAAACCCTTGGCCACAAGGGGGCAAGCCTCAGAGTTTATCAACAAGGCCATCCAACCAAGTCTTGATCTTATAAACCCATTTACAACCGATAGTGATTTTCCGGGTGAGAGAAGATCAACCGATCCTATGTTCCTTTTATAGTGTATCCAACTCTTCTTTTCATAGCGCTTGTTGTCATAAAGGGTTAGAGATAAAGCCTTACTTAAAGCCTTATGGAGGCCCCGGAGAGAGGCAAGAGCGTAAAAGCCGGCGGAGGTCATAAAGATGAGAAGGAAGATTAGTTACCCGATGGGAACGACGAAGTGCAGGAGAATTAGAAGGACCGACAGGATCCACAACTGGAGCAGTATCAATGGGCACGTCAATGATCGGTGCGGGAGGCTCATCAGATGCACGAGAAGGGACATCATAAATAGAAGGGGGAAACTCAGATACCAAGGGGGATGTCAGACATAGAGTCGAGACTCAGAAAAAGGTCGTGAGAGGATCGATGTGAGGAAATAGGTGAAACAGGAACATGAGGTAGTTGGTAAAACATTTTGTGTTCCCAAAAGACCACATGCCGAGAAACACGAAGATGTTTGCTAATGGGATCATAACACCTATAACCTTTTTGACCAATTCCATACCTAAGAAAACAACACAAACGAGAACGAGATTGAAGTTTGTTTCTTTCATGATCTTGAAGAAGAACAAAATAGACACATCCAAAGACTCTAAGTAAGTGATAAGAGGGAGAAGAACCAAACAACAGATCATAAGGAGTTTGATTTTGAACAATGGGAGAAGGACACCGATTGATGGTGTAAACTTAGGTAAGAGCAAATTTTCCCCAAAACCGAGAAGGAGTGTATGGCAATAAGAGTAGCACGAACAACATAAGAATATGACGAAGTTTGCGCTCAGCCTTGCCATTTTGCTGAGAAGTGCCAGCACAAGAGGAATGAGGAACAATATCAAATTGATGTAGAATATAAGTAAATTCATGGGCTTTATATTCTTGGGCATTGTCAGATCTGAAAACTTTGATAGGTTTAGAAAACTATGTTTCAATCATTTTGGTAAAGTCATGATATATTTGATAAAATTCATAACGATTTTTGAAGAGATAAATCTAAGTATATTGGGAAAAATCATCCACAAAAATAATAAAATAATGTGACCCACCCTGAGTAGTATGGGAGAAGGGCCCCATACATCGGAATGAATAAGATCAAAAGGAGAGAGCATGAGAAACACTGTTATTAAATGGTAAAGTGGTTTGTTTGCCAAATTGACAAGGCATACAATCAAAACTCTTGTTTGAAACTGAACCTAACAAACCCCGAGAAACTAGTTGTTTAACCCTAGAGATAGATGCATGACTAAGGCAAGAAATGCCATAAAGCAAGAGAAGAGGTGCTCTATCCCGAGACAGCAGAAGCAGAGAGACGAGAGGACGGTAGATGAAGAGAGATGAGCTTAAACAGCCTTTTGACCTTACGCGCGGTCCCAACGATATCTCCCGTCTGAGAATCCTGCACAACCACACCAGTAGAAAAAAGGTTAAAGCAAAACCAAGTTCAGTGAGTTGCCCAATAGATAGAAGATTAAGGAGGAGTCAGAATTTGATAAACATTGGAAACATACAAGGCTGGTGTAGAGACATTACCAAGATGAGAGACATGCATAGGAAAACCATTTGCAGTAAATATAGTAGGGAGAGAAGTGAAAGTGTGTGAAGAGACAACAACAGGAGAAGAAGTCATATGATTTCATCAAGCAGAATCAAGAAGCCATGTCGGAGAAGTACCCGAGTATCATGTAAAAGAGCAAAGTGGTCGTCAGACCGGAAGATGGAAGATGAACCTGATTAACCATATCCTGTAGATTTGCCATAGAGAGAGATGAGGTAGGACCAGACTTGGAATGAGATTCCACAGTTGATAATTCAGATTGAGTCAAGGCAGCAGTGTTCTGAAGAATACGCTGACGAGTGTAACAGGCTTCAAGTTACTTTGTTCTTACAGAAACTGTAGATAAGAAGAGGCTTCTTATTGTTATGTCGTCTGACATTATTCCCTTTGCCTTTGGAAACATAGGTAGATGAACCTGCAGAGGGGAAAACAGGAGTAGCAAGAACCATTGTCTGAGTAGAAATGGGATCAGTCTGAAGACGGGTCTCATCATCAACTAACTTATTAATAGCTTATGAGACTGTTGGTAAAGGATTATGATGTAGAATATGACTTATGGCTGATTCAAACTCATCACGGTTCTGATTAAACCTGAAACAATGCCCGTATTCACGATGAACATAGACCAATTTTGTGTCAATGTAATTGAGAGAATTAGTTCTATGCGCTAATTGATTCCAAAATGGATTTGGGTTCGATGTGATATAGCGAATCCGCCTACTCGTTCTCGACTTAACTGATAAAGTTTGCATGTGAGCTTGAAGTTGCGAGCACCACTCGGTCCAGCATACAAAGTAACAAGTAAGTCTCAAACTTCTTTGGCAATATCAAGGTTGCCAAACTCATCAACAACGACGGAATAGATATTACGAAAACCAAGAATGATATGACGACAAGATTTTCCCAATCCTCAATCCGAATGACATAGGCAAAATCAGTTTCTTTGTCCACTTTTTCTGGAATAGGAAGGTCACCAGAGACGTAAAGCCACAACTTATGCCTGAGATGCTACTCATGGCTTCGAGACCACTGAAAGAAAATTATCTCCATAAAAAATAGCATTTAATCGGAATAAGAAATCTCATCACTTGGCATATCTTAAATTCAATTGAAAACAAACAAGAAAATGGAGTCGACGCCAATATGTCGTACGCACATAAATAAATTTTTGGTCAACGACAATACAATGGTCAACGGTCAACGGCACGGCGCTGTAGCGGAGCGGTCGCCATACTGGAGTGTGTTCCACAGTCAAGACGCGTGAGTCTGGGCGCGTGATCCGACTCTCTCTAGAAAAGGGGGCGCGTGGCAAGGCGTGACAAAGATGTGGCAAGAGCTACACTACGTACACCGCCATCGTCTAATAAGATCTACCTCTAAATGGCCTGTAACTTTAGTTTTAGCCTTGCGAAGGTAGGAAATAAATAGCAAATAGTGGTGTTCATCGGAAAAAATAAGTTGTACGGTGGCGGTAATGCCTAGACCGTGAGAGCAACGGAAGAGAAATAAAAAAAATCAGAGAACCTCGCTTCTAATATTACGTAAGAAAAGACTGAAGATTCAGATATCGAAAAGCCATTACAAGTGATAAGGCGGCGTTTATATAAGCTAAGCTATACAAATCTTAAAAAGGAAAATATACAATTGCCATATACATATAATCTAATAATTTCAATGTACAGGCTTCATGATCTAAAACAACTTGGTGAGCCATTCCCTGTCCGTTTCTTTTTTAGACAAATGCATTAAGAACTTTTCCCTTTTATCTTATGTTTTTACCGAAGGTTCTTCCTCCTTAGTTGCAGGAAAATACTTTGTCATGGTGACACTAAGAAGAAGTTCCCTTAATTTATGTTATGCTCTTTGCTTGGTAAAATTCATTATTAGTTTTATGGATCTTAATTTTTCTTTAAAGATGACTTTAAATTACAACTAATTTGCATTTATGAATCATGTGACACCCTAGGACACTAAAACTGGAGAAGAATATGAATCTAGAAAATAACTGTTTTTTAGAACAACATCCAAATGTTTTTTTTCAAAAGAATATGAATCAAATATCTCCAAACAACAAGCCAAAAATTCGCAACTACCAAATGTTTTTTAATAGGAAGCTCTCATCCAGTGAATTTCGTGGTAGCAACTACCGTCAACGGAATCCTGTCACGAAACTGATACAAAGCCATTGAAAACCAAAAATAAACGTTAACTATCAAAATGCAGGTGAAAAAAAATTAAATTTAGAATAACAACACGACTGAAAACATGCCAGAGGGAGAGAAAAAACAAGAAAAAAGGGAAAATGAGAGGAACGAGTGATTTCTACCTTCCATTTGTTCAAAATACTCTCATTGTTGAAGACGATGTTCATAAAATATGGAGTAGAAAATGCTATTTAGATCTAAAAGATGAAAAGGATCCACTGCTATTCGATTAGGGCTGGGTAAAAGTAGTGTGAGGATGAGAGAAAGAGAAATAGCATGAGAATGAAAGAAAGGGAAATAGTTATGGCCTTATGGGTAAGATATTTTATAAATATTAAAAAAAAAATTTGCACCCCATTGTTGACATGGCAACCCCTACCGCAAATTTGGAATAATTGCTTGGTCTCTATGTTTTTAAAAATTATATTTTTATTAGTCCGAACATTTATCAAAAATCCCAAAATGTGTGTTTGACATGGATGGTTAGGTGGTCCATGAAAATGAACAAAACACCAAGTGGTAAACAGTGAAGTGTCCTGGTCTTTGTGTTTAAGATCACGCTGGTTGGACATTTTAGGTGAATGATCGGTCATATAGCAGATTCGATTTGAATTCTCTTTAATTTTGTTGTCCTCAGGAGTCAGGATTGATTATTCAGAACTGCAAAGAGCTGTTAGAAGCAGTTCCTGATACTTCCATAGTGTTTGTCCGTAGGTCACTGAAACAAGTGGCCCATATACTATTAAAGGCAGCAGGCTCCGGGACTGGCCAAGGAGCAGTATGATTTCAGAAGCTCGAGTCATGACCCAAAACAACTTTTTTTTTTTTTTTGAAAGTATCAAAATAATATATGATTTAAAATAATATTGATGCTATCACTAAAATTATAATTGATAACTATGAATTTAAATTTTCTAAAATAATTAGAATAGTAGTTAATGACTACGATTTTAATTGTTTGAAATAAATTTAAAACCACAGTTATTAATTACAATTTTGATGACATAACAAAAAAACACTATCGTAGTCATTACTATGAAACATATACTACTTTATGAATTTTTTGTTTTAAAAATATTATTATGGGACCAAGCTCCAGAACCTCCTCCTATTGTTGCTTCTCTAAAAGCTAATGAAATGATCTAATAAAAGTATTACATGTAGTGTCAAAAAAAAGGAGTAATGATGTGAACACTTCATGAGATATGATTCCAGGAACCAGGGTAACATTAAAATTACGATAAAATTATTTTTTCAAGTGCATAAAAAGAAAATTATTTTCTCTAAAAGAATATTCTATCTCAAAGCCACTTTTAAGTTCTTAATAATTCCATTATTCTCTTTTTTATTTTTATTTTTAGACGGAGGATGGTTAAATATTAATATTCCTTTTATTATTTTTCTTTTTCTTTATAAGGTGTCCAAGCATGTATCAACGGCAAAAGCAGCTAGGCATAAGTAGATATAGCTCCAGCTTCCGGCCTCAACAATTATTATTTCATAATGGAAATGATCACACTTCTGCGTCCATATATCGCTTTCCGATGGCGTGTTCGATGATGAGGTGATCCGCAGTAGCAGACTGAGGCACTGCTTCTCCAAGGAAGAAGCACTGAATTATCTGAAGGAGGAAGCCATACCGCACCCATGGTATCGAGCCATATGCTTTGACGGCCGCCCAATCGGATTCATTTCCGTCCGACCAGGTTCTTCCGAGATGTTTGGGGAACTCATCAGTTATGCTCTTGGATCAAAGTACTGGGGCCGAGGCTTAGCCACACTGGCCGAAAATGGCTGTTTGTGAGTTCTGGATGTGGAGAGAATTGAAGGTGCGGTTGATGTGAATAATAAGGCCTCTCAAAGGGTGTTGAAAGGCTTAGCTTCCTCAAGGAAGGTAGTTCTTAGAAGTATCTCTTATCAATGGGTAAGAACTTTGATGTTGCCATGGCTGCTTTTTATCCACGGACTAATTTTTTGTTTAGATTCTAAGAATCTGAAAATGGGCATGTTTGTTATTGATGGAAATAATGTGTAGTTTTGGGGCTATTCTTGCTGTCCATTAATGATCCTATATATATATATATAGATAGATAGATAGATAGATATATGATCAATGCTAAATTATTTTGTAAACGAAGAGTATTTATCGATCCAAAAATAATTGATCAATAATCAAATAATTCATTAAATACATTATAAAAAATAATAACTTATCAAAACATCAAACTTATCAATTGCATCTACGTAGATAACATATCCTGCATTAATTCGCACTATTTGGTTGGTATTAATCTCCCAAACTGGGTAAAGGATCTTAACCAAAGAAAGGCTAGGGTTGAAGATGAATTTTTTCTTCTTCCTAAAGTGTGTTCTACCAAACCATTGTAAAATTCTAGAACTCTATTTACTCATATATATAGAGCACAAGAGAACAATTAAGTTTTGGTTTAATGGGCTTACCAAAGTAAGGGAAAAGATAGAACCATGGGCTCATAGCTAGTTAATATTATAAATGCCCCATAATTAACATGCACAATTACACAATTAAAATTGTAATATGATTATGCTTGGTCCATGATTAATAAATTAATCTAACATTTTCCCACTGGACGCATATAATTATAATCACTTATTTCTCAATAGATTTATATAATCATAACTAATCATATACAATTAACATAATGAGTGATATATACCCATAATCAAGCATTACTCAAAATCATAACTTAAATGCTTTCACAAAAGACTTACATAGCCATGACCAATCATGTACAATTAATACACCAATGCATAAATTATATATAATTAGACGTTACTAATCTAGAAGCATTATAATAACAAGATCATTGATTCAATGGAAAGAAAAACATCATTCTGTCATTCATCTGGTCACAATGATACAAAATCATAAGATAATGTACAAAATCATAAGATAATGACAAATGTCAAAATGTGCATGTAATAATGAAAAACATGAGTTTTCCTTACAAAATACATGGAAACGTGAGGAACTCCCACTTTCAAAAACAAAAGAGTCGAGGCTCCTAAATAATCCCATGCGTGGTGTGTTCAAAACACACAAATAGTAAGTCTTGCAGAGAATGCCAACATCCTAGACATAGGTGTGTGCTTAACTGAAATGAAGGACTCTGCAACTTATTCTTTAACAAAAAAGGAACTTCACATCACGCGCCAGAGCGTAAGGCTCCTATTTGCCTTATGTAAAGATACAACCGTGGAATTCATCACAAAACAATTTCAATCTGCCTAGAAATGGAGTGAACAACCTCCAAAGTCGAAATGAAGTTCGCAACTATATCATACAAAGTGAAAGCCCCATAACACGCCACATACTCTACCTCCGTAGTAGAAGAAGTAGTGCGTTCGTTGACTGCCACGCCAGTGATCCCTTGGCCCGACCTGACAAGTGATCCGAACCAAGTCCGGCGTGATACTATCTATAATGCACTATATATCGGGACTCTATTGACCTCGTTCTTTCTAGAGTCAGACTAGACTCGTAGTATATAAACAATTTCGTAATAACAAAATCATTTACATATACAAAAGAACTACCACCTAGTGTGTTCCATAAAAATTCTATACATTATAAAGTCCCATTTACTTATACATGTACCATTTTTCTATTACAAAACTCAGATCGCGGGCAACATTGTGATCACCTATCTCTGAAGCCTACTTTCATTACGTGGAATGTCCTCGTCTTCTAGCCTCCTTTCGCAGATACCTACACGGACACACCCGTGCGTTTTTACGCTTTACGGGAACATGGGCATGGATAAATCACCAATGGTGACCGCTACAAGCTTATACATATGCATATTCATATAACTTTAATTACTTATTTATCACATATACTTTCATTTATTGTATATCAATCTCTTTCTTATGATACATGTCTTCTATGTCTGCATATCTTTTATCTATACTTTTACTTATTCCTGTTTCTATACTTTACATATTCCTATACTTGTCATCTTTCGTCATGACTTATTGTATTCCATGTACTATTTATATACTCTTGTAAACATTTGTACGTTTTATTCTATCATATACTTTAGGCTCTTCGTGATACTTATCAGATTTCTTTTCAGGTCAGTTTAAAGCCAACACTTTCATATCATATCTTTTATTTTTCAGATTACGGAATTTCATCTCATCTTTCATATCTCCTGGTAGAGTATAAAACTTTATACTTTTACTATCATATCATATACTATCATATGTTTTCATATATGTTTTCATGTGTTTTCATATACTATACTTTTCATATACCTTTCTCTTTTATCTACTTTGTATACTTTACTTGTTCATTTCCTTTTCGTGTACTATAGTTTGTACTTTCTATATACTGTATTCATGTACTGTTCATATACTATTTTCATATATCTATATTCATGTATCGTTCTTCATATACTGCTTTTCTAAGTATACTTTCATATGCTTTTCGTATACTGTGCTTTTCATATTCATCTTGTACTGTACTTCTTGTTCTTGTAACTGTCTATACTTTCATCGCATAGCTAGCAGCATGCCTCATATCATGTCATTTCCTTTTTGGTTTCATGTCCGCAACAACGAAGCCATATTTGAAAGAATTCATGCGCAGATTCCCGGGCTGCATCAGCTACTATACGAGATGTTGATCTCTATCCGTTAATACCCGAAGGTATCACACTCTGCACGAGACAAAGTTGACCTATGCCATATGATATATACCAAGGTACTATCACCGTGACGTGACAAGGATCTCTCGCCTATCAGGCATTCGCGGCCACCGATCCAAACGGATCGGCGTCATCGACCCAAACCCGGGCCTCGATATCTGCCTATGTATATGCCGTAAAGAAACTGATTCAGCATGCCTATCTATCCCCCTCTACAGTTCTGGGCAGCATAATCAACTTTATTAATATATTTTCGTACATATTTCATAAGCATGAATAACTATTGTTATCATGATCGCTTATGCAATATATACTATTATTACTTTTGTAACGCCCCAAATACCCCTTGGGACGTCATTACATACTAACAACCATTTACACTACGAGCACTAATAAATCCTATAAATGTGACCAGTGTCCACTTTAACAAAATCTTGTGTCTCCCCTGTTCTGGAAAAGCTCTACCTTAAAACACAACCCGTGTGATTATAATACATCACCCACATCGGGCCCATTTATCCATCAAGAGTTTACAATGATACCTCTAAAAGATTTCTATTCACCGTATGAAATACCCACAATAACCCTAAAAGACGTTTTCAAGCTGTGGCCATAATAACAAAAGAATATGCCCAATAGCCGGCATTTCTTACATCTAAAGAATTAAACGTGATAACGTTAGCCGAATAACAAAATACTAGACTTTACATGATTTCAAAATAATTTCTAGTCTAGTACAAATAAACCGATAGCTCTACATGTTCTCCGGAATTTAGATTCCCTGTGCTGGGCCTCCCATGCGCGGTTCCCACTCCTACCACCTCCCTCAAAGGTAAAATCGAAAAGGGATGTAAGTGGGGGTGAGCACGAAGCCCGTAGGAAAATCCTCCCAACCCAACAAGGTTTAGAAAAATATGAAAACGTTTCATCTCATTTTTTTATAACATATCATAGGTATACAATTTTGCATAAAACAATGACATTGCAAATAGATCTCAAGTTTATATGAAAACACTTAAGTAAATGTACACTCAAGCAACGCGTAAACAAAATTATACACAGTTTCACCAAATACCATTTCCAACCGTTATTTTTTTGGCAAGTGGCATGCTAAACAGTAACCTACACCCCTATCGCGTTATTTTTGTTTTTCAAGCATCCTTACCGAGAACCTCTTGAGATAAAATGAGCACTATTGTAATAAACCTCTCACTCTTCATAGTAGTATTTCTCAAGCATCCTTACTAGGAACCTCTTAAGAATATTTACATCCCCTTACAAGGAACCCTCATTCATCATAGTAGGGTTTTCAATCATCCTTGCAAGGAAACTCTCGAAAGCATAGGCCGAGCATCCTTACAAGGAACCTCTCATTCATCATAGTGTGGCTCTGTGAACCTCTCATTCATCATAAGGTTTCTCAAGCATCCTTTATAAGGAACCTCAGTATGTTGGCATCCTTAGCAAACCTCTCATTTATAATAAGAGGGTTTCTCAAGCACCCTTATAAGGAACCTCTGAAAGCATAGGTTGAGCATCCTTACATGAACCTCCTTATCTGGTCTATAATAGTATTTTCAAGATTCCATAAAGAACCTCTTGGAGCATAGGTCGTAGCATCCTTACAAGGAACCTCATTTCCTTTACTACCAATCACTATATATATCAAAATTTTATCCTACCAACAATTAATCTCATCCCCAGTCCCCATACTAAAATCACCCATATCATATGGAAATCCTACAAGATATATAAGAATCCCCATGTTATGCGTTAATCCCCATATTATATAATCATCCCCATACTATATAAAACTATAATATACACAATCAAAGTATTATTAGTCCCCTACGCTAATATGGCATCTACATAAGAACTCTCCATATTATATAATAATCCCATGGTATATAAAAAATCCCCCATACTATACTAGAATCCCCCATACTACAAGAATCCCCCATGTTATATAAGAACTCTAAAACGAAATTATTCTCGAGTGAGTCGAATCAAGGTGACTCACTCATAATAGAATCCCCCATACCATATAAGAATCCCCCATGTTATATATTCCCGAGTGAGTCGAAACTCCAAGTACTTTCTCATGTCCAAGTGAGTCGAATCAAGGTGGATCACTATGGTACAGAACCCCCATACTCATATAAGAATCCCCCATACTAGATACGAATCTCCCCTGTTATGTAAAAATCCCCCATACTATATAATAATCCTCCCATACTATATTAGAATCCTTAACTATAAGAACTGCCACCATATATTTCGATTTCCAAAATATGCTTGACTCCCACAATATAGCTGGAACCCCCACTGATTCCCAACCCCATACCGTAAAATTTATTTAATAACCCTCAATCTCACAACCAATCATTCCATACAACTCCAATTTACTGGAAAAACTGCTAAGAATCCACAAACAATCATAAAACAACTCAAGAAAGAGTTAGAAAATACAAGAGATCATACCCACGTTATTTCACTACTTCACACAAATCACTGGGGAGTTAGGAAATCAACCCTGTTAACCCATTTACAAATAAAATCCCTCATTCTCACGTACAGAGAGAGAATGGTTTCAAAACATAAATGTATAGCATTTATAACCCCAAAACTTACATGTATAAATACCCTAACCTCAATGTAAGTGAATGGGAGAAAACCCCTACCTTAATCTTTGGTTGCTATGGAGATCTTAAGCTCAGGTATCACATTTTGCCCTTAAATCTTCTAAATTCTACTTTCCTCCTTCTTTCTCCAACGATCCTTGGGGCTTCAAGAGGTGCGGGTGCGGTGGGGTGGAGAAATCGAGAAATAGAAGAAAATTTTGGGTTTTAATTCAGCTGCCCCGAAAATCACTGCTCACGGGTATTTTTTGGTTTTTCTTCAAATTACAACTTGCCACTACACTCTCAAATCCAAATTTCCATAGGATAATTCTAAGGTTTTTCGACAGTCTTCTGATTCATTTTTAATGTTATTTAACCTAAAACCTATATTTCTATGATTTATAACTATTTTTATATTTATCATTCTTATACTTTGATTTAAAAGAGGTAAACTAATCGGCCATTATTAATATTTAGACATGTGGGGCTTACAACTTTACTATATGTATTCAGCTCTCATATCTCAGATTCATATTACTTGCCTCTCATATCTCCTATAATACATATATTCATATCTTTTGCTATCATTTAGTTTTATCTATCATATATCATGAATGCATCTATGCACTCTTGTATTCATATATTCATATATATACCTTTCTATATTCATATCTCTTTATATTATTTATGCATCCTATCCTTTATGCGTTTTCTTATCATGATTTAGCTATTCATGTACTTTCTATATTCTTATCATGTATGCTTTTACTTATTCATATATTCATTTCATATACACTTATATTCATATACTTTCCTATACATGCTTCTACTGTCAGATGCCTTTATATTGTATTTCATGTACTTTTCTATATTACTTACTCTGTCATGTCTTTAATATGTCTATCATTCATGTACAAGTACTTATTCCTATGCTTTGTCATCTTTTGCTTATCTCTATCGTTCATATCATTTATGCCTTTCTATCATGTGTTCCTAGCATGTTCCATCTTATTCCTTTCGGTATGTCTATCATATATTCATATCATTTACGTATTCCTTTCATGTCTTTATCTATTCATATAATTTATATATTTCTATCATGTTCCATCTATTCGTTTATGTATGACAATCATATGTTCACATCATATAATCTTATATTCATTTGTGCCTATCTCTCGTGTACTTTAGACTATCATATCTTATCATATCTTATAATCCTATATTCATATCATATTCATGTATTCTTATTCCTCTATAAATCTACTTTACTTAGGAATTGGAATCATTCCAATTGACTCATCCAGCTAAGGCCATGGCATTTTCATGCCAAACGAGTCAATTTACCGATTACACTAGGGACAGTTTGTATTACTCATTTTCCCGGGGTCTTAACTTCATATTTGACACTATCTCTTTGTACTCTTTTAAAGCTAAGGTTCTAAGGGTTCTACTCCAATTGGAATCACCCAATTTGGAGCACCGAAACTCAAGTTACGTCCGAAACAACCCGGACTACTCTATGATCAAACTGAAACCAGAATTTGGCTTGCACATGGCCCCACTTTGAGTGAATTTTTGAGCCACTTAGAGCCAGAATTTGACGATGACTATTTCTTTATGTTTGATTTTCCTTGAAGTCTATTTTAATTGACCACTTGAATCACTCAAATCGGATAAGAAATGAAGCGAGTTATGGCGAATCACAGCGAGTCCAAAGTGGGAAAAGCGAGCAGAGTGTACCGGTACACCTCTAACATCTTAGGTGCAGGTTGGCCCAAATGACGAGAACCCAAAGCTGTGCCGTACGGAGTTCAAAGTGTACTGAATGCAGGTCCTGAAAATGCCAAGAATGTATGTTTTTCTCCCATTTTTCCATATATTTCCACCCAATTCAACTCTATAATCCATATAAACTTCAAAACCATTTCAAATTCTTCTTGACATCTCTTTTCTACTCAAATCCTCTTTCAATTCTTATCTTCTTTCAAAGCCTTTCCATGAATTTCTCCCAATACCATTCTAATATGGGTCACAACCCATACTCAAATCAAACATGATGATTAGTTAGGGTTTGTTCTAAACCCTAACTCAATTATTCCCAATTAACCATGAATCCAACCTAAAAGGAGGATTCCCTATTCTTATTGAACTATATAAGGTTTTACCCACCTTACTTTCCATAATTTTTGGGTTAGGATCAAACCCTAGAAAAACCCTAGATTTGGGCAAGATAATAATCATACAAATTCCATATGATCCAAGGTTAGTTCCACACTAAAGGTCATAGTTCCATACCTTGGCTTGCTTGGCTTCTCTTCTTCTTCTCTTCCTCTTCCTCTTCCTCTTCTTCTCTCCTTTTTGCTCTTCTCTCCCGTTTTTCTCTCTTCAAAATGAGACCAATTTTGGTCTTATCCTAATGGGTTTGTTAAGGCCATGTTTGGCCTTTACATTTTTAAACAGTTTTCTCATTTTTTGCAATTAAGCCCTTCTATTATCTTCTATTCTCAATTTAACTTATGAAATTTCTATTTTTGCATCCAATCTATTCTTCTTATGTATTATATCGCCTCTACTTGGATAAGTTCCACTTTTACCCTTGTCTTTCTTATTAATTCCGGGTCTCTCGTTTTATTTCCCGAAAATTCATATTTAGCTTATAATATACCCTAAACAAGTTCGAAAACTGCTAGGGTATATTTCGGGGTGTTACATTGACACTTTTCCACGACACAGTTCCTTCAACCAAGGAACAAAATATCGGTAATTACGGATATATCGATTTTAGTTTCTGCAGTTCTCATGAAATGCTCCCTCGGTAAATATCAGTGGATATTTGACAAAAACTCTCGGTAAAGCGAAAATTAATAAAAATACTTTGAAATTCATGAAATACTTTTGTTGAACTATAAAAAAAACATAAATAAGCAAATATATACTTATTGAAAACAATATTCATTATAATTTATCGAGAAATTATATTACAATAGTAATTTAAAACCAAAATTTAAATCGATGTGACTTCATTACATTATTTGATGAAGGGATCACATCTTGATGAAGATAATATTTATAATAAGATCTTGAAATATTGGAAATAAATCCTACAAAGAAAAAATAATTTGAGGAATTAAATGGAGCTTGGATGTGTATGGATGAGTTGTAAATAGATTGTATGATTTTATTGGGTATTTATAGAATTTTTGAGTCAAAATAATTATTGCAGAATATTTCTGGAAGTGTTGCTAGATGTTTCACGGAGTATTTTTAAGAAATTCACGTTTCAAGCGCGCGTGCTCCACATTCGCGATTTTTCGGTGGAAAAATCGGTATTTTCCGATATTTCGGCGAAAAATCGACAATTTTACCGATTTTTCCTTTGATCGATTTTTTCTCTGCTTTTTCTTCACCGGTCTTGGGTCGAAAGCGGAGTTTTTCGGCGTCTGTCGGCCCGAGAAAAAGCCAGGTTTTGTCCACGCCTTCAACCGTCATAAAGATATAACCCGGTAGACTTTTTATCATCCGCATTAGCTTGCTGTCGGAATCACTAAAACCAACCACCTTAAGAATGGCGGTTTTCTGCCGATATGTCAACATGAGATCCTTGGTACCCTGAAGATACCTCAAAACTTTCTTAACCGCTTTCTAGTGGCTTTGACCAGGATCACTCAAGTACCTACCCAACACGTCGACAACAAAAGCAATATCAAGGCGTGTGCATACTTGAGCATACATCAAGCTGCCCACAACTGAAGAATAAGGGATTGCTTTCATCTTATCTCTCTCAATATCATTATGAGTACATTGGCCTTTGGAAAATCTGCGACCCTTTATAATTGGTGTCTTACTAGAAGAACATGATTGCATGTTAAACATTTTCAAAATGCATTCACTATACGTTTGTTAAGACAATCTCATTATGTCACTAGGTTTATCGCAAAGTATACATACTTGAGACATAAGATGCTTCCCAATAGTCAGTATCATTGATTTACGAAACAAACTATCATCAGCATATAAAACGAGAATATGTATTGCTCCCACTGACCTTCATATATGCATTGATTGACAATGTTCTCCTTAAAGCCATTGGCCGTGACAATTTCATCAAACTTGAGATACCATTACCTAGAAGCCTGCTTTAAACCATAAATAGATTTTTGGAGCTTACAAACCATATTTTCCTTACCAACTTCCTCAGGCGGGGTAGGATGAGACATGTTACATCCTCGACTAAGTCTCCATTCGAAAGTTGTCCTCACGTCCATTTGATGCAACTCCAAACCAAAATGAACCACTATAGCCATAATAATGCGTGGAGAGTCTTTAGTGGACAAAGGAGAGGAGGTTTCCTTAAAATCAATACCTTCTCATTGACTGTAACCCTTAGCCACTAATCTTGCTTCATATCTTTCTACTTGTCCCTTGGCACCGTGCTTGGTCTTGAACACCTATTTCCACTCAATAGGTCTCCAACCATATGGAAAATCTACCAAGCTTCACACTTTATTCTGTTACATGGAGGTCATCTCATCTTTCATTACATCGATCCAGAAGTTGGATTGAGGACTAACAATGACTTCTTTGTAGGTAGTCGGATCTGATACATCACCCACATCATACTTATGCTCCTGCAAGTAGACAATGTAGTCATCTGAAATTGCAGGCCTAAGCGTCCTCTCTAACCTCCTTAAAGGTATATCCATGACTACATCTAGAGCTACTAGGTCTACATCTAGGGCTACTGGATCTACATCCTTAATTGGTTCATCATCAGTAATGGCTATTGGATGACGGTTAGCAACAGGGCTAGAGATCAGAGCTAAAGCAATAGGCACAGGAATAAAAACTGTGTTCTTTAAACATAATTTTTCTTGGCCCTTAGCTTGTACCAGTATCATCCTCAAAATAGATATTCTCTATCTGGAAATATGACTCAGTGCTTGTGCCAAATAATAGAAGACTTTTCATTTAATTTCAAACGCTTGGTGCCACTAATAGCATTAACATTAGGAGAAAAAGAAAGAAAATTATACAACCCTAATCTGTAAAGATCCCCACAAAGTGTTTCATTTCCAATCAATAAAGAGTCTTGATATAAATTAACTTTTCCATTTCAAAAAAAAAAAAAAACTATATCCAAGTCTATCCAAAATAGGTACTGATAGCAAATTTCTCTTGATTGAAGTGTATAGCCATCCATAATTCAAAATTTCATGTGCTAATTTTTTGATCTAATAACTCCACGAGAAAATCAACTTTGACTTTATGTAGTTTCCATGTACATGTCTTTGCTCCAAACTAGTTGGACTTCATTGCACTTATCATCGGCTTGCATAGAATTGTAAGCGTAAAGGCGGCACTACTATAACCACCAAGTATATATCAAATGACATCAATGATATTGGTTTCAACGACCATTCGCCGATGATTATCCTTATGACTCATTTTCCCATTCTTTAAGAAAGCTTTGTATATTTCTTAGCGCCTGAAATTTTTGCATTCTCAATCTTAGGAATGCTTTCATAAGCAGGAATCCTCCATATGATTCTCCATGATCATCGAGGCAGTAGCTATTACGAATAGTCCTAGTCCTCATAAATTTTTTTCTCATTTGTAGAACTCTTAGTAGTGGGTTTTGGAGAAGCTTCAACTTTTAAGACCAAGTTCATTTTCATAATCGTTAAATTCATCATGAGAGATTTAACCAATTGCTTGTAATTAGTCTTATTAAGTTTCGTGATAGTAGAGAACTAAGGAAAGCTCAAAGTCAAAGAATAAACAAGAAAGCGATATTAGAGAATATGTAAAAGCAGGCATCTGAATTGCTCCGTTTTTTAGCTTACCAAATATTTTAAAAGTGGTCACCGGGAATGTGAAATCTTTAAAATGTAAAGACTAAATGCATGACGAGCAATTCCTTTGAGTCGTCGCGTCGATATAAGAATTCATTTCACCATGCGGATAGTAAAATTACGTGGTTCATGACACTTAATAAAATATTTTCACCAAACTAAGCATCCTACTAAATAATAAAGTCATCGATAGGACAATTTCACTATCCGTACGAATCTTATCAAAATTGATGTGCAAGATGAGATAATTAACAGTTGCAACATCAATTCCAAGAATATTCGGCATACTTGGACTTCACGAGAGAGAGAAGCAAATCTGCATTCAATATTTCTCTAAATTTTTCACCCGATTGTGTGCAAATGATAGTCTTATTCTGATATGATATAGTAAATACAAATACTTTAAACATAAATTACTAATGCAATATTATGAAAAAGGAAACAATAAAAATATTGCATTTGGGTAAAAATTTG
Source organism: Tetrastigma voinierianum (assembly GCA_016808115.1). Lineage (NCBI taxonomy): Eukaryota > Viridiplantae > Streptophyta > Magnoliopsida > Vitales > Vitaceae > Tetrastigma > Tetrastigma voinierianum. The sequence goes on along the minus strand of JAEQBH010004280.1, from coordinate 131,984 downwards.
ATTTTTGTTCCATAACCAAATTAATGTTTAATGGGATAGATTTTAGTTGTTTCTAATTTTATATTATTTCCATTAGCATCCCAACAATTAATTAAACAAAAAGATTTAAAAATAAGTAAATAACTTGATCAGGCGGAAAACACAGTTTCTCCTACATGTGTAAATTAAATTAATAAATCATAAAAATATGATTTCTATAAGAAATCTGAAGATGTCATTGTAATCAATAAAATAATATAAAAAATTTGTGATTAGTCAAATAAGAAACCTTTTTTTGTATATTCTCAAATCATGTAATGAATTAAAAGATTAAAAAGGATATCCTTTTCTTTTGTTCTTGTAAATCGTGGTTGATATTCACTATCAAACAACCAAATAAAACAAAAAAAGGAAAGATTTCTATGATTGAAATCTTATACCCACTTTATGTTCCAGTAGTTGCCATATACAACAATTTGATAAACAAATCAAATAAAAGAAAAAAAAATTCATGATTCATCTCACGTAAATCAAAGGCACGACCACTAATGTCAATCACAAAAAAAAAAAAAAAAAAGTTTCTTTGATTGATCTTGCGGAAAATCAATTGCGAACATATTCGTTTCGAAACAGGTAATAGAAATGAACAAAATCCATACATTATTGAAAAAGAAATTTGACAGCTTCAATGTCAATTAAAGTGGCTCTGATACCAATTGCTAAATTATTTTGTAAAAACTAAGTATTTATTAATCCCAAAACAATTGATCAATAATCAAATGACATAAATACAACACGAATAATAGTTTTATTGAAACAATGAAGCATATCAATTTGTATCGGGTGAATGCGTACGAGCATGGATCGAGAATTGTTGACTAAGGTAGTCTCAGAAATGCGTAAGGGACGAAATCAAATAAAGGCTAGGATTGAAGATGAATATTTCCTTCTCTCCAAAGTATGTTCTACAAAACCCTTGTAAAATTCTAAGGCTCTATTTACTCATATATATAGAGCACAAGTGAGTGTTAGGGTTTGATCGATGAGCTTTACCATGTGAGGGAAAGATGAATCATGGGTTCATAGCTAATTAATATTAAATCATCTCATAAATGACCCATAATTAGCATGCAAAATTACACAATTAAAATTGTAATATGATTATGCTTAGTCCATGATTAATAAATTAATCTAACACAATGCTCTAAATTTTCTATGATCCTCTAAGTCCAAAATCAATCAAAACCCCTAGATTTCCACACCCAAACAAGTCATTAGTGTTTAGGGGAAACACATGAAACTGCGCTCTCTCTCCTTGGGCCGGCCAGCCGGTACGGACTCATTTGATTTCCTGAGGCACGATGCACGGTGAGAGCAGCTTGGACAGTGGGCCGGGAGGATGCTTGCCACTAAGCGGAGGATGCAATGGTGCATCTGCACCTCATTTGTAGGCTCTTGCGCCTTGTTGACATGCCTTTCCTACATAAGTACTAACAAGTTACCACCTACTGCCTTGCGCTCTGATATCACTATTAGAAGGTCTTTAAGAAAGAGATTAGGGAACATGAGATTTGTGAAAACAAAACAAACAGGAACAATTGAGTTGAATTGACATCCTAATTGAATGGGTGAGGCATCTGATTGCATTGTCTGTAAAGTAAGATTCGCCCTTCTCCATTTGTGATCTTGAGTGCGTGAGGCAGGTGCTCTACCTCTGATTGACAACCAGATTTGCCTCGGATGCACTCCCTTGGTAAGATACAATACAACTCGAGAGACGATAACATTCACGTAAGGAAATGTGATTGGTAACCTTGAAAATTAGAGAGGGGGTCTTGGAAGCAGCACTCGAGAGAGAGAAGGAGTGCTTGAAAGGACTGCGAGTGAGAGGTGGGGGCTTGCTGTGAGATAGAGAGAGAGGCTTGAGGTGAGAGATCTCAAGGTAGAAGGTGCGTAATGAAAGGAGAGGGGGGCACCAATTTATAAGTTAAGCCCCCAGCAGATCTCTCTCCAAATTTTGAGAGAAAAAGTCATTAAAAACAATTTAAAATTAATTAAGCAATGAAAAGGCCATAAACTTCTCCTATGACTCGGTTGGAGCTATTTAAAAGGAAATTGAATTTTGATTGACCAAGGAATAGACAATTTATTTATTATATAACATAGCAAATCAAAACTTGGTCAAACTAGATTTAAAAAATATCTTCTTTATTTTCGTTTCACACTTATATTCTCCAACAATCCCCAACAAAAAGAAGTGTACATGAAGAAAAAGAAGAATAAAATGAGGAATGAAGGAATACTAGAATCCAATGCATTAAATCTAGTGCCTATAGGCTATAAACCAGTCTTAGGATAAATAAGTATGAATAAAAAAACATGGTGACTTAAAATTTCTATGAACCAATGTTCCTTTGTATGACTCAAGGAACCTATCATCCACATTGATTTCTCAACTATGAGTTTGTACATTACGGATTAGCGCTAATAGGCCATGTGCCCTATCTAGATATTCATGAGAGCTCTAGAGATTATGCCTATGTTCTCATAGGAAGCGGCCCCACTTCCACTCTCATATAGGTGAACCCATCAAGTGTATTCTACATCTAAGTAATTAATTCAGAGTTTACACTCGACCTCTCGATATGAAAATGTAGAATAAGCTCTTTATTTACCTGATAGGGATAAATTCTCTATAAATATAAATGATATAGTAGCTCACAGTCAATAGATAACTTGTTATTACCCATATGAACCCACTTCATGGGATCTCTATTCTAGCAGGTTGGGTAACCATCACCTTTGACTTCTGTAATAGCCAAAAGCCCCATCCCCCTCGATGTTTGTTCCACTAGTTTTCTATTTAGTGGTTTAGTCAGAGGATCGGTCAAATTCAACTCTGACCTCAAAAAATCCAAGGATATAACCCTTGTCTCAAGCAGCTGCCACACAATATTGTGCCTTATGCGTATATGCTTGTTCTTCCCATTAAACATTTTACTTTTAGCCTTATTTGTTGCAGTTTGGCTATCACAAGGCATAGACACAGACGATTTTGGCCTCATCCATAATGGGATAATTGACAATAGATTTCTAAGCCACTAAGCTTCAGAACTTACCTTCTCTAGGGCTATAAACTCGGCCTCCATTGTGGACATAGTAATGCAAGTTTGCTTGGATGATTTCCAAGAAACTACACCTCCTCTAAGGATAAAAACATACCCACTAGTGGATTTCATCTCATTTGAATCAAAGATCCAATTGGCATCACTAAATCCTTCAAGGACATTTTGAAATCCATTATAACACAAACAATAGTCATTGGTGCCTCTCAAGTATTTTAATACTCTACGAATGGCAACCTAATGATCCTAATTAGGACTTTGGGTCTATCGACTCAATCTTCCAATTGCGCAAGCAATGTCAAGTCTGGTACAATTTGCCAAGTGCATTAGGCTACCAATATGAGCATACTCAGTTTAGGCAACACGATGTTCTATTTTTTTCTTTAACTATGAGTTGGGATCATAAGGAGTTGACATTTGTTTACAATCGAAGTGTTCAAACCTCTTTAAAATCTTCTAAACATAGTATTCTTGAGAAAGGTTAAGCCCATTAAGTGTTCTATTTATTTTGATTTCTAGAATCACCTCTGCTTCTCTTAGATCTTTCATATCAAACTTAATTGAATCTTAGGAAACTCTTGGTCAATAACAACTTGTAGATTAGTCCAAATATAAGCATATTGTTAACATATAAACAAATGATAATACATGAGTTATTTTCAACTTTGCTTTACCTTGTTTAGGTGCTTGTTTATACCCATAAAGAGATTTAACTAACTTCTGAAACTTTTTGCTCTTCTCTGGAATTACATACACACCCTTCGGAGTTTATCCATATAAAATTCCTCTTCAGTTCACCTATTTGAAGATTAGTGCTTAACATCGTCGGTGTATCATTGAGTTATGAACTGATGTTAAAGCAGTGTTGCCCCTAATTGAGGAATTCCTAATCACTTGAGCAAAGGTATTAAAGTAATCCACACATTTCTTTTGTTTAAAACATTTAGCAAATAAACGTGCCTTATATTTCTCGATAGACCCATCTGGTTTTAGTTTCCTTTTGAAGATCCATTTACAACCTATAGTTTTAGTACCTTGGGGCAAGTCCACTATCTCCCACGTGTGTTTATGCATTATTGATTCAATTTCACTATTAATGGAATCCTTATACTGGTGCATCAAGTGGAAATGCTAGCTTCATATAGATTTCAAAAAGGTCGTCATCAACTAGGAAAGTGTAAAAGTTGTCACCAAGATTAGTTTCTTTCATTTCTCTTTTACTTCTTCTCATTTCTAGTTCAAAAGATCACTGGACTCAACTCTGAGATTTCTTTGAACTTCTTGTTGGCCATTTATTATCTAAGGAAAAATATTTTCAAAGAAGTCAGTATTCTTAGTCTCAATTATAGAGTTTACTTCCCGCAGAGCCATTTTTACGATTTTTATGAGAAGAAACCTATAGAGCGACATATATTCTCTACATATCGATAAATGATGCATCAAGTTGGGACCTAATTTTCTTTTCTTTAGTTCTTGAAGAAGTAATTTTCAACACCTCACACTTTTTGGTATCATTAAAGTGCATATCCTTTCCATAACTCATACGAAATCTTATTAGTCTTCTTGTAGGGTATTATTCTATTTTGAATATGACAGGCGCAGAGGATAACTTTCCTTATAAGTTCAAGGATGCTCTTGGACTTACTAACTTGGCATTCATCATCTCTTTTCTACTCCATTAGATTCAAGGGAATAAAAAGGAGTAGTTTCATGTATAATTTCATGTTCCTCACAAAAGGTATTGAAGGGGTTGGATTCATATTCTCCACTTTTATCAGATTTAAGTCTCTTGATTTTCTTACTTATTTGGTTCTCTACTTCATTTTTATACTTGATGAAAGCATCCATTGCTTCATCTTTGTTTCTTAAAAGATACACTTTTGTATCTCTTGAGTAGATCATCCTGAAGGGTAATATAAAATTAGCACTACCCACCTCTAGTCATGGTGTTTTCAGTCTCACCAAGTCAGCACATGAATCAAAGCTTAATAGTTATGACTTTCTTTCTACTAGTTTGCAAGATTTCTTTACATGGTTTAGATTCCACATACTTCACATTTTCAAGGTTTTCTAAGGATAATTTTGCAATTAAACTTAGTGCACTATTTTCTTAATATAAGAAAAGTTTACATGTCCTAATCTATCATGCCAAACATGCATCACAAGAATCAACTATGTATGTAATACCCCAAAATATGCCTTAACAGTTTGTAGGTATAATTTTAATTTTTCGTAATTTAAATGCAAACATGAAAATGGAGAAACTCGGAATTTGTATAAGATAAAGCAAGGGGAGTAGAATTGAGTAGAGTACTTTAAATAGGGACCACAAATGACATAAGAATAAAAGATTGTATGCCAAATTAGGATTTTTTGTTGGGGTTAAATTGTAAATAGAGAAGGGATGGGAGACTAAAGGGTGTAAATAAAGGGAAAATTTAGATCAAAAGGAGAAGACCAAACTTTGGTATCTCATTTTTGGGAGAAGCATACGGTGAGAGAGAAGGGAAAGAAGAAAGAAGAGAGAAAGAAGAAAGAAAGAGAAGAAAGAAGAAGAAGGAGAAGGAAATCCGAAAGGTGATGATATGTATGGAAGTGGGTTTTATGTGAAACTGAATTTTTGTATGGTTTGTATAGATTGTTATATGGAGTTGAGTATGAATTTGTGGAATTTTATGTGAAATTCCTCCATGAGTAGGTTTGAGGTGTTAAAGGGTGTGATTACTTGTTAGGAGTATGAAATCCTCCCTTTGAGTATGATTTTGGTATGGAAGTATGGGTTTTTATGGATTTGTTTGGATTTTGTATGAATTTTGATGAATTTGGGTCTAAAAGAACCCTACTTGGTATATTGGTTGTGTTTTGGACATGGGTTGGTTGATTATAGTCCTCAATTAAGGAATATTTGTATTAAGGAAATATTGGGGTTTTAGGGGAGATGCTGTCAAAATTTCTCCAAAACCTATGCTTTTGTTTTGGCCATAACTTGGCCATCACTCATCCGAATTGAGTGATTCAAATTCACGAGTAAGCCCAGACTTATAGGAGAACATATCTCCCTTGAAATAGAGTATATCAAATTCAGACCCTTCGGGCTCGAAATTCATCAAAGTGGAGACGATACAGTATGGTGTCACGGCAGGGTGGGACACAATTGTCATTTTCGATTGCTGGCCTCTGGCCCGGATGACCATAACTTCTTTAATGCGAACTCCGTTTCGGATGCTTGAACTCTATGGAAAGCCCTTTGGTCTAGAATCCCATCCATATATAGCTTGATGAAATTGGAACTACGTATTTGGTCTAAATGCACGAAAAGCGATGCAGGCCTAACGTAACCATAGTTATTCATATTAGCGAAATCATAAATAGCTCATAAGCATACATGGTAACCATAGTTATTCATGCATATAATGAATATGAAAGAAAATACCGAAATACAAATAAATGATTGTAAATATCGCATATAATTACTTCCAGGATGACAATAATTATTTGAAGTCTGTTCATCATAACGAGCATGGCTCACGGCATGGATTGTCTGCTTAGAACCTGGTAGAGAGATAGATGGGCATGCCTATTAGGGAAAAACAAGTCTATAGCATACTGATCAGTTGGTCCCGTTTGGGTCATTACTGCGCCTTCGAGCCCTCATAGATGGTCATTGTCTCGTACAATGATAACAGCGCCTTCGGGCCCTTATAGATGGTCATTATATCGCACAATGATAACACGCCTTCGGGCCCTTATAGACCACTGTTTCGTACAGTGAGTATAGCGTCTTCGGGCCCTTATAGTTTCCTTTATCCACTTCTAAGGTTTATGTAGACATGAAACATAAAACAAATGACTTGAATATGACATATGAAATGATATGAGATGATAAGAGAAGCACTTGCCATTATGCGATAACAAACAACTCTTGTGATAAGAACAAGAAACAAAGTGTAAAAATGATATGAAATGTATATGAACGTTGATAAGAAATGAAACATGATATGATAAGCAAATATGAGATATGTATAAGCATGTTTAAATGATAGGATATGTTAGATGTATATGCATGTGTATAGAAGTGTGATGACATGTGTTAGTGGTCGTCCATGGGTTTATTTCCACTAAGTGTAAAGCTTAGCACGGGTTTCATACGTGTAGATGGGAGCCGAGAGAGCGAGAGGGACGGGATGATCGCGTGGGTCTGGGGTCAACACATCGTGGGTGCTCACTTGAAGACTTTTTGGTCTATTTTGTATATGTAATATCCTTTTTGTTATTTGTAAACAAATGAAGCAATGTAAATATTGTAAATGTTGAACACTTCCATGTATGAAGCTTGTATATATTTTGTAATCCGCTGCTATAGGATATAGTACAAGTTAAGTGTTTAACATTATATGAATGAACAAGCTTAAAGGTTATAAGTTTAAAAAAAAAATGATGACACTCTCGCTTGACACCAAATGCCAGGTTGGGGGCGTCACAATGTAAGTAGAAGAAGAAGATGTTTTATTATTCATTATTTATGAAACATTCAACATAAAGAGACCTTGATTACAATAACCATTTCCAACAAAAGCATCATTCTTTATTAACACTATATTGTCTGAATCAAACATGATCCCTATCTGCTTTCTGAATATTAGAACCAAGACTAAGTTCCAGCGAATATCGACACATGGAGAACATCCTTGAAGTGAGTACTTTTCACGAGGTTAACTTAAGAACTTTCCTTTTCCAATGTAGGGGATGATCTAGAATCACCCATGAACACTTTCCTCTCCTTCCTTCACCATGGCATAGGAAGTAAATGCACTTCTGTTGCCACATATGTGACTGGAAGCCCTAGACTCTACCACTCAATCCTTCATATCGGTGACCATGTTCACCTCAAAGGATACTATTGTTGCAATCACCTCTGTTTATGCTAGATTTGCTCTTGGGTTGCCCTTATCAATTTTCTTTCTATGGCGACATTAAGGTGCATGGTGTCTAAGCTTGCCATAGAAAAAACAGTTACTCTCTTTTTAAAGGTGGGATTTTGGACCTTGTTTGATGAGTTGGCCTTAGTCTCTTAGGCCTATTAAATTTGGGCCTTGGTTTCTCTTCTACCTAATTTGCCTTAGAGGATAACTCCTTGGCTCTTTTAGCTTTGTCCCTAGTTTTATTTTGTCCTTCAATCCTAATAAGTATTATAACATCTTCTAGGGACATTTGTTTCCTTTTGTGTTTCATGCTATTTTTGTAGTCTTTCCAAGAATTTGGAAGGGTCTCTATAAGGTAGCCAGCTACAAAAGGTTTATGTCTTCAATGACTAGGCCATTAATCATCATGTGGTAGTCATGTATTTGAGACGATACATCTCTATCCTCAGTCATTCAAAACTTTCTAAAATTTCCTTATGGCATATTTTTTGTGTTGACATCTTCTACTATGTATTTTTAGTTAAACATCCTAAATTTCTTTTACAACTTTATATTAACAATAGACATCAAAGAGTTCATTTGCAAGTGTACTAAGAATGGCATGCCTAACTTGTTTGCTCCCATTTAGATAAATCTTCAAAGTCACTCTTGGGTTTTGGGTATGTCAAGATATGCCCTAGGTTCACAACATCAATGGAAAAATAAACCCTTTCTTACCATCTCTTAAAGAATGTCCAAAATGGTCAATCTTGGAAGTGTCGGGACAGGTGTGAAATAGGGAGGTCTCTATCAATTCAAGGAATTGAATCTGCTTTAAGATTGTTGGTTGAACTTGGTCTTTTGGGTGAATAGAAACCAAGACAGTAGTAAGAGATGTGCTAAATACACCAGGAAAGTACCCAAGTAAGTGAGGTCACAATGGTCCGCTATACCCTACTTGCCTTAAGCTCTTCTCTCCTTGTCGATAGACCTTTCCTAGACATGTACTAACAAGTTACCACTTACTGCCATGAGCTCTAATACCACTATTAGAAGGTTCCTAAGAAAGATTAGGAATATCATGAATTGAGGCTCAAAACAAGCCAAACAATCGAATCCATCAAGCAAGACGACTTATCCGATCGAATTTATCGGCGATGCAATCGCATTGTCCTTAAAGCATATTCTCCTCTGCTTGTAACCTCTGCAATGTAACCGACACTCTGCTCTAAGATTCAACAACATATCTCACCCCAGCGCACTTGATAAGATACAAGACAACTCAACAATAATATTCCTCCAACGAAATGTGTTTTGTGATAAAACACTTGAAATTAGTAAGAGCGCTGGGGAGCACTAAGATGTAGGAGCGCTTGAAAGCACTTGAGAGTGAGAGAGAGCTGAAAGCACTCCCAGCCAGTTAGAAAGTGTTGTTTTGAGTGAAGATCTCGTAAGATGCCAGAATTTAAAAAAGCAGAGTCGACACCATTTAGCAAAGGAAGCTCTAATTCGCTTTCTCCAAATTTTGAATGAAAGTCATTAAAAAATAATTTAAAATTAATTAAGCACAAAAAAGGTCATAAACTTCTCCCTGTGACTGATTGAAGCTACTTAAAAGGAATGAATGAATTTAAATTTTGACTGACTAAGGAACAACAATTTATTTATTATATAAAATAGCAAATCAAAACTTGGTCAAATTGGATTTCAAAAATATCTTCTTTATTTTCGTTTCACACTTATATTCTCCAACACCACTCAACCAAATCTATAGTTTCCAAAAATCACTCTTGCTGGAACAATCCACAAAACCTAAACCCCGAATGAAAACATAGATTCTTCCATTTCCTGGCATGCTCTTAGAGACGAACAAATCAATGCAAATAATCTTTTATGAACTATCAAATATACAAAGAAGAAACAAATATTCAAATTATGCATAACGCCTAGTAATCATTGTTTACTGCCATGACGAATTGGGATATCTAATCCTCGTATGCATGACCTCCCATTAAACTCTAATACCATATTAAATTAATTGATTTTTCTAAAATTTCTGCTTATAAGATTTAGGTTTAATATACTCATAGTGTTTAACAAATTTGACATAAAGATGGGGAGTTACACAAAAATCTGCAGTGAATTGTGGTACCGACTATATAGAAGGCACTAAATGTAATGATGTAATTGCTGGAAGTAATTACCTTCTCAAGTCACAGAATTGAAACAAACATAAATCACGAAATACACAGAATCAAGATTTGGGATCAATTGAGAGGAGACTATATATCACCCTATCCCTAGTTCTCCCCTTCAGAATACGGAACTTCCTGAGAAGCCCCTCTCTCTGGAACCCAGCCTTCTCCAGCACCCTCTGCGACCCGCCATTCTCCACATCCACCAGCGCCTCCAGCCTCTCCAAATGAGGCCACTCCTTAAATATAGTCGAAGCCACCATTTTCACGGCCTTGGTCGCAATCCCCTTTCCCCAATACTTGGAAGCCAGCACATAACCGTTCGTTTCGCATCTATCACCGCCGTTGTTTCGTCGACACTGAAATAGCCCCAATCGCCTTGTTGTCGAGGCAAATCGCTCTGAACCATGGGCAGGAATTACTGTGTTGATGAAGTCGATTCCATTTCCCTTGAAGCGTAGGTGTCCTGCAGAACGCTCACCTTGTCGTCTGCGGCCCAGACCATGAAATCGTCTATGTCGGAAAGATCCAACGGCCGGAGGGAAAGCTCCGGGGATCCATTCTGGCCGTGTTTTCCGCTTATTTCTTCCATGTAAGAATGCTTTCGATGAAAGGCAAAGAGATGAGGTGTGGTCTCCAAGCTGTTGAATCTATGGCTTTCTATATAGGAAAGAGGTAGAGAGAAGTTGCTTGGAAATTGAACGAGAAATAAGGTCAATTCTGAATAGCCATGGGCGAGCTTGAGTGGTCAGCAAGAATGTTGAATATATGGGTTTTTTTTTTTTTTTTTTGACATGTATTTACTTTGCATTAGTATCATTTTCCTTTACAAATTCATTCTCAAAGGACTCTGAATCTTGTACCCTTTCTTTTTCTATGCATGTTTGAGCCCTTACACTTTTTATTTTTGTTTGTAACACTTTATAAAATTTTGAAAATCTTAAATTTTAATTCCGAAAGTATATTTTAAAGATTTTCTAAAGCTTTCATAAATTATAAAGCTAAACTTTCAAAAAATTACGAATTTAAGTCAGCATTCTTAAACGACATTTTCAAATTAACTTATCGTAATACCCCAAATTATACACCGATCGTTTTATAACATGCTTAAGGAGCACAAAGAACGATATTTTTCTCAAATAAAATAATAAAAGCAAAATAAAATAAGAAAAACCCAAATTAATCTATGGTCGGCAGAACAGTAATTTACTAATCCGTGGACTTAAAAGGTCATAAGATGATAAGATTATGCGCTAAGTAGAATAATAATGTTGACAGTAAATAATGGTAGCACGGGGCGACCACCAGCGAAAAATCTAAAATCGACTCAGAATTGATAAGACCAAACACGCTTTAAACATATCCCATTTTGGCTCAATTAGTAAGATTTATGTGTATAAAAGAAGAGGAGAAGAAGAGAAAAGAGGTTATAAGAAAAGAAAAGAAGGAAGAAAGGAAGGAGAGAGTTAAGAAAGCTTGAAAGCTACTGATACTAAGCAAGGAATCAGATTAATACAAGGTACTGGATTGCATGAATTGGCGCTGGGTTGAATTTTCCAACCTCTTTCTTTGTTCATATGTGGTGTTAGAAAATCCTAACTCATAAATGTGTTTGTCGGTTGTGGTCCTCACGAAGAATATTTTATGTAGAGAAAAGTTGGGTTTTAGGGGAGATGTTGTCCTTTTTTTTTTTAACCCATGTTTTGTTTTCATTTATAAATTGGTCATCACTTATCTAAATTGAGTGATTCAAAATTTTGGGTAAACTATATTTCTAGGATAACAAATCTTCTTAAAATATGTGGCGTAAATTTGGACCCCAAGCACCTAAATTGCCAAAGGGGGAGCTAGTCGCATGCACACACCCTGGCTGAGCTGACATTTGAGGCCTTGCAGCTGACCATAACTCGCCATCACTCATCCAAATCGAAAGTGATTCAAAATTCTAGTAAAGTAGACTTCTAGGATAACAACCATTAAAATAGGTATATGTAAATTGTAGAATCTCAAGACACCTGTAAATTAAAAGTAAGCTAGTCGCATAACACTGGAGTCTTATTTTGACATTGTAGAAATGTCTCATTATTATACTTATAGTTTGAGTTTCATCATTCATCTGAGCGATTCAAAATTCAAACTAGACTTTAGATTAAATCTCCCTTTAAATGGGGGCCTCAAATTCAAACCTATCGACCAAGAAAATTTGCCTGTGCGGAATTGCCAGAAGCAATAATGATAATATACTTTAAATACATGAAAATGCAAAGATAAGAGTAAATGATCATAATGACAGATATGATTAATGACAACAATAGTTATTCGAGATAGTAGATACAATTAATACGAAATAAAAATGATTTATTCGCTGTAACTGCAGCAGATACGAGCATGCCTATTATGGATAAAAAAGTCTCTGCAAGATAATGGGACAATTAGCCCCGCCAATAATATGTACTTCGAGCCCTTATAGAGGTCATTTTCTTGTACAATGATAACAGCGCTTTCGGGCCCTTATAGAGGTCATTGTCTCATACAATGATAATAAAGACATTCGGGTCTCTTATAGTTCCCAGATCCACTTTAAGGCATATACGCACATGAAACATAAAAAAAATGAAAGTTAATACGCAAACGATACTTAATACGATAAATGCATACGATACGAAGTATACTAATCGTTATGTACGATAAGTATATCGTGACAAGAACAAGAAGGAAGTGTAAAACGACAATGAAATGTATATAAACAATGATAAGAAATGAAACATGATATGATAAGTAAGTATGAGATATGTATAACCATGTGTAAATAATATGTATGAAATATGTATATTCATGTATCTAACTTGCATCCTACAAGGTCATTCCACAAGATATTCCCACTAAGCTATAGGCTTCAAAGACTATGTCATCCGCGTAGGTACGTAAGAAAACCAGAAGTCCTAACAATCCGCATCGCAATCCGCGTCAACACAATACTGGAAGCTGTTCAAGACCACTATGATCTATTTTGTATATGTATTTTTTTTTTTTGTAAACAATGTAAAGTTTGAATATGTTGAACATCCTATTTATGGAGTTTGAATATATTTTGTAATCCGCTGTTACAAAATATATTTCAAATTAAATGTTTACCAATATATGAATGAACAAGTTTATAGTAAACAAAAAAGAAAAAAAAAATGATATCTGACTGTTACAGTTTAAGTAGTAACTGAGCGTTACATTCGAACTTAAAGTATTACTTGAATAAACATGTTCTAAAATTTTTGGAAATTGTGAATTTAAATGGGAAGTGGCTTTTAAAGAAACGCTTTCTAAAATTTTGAATACTGAAAGTGTCTTTTGGAAGTACATTTTCCATAATTTTAGATTATTTTTTTTTAAATTTGAAGTGAAAGTGTCTCTTAAAGAAGCACTTTCTAAATTTCGAAAATAATGAATTAAGCTCAAAGCGTCTTTTTAAATATACATTTTATTTTATTTACTTTGAAAGTATTTCTTCAAATACACTTTCTATAATTTTAAATTTTTTGAATTTAAGCAAATGTCTATATTGAATAAACACTTTTTAAAATTTCATAAATTCTGAATTTAACTGAAAGTGTTTCTACTTTCTAAAATATTCAAATGTTGAACTGAAAGTATCTTTTGAATAAACAATTTCCTTAATTTTGTAAATTTTAAAATTAGACTTAAAGCATCTTTTACACTTTCATAATTTTGAAAATTTTGAATTGAAATTGAAAATGTCTTTTGAAATTTTTGAAATTTAGATTGAAAATTAAAAATAAATCTAAAAAAGGCATGGTTCGAAAAATAATCTCAATTTTAGTATAGTTTTATTCACATAGGTTTTCCACTTATGATGAAGAGTAAAAAAAAGAGTAAAAGTGACTCTTCAAAAGAAAGTTTCAGTATAAATTCAAAAATTAAGAATTAGCGAAAGCGTTTTAAAAAACATTTTCAAATTAAATTCAAAATTTATAAAATTTTATAAAGTGTCTTTAAAAGCATTTTCAAGCTTAAATTACAACATATGAAACTTTAGAAAATATTTATTCAAAAGACACTTTCAATTAATATTTAAGGTTTTCAAAATATTAGAAAGTGTTGTTCAAAAGACACTTTTCACATGGAAAAATGTGCACTAAATTAACCTTTTGTATTTAAGGAATTTTTTTAGGCTAAAGTGATGTTTGTTGTTTGGTTTTTTGTTGAAAGCTAAATAGCTTTCAGTATTGAATTTGTTTGTTTTTTAATTTTTTAATGACTTATTGTTGAAATTTTTAAAAAAATTATGAATAGAAAAAACCAAAATATTTGGTTTTTTCTATTCAGAAAAAGTCATCTTCTAAAACAAGAAACACTACTTTTGCCCAACAAGATGGAAAGCTAGCAGCACTCACTACTAAATATTAAAAAATAAACAACTTAATATTTAATACTATTAAGTACCATTTAACATTAAAAGTTACATTCAATATTAAGTAAAAAAACAACCGACCTGGGCATTATGCAAATCCCTTAAATGATCAGGGTTTGGTCTACAAGTGACACTTATTGGGAGTTCGATCATGTTACATATTAGGGGGCTCCATATTTATCTAAAAATAATAAAATTCCTTCAATACAAAGGTTGAAAATAATTATAAATCTAATATACTTTTACATTGTTGAAAGTGTTCTTCAGTACATTTTCTAAAATTCTCAAAACCTTACATTTTAATCGAGTTTCTTTTGAATAAACGCTTTAAAGTTTCATAAATTATAATTATAAATGAAAATGTTTCATAAAGAGACACTAAAATTAGGATTATTTTTCAAAACATGTTTTTTTTTAGATTTATTTTTAATTTTTATATTATTTTTCCAAAACTCCTCATATTAGGGCATGTTTAGAATCATGTAATATCTAGGTTATTTATTTCATCGAATTTCATTTGGCACAACGTAAATACAACTTAATAACACAAATAAATTTCAAACATTAAAATCTTATCACGTTTCTTAAATTCAATTTTGCCACGTTATTTAGAATTTTGTGACATGATATTTCTTCACCAATTTTTACCATGGTATATTTATGCTTTTGCCGTTTTGGGAGTTTTCACCTAAGTGAGGGTCGGAACCAGGTAAGGTTTAGTGGGTTTTTAAAAAAAAATTATCCCATGTAGCTCATATTACTAGAACTCAAGCCGAAGGCAATGCTCTAATAATCATATATAAGATCAGACTGATCCTATTTAAAATAATGTTTAATGTGCCCAACACCGATTCGTACATAGTAGTGTCTCTAATCAACAAAATTTGTATCCTAAATTCCTCCTATTGTCGTAGCAAAGTTACTATAGTATAGCGGTTTTAGGGTCGAATACAATGATGGGTTTTCTTCAGATAAATGACTTCTATGTTGAGCTTAAAACCGGTGAACCCAATTCGATTTTAAGGTTTGCAAAAACAGGGAGTTTGGATGGTTGAAACTGAAAATAAACTGGCAAAAATAAGAAAATAATAAAAGAGATCTCCTTAGTTATCAGATGTTAGGCTTAGATCCTAAAGAACCGAGATTTGTGGTCATTTCCTCTGGCTGAGAGGATGACCTATAGTCATCTCCTAACCTGATCTTCATTTAAATATCAAACCCCAACCTAAAATAATTATCCTTTTCAAAATTGCCATGATTCATCGAAAGATTAGTATCACCGAAAGGAGGGCATGCCTCCTCGACTCACCTTACAATAACCCATGAGGATAATCTAATGAATCTCAATGGATCTAGCAATAAGCATCCACCGAACCCTAAAAGATTATCAAATATCATCATTCAAGGTGAATGGAAGGGGTTGTAACTAAGATTTGAAGAGAAACTAAAAATAATCAGTTGAATACCTCCACATTGAAAGCCATGAGAACCCTCTGCTACACCCAATTCCTCGTCAAGAGGCCTCCTTCAAGGAAGAGAGGGTTTTAACCACTCATCCTCCAAGTCAGTCATCCTCGAGGTGCTCACGCCAGGTGCGAGAGAAAAAGAGAAAACGAGTAGGAGAAAGAGCTGGAAAGTCAAAGCTTCCGCCAATTTTATTATCGAGCAAAAAGTTGTCTTTGCCACGCATAGGTTTATATATCGCCTCAGCCTAAGCAAAATTACAAAAGTTAATCCAAAATCAAAAGTTATTACAAGGACAATTTTGGAAGAAAACCAAAGTGACAAAAAGGAGTCAAAGGTAGTACGCAGAAGTCAAGGTGAAGAATGAACAAGTGGCTGCATGATGAACAAAGGCGCGCAGGAAGGAAATTTCAAGAGAGCAGGTCAAGGTAATTCAGAAAATTTCGCGAAGTCAGAAATTTCACAAGCTGCGTATCACAGTCAGGAAAATTTGCTCGCCAAATTTCCCAAATTCTAATTTCTGGCATTTTCGTCTTTCTTCCTTCGTCTCGATTTGCAATGCTGAGTTTGACTCGAATTCTTCTTACTTGAATTGACTAAACAATTTTGGCATAAATAGCTTGTAAAAACTGCAAAATTTTCCACAAAATGTGATCAGTAGCATAGCCGGGACCTTAATGTGCCAATTGGCTAATTATGTCATTAGTATTACAAAAAAGTACTCAAACTCTATAATAAATCAGGTTTAAAATAGCACTTTTGAGCACTAATCAAAACACAAGCCCAATGACAGCTTAAGAGGATTAAAAGGTGCCTAATACTAACGTCGAATCTTGATGATATCCTCTAACCACGTGCCTAACGAGTCTAATTCCACCCCTTCAAAAGATCGTAATATAATCGCAAGGAATTCAGATAAAGGAAAACACTCCACCTCCACCAATTAGGAAAGTAGGATATTTCTAATCATCGCTTCCTCAATTATCCCTTGTTAATCGGGTTAACGATAAGGAAAGAAAATCTCTTGCCCACGGAAGAAATATCGCGGTCACCTCCAACAAGGAAAGATATCGCTCAATATCGCTATCTAACTAGGAAAGCATTACGATCATCCATTATAAATACTGTGCCACCCCCACCTGAAAGGTAATGCACAAGAAATTCATTCCCTAAGGGGCTGATTTTCTTCCAATCGAAAAGAACTAACTTAGGCATCGTAGAGGCAACGGGCGATCCCCACCAATCCTTTTGTTTCTTATTTTCAGAGTGAGTCAACATTCGTAGTCAACGATCCAAATTTCAAAGACCTTCCTAGCAAGTTCCGTACCGCATGAAAAAGCATCACCGCTCACATTGGCTCCGCGAATCTACGCTCCTTTACAAATAAAGCTGATCTCTCAGTGACTGATGGTATAAACTCGGAACACAAGCAAGACCCACGCCAACCCTCCAAGGATGCAAGAACAGCAAGGAGGCATATATAACCGACCTCTTAGAGGCACACTAGAAACTCTGCACACCAATACCGACGAGACAGAGGCGCTCCGTCTCACCAGCCAACATCTGCTGAGAGAGTTGGAGTAACTCATCAGACAAATGCAACGCCCCAGGAGGCGCGACAGGCCCGAGAAGGCCAAAACCCCATTACCCAAGAAGAACAGCAACACCCCGACCCTCCTCGAGAAGCAGATGGAGAAGGAGAAACTAGCTAAGCCAGGGAGCATGATCCTTACAAACCCCCCGAAGAGAATCGCAATAAGAAGAGGCATGGAAAGGACGATAAGCGATGAACCCGCCCTTATCGCCAGGAAATGGGAGCAAATTTAGAGCAGGTTCAAAGACATCCAACAAACAACTTCAACCACATGAAGGAAGGTAAAGGTCAAACCTCCGCCTATGGACGCCCTAGTACAACAAACTGAATCCCCGTTCACAGCTGGGGTGTTGCACTTCCCTCTTCCGGCAAAATTCAAAATGCCGCAAGTAGAAACGTTCGACGGAACAAAGGACCCCATCGATCACCTCAACACATATAAGAACTAGATGGAGCTGCACGAATATCAGGACCCCATTCGGTGTAGAGCCTTCGCTATCATGCTAAAGGGCCCAGTGTTGGCTCTGCGCACACTCCCGCCATCTTCCTCCCATCTTTCACAGAAGCATCGCATTCGGCTCTCCCCACTTTATTGGAGCAAGGACGTACAAGAAGCTAAGTTATCACCTTCGACCATAAAGTAGAGCTCGCAGGAGAGCCTGAGGTCATATGCCTTAGATTCCAATCAGAAGTCGCAAAATGGATATTCCCAACCTAAAAATTCGCCATTATCGTCATCGCAGGTCAGTGCAATCAAGACCCAATGTTCTATCTCAAAGAACCTCTGGATAGCATGGCCGAGGTCCTCGCCAAAAACAAAGAAGTATATCAATCCGGTGAATAAGCCCTTGTCCAAGCAAAGAGCTCTACCTAAAGGAAAAGAGCAGGGGGCGACAAGAAAGGGAACGGCCCCAAGAGGCGCACAGGACAAATCCTCAAGGAGGAGTAGGGAAATGTGGAGCGGTCCCCAAGAAGGCGAGGAACGGGTCGAGACTGGCTTGGGACTGACTCTACCGAAGCACAAGAATCCAGATTCACCTCAAGAATACACCCCTCGACAGCCTGTCACAAGTCCCGTATGGCGTAACATGAAAAATTTCGAGGTGGCCACTTCAAATAAGGTCGACCACGAAAAAAAGACAATACCAAATACTGTGAGTTCCACAGGGATAATGGACATCGAACCGATGACTACATCCAATTGAGGAAACATATTGAATACCTGATTTGACGCAGACATCTTCGCCGTTAAGTGGCCTCAAAAGGGCAAGAACAAGTCCAGCCACCACCACCTCGTCAGCCAACCCCAGCTTAGCACCAGCCGCCCTTGGGAGAAATCCACGTAATCTCCGAAGGGTTCGCAGGAGGTGGAGAGCCCAGCTCAGCCAAAAAGGCCCACCTGCGCACCATTACATTAGGGGAAACATAAGAGGTACAAGTCGTATCCAAACTTCCTCGGCTGGATACTACTATAACCTTTTCGGACTTCAACATGGAGGGCTGCCAACATCCCAATGACGATCCACTTGTGATAAAGGTCGTAGTGGCCAATAAAACGATCCACAGGGTGCTCGTCGACAACGGAAACTCGGTCGACATCATCTTTGCATCAGCCTTCGACAAAATGGGCATTGGAAAGGAGAAGCTAGAGCCCATCAACACCTATCTACATGGGTTCTCTAGAGAAAGAGTGCTGCCCTTGGGGTCGATACAGCTAGTGCTCACTTTGGGAGACCCCCCATGCCACAACAACAGTAAGATTTCTCATAGTAGACGCCCCATTAGCCTACAACATGTTATTGGGTAAATCCTCCTTCAATACCATAAGGGCCATCCTCAGCTGTCACGCAGTTTATCGAATTTCCAGTGCGAATGGAGTGGGAATGGTCAGGAAACAATGCATGCTTGAGTGTTACTCGGCCTCGATGAGCAAAAAGGTTGACCCAACATCAATATGGACGAATTTCGACCGCCGCGGGCCAGAGGTGAGCACCGACCGTCGCCCTCGAAGAGCTAAAGCTTATCTGACTTGGCGGTAGCAAAACACCACCGTCTCATGGGATCCCCAAGCTAGGCAGAGACATCAGGCCCTCTCATGTTTTCTAAAAGCGGAACATGGAGTGTCGCACAGGAAGCGAGGAAGACATGGGTGGAATCGACCGGCGGTGATCACCACGGGCCCGGAAACGTCGGTTAAATCTGCACTAGATTTGGTCGGCGAGAAGGAGTTTTGCCCGGAAAGCCAGGCGATTAATGAAGAGGTCGGCAAGCTCCTCCAAGCAAATGCATTCAGAGAGGTAGAATATCCTGAGTGGTTAGCCAACGTTGTTCTCATCAAAAAAGCAAACGACAAGTGGCGGCTTTGCATTGATTTCACAGACATCAACAGGTCCTACCCGAAAGATAGCTTTCCTTTACCTCGGATCGACCTCATAGTGAACGCCACGGCCGGTCATGAACTCCTTAGCTTCATAGACGCCTTCTCTGGCTACAATCGGTCGATGTGGATTTGTGACCGAGAAGACCTCATTCGTCCTTCAGGCGAGGAACTATTGTTATCGAAATTTGATGCTCTTTGGGTTGAAGAGCGTAGGAGCCACGAGTTGGTGAGCGAGATTTTTCCAAAAGCAAATTGGAGCATGTATGGATGTATATATAGATGACATGATGGTAAATCCAGTAAAGTAGAGGCTCCACGCAACCCCACACCTAGTAGGGGCGTTCCGGGTCTGGCTTCTGATATGAGAAGTTAAATCCGGCCCGAATGCGTTTAGGGTCTCCGTTGGGAAATTGTTAGGTTTTATAGTCAACAGTCGAGGGAATAGAGGCAAACTCAGATAAGATAAAGGTCGTACTTAACATCTTTGCCTCCTTGAGCATTAAGACATTCAGACGAGGGGGCGACACGTGTCTAAGGCTAGTGACAAATGTCGGCCTTTCTTTCAGGTTCTGAAAAAGGCCTTCCAGTGGTATGCACACAGCCAGGAGGCGTTCACGGCACTCAAAACTTACCTGAGCTCTCCCCCCGTTCTAGTAAGCTCGTCCAAGGGAGAACTCCTCATTCTCTACCTAGTCGTTTCATACTTCTCAACTAGTGCCGCCCTGGTAAGAGAGCAGGATAGGGTGCAAATGCAGTCTTGTGCAGTCGGCTAGGTAGGGAGTAGAAGGAGAAGATACGAGATGGAGAAGGCGATCTAGCATTGGTAGCATCCGAGGAAAACTCAGGCCTTACTTCCTGACTCATACTAGTTGAAGTCAGTGAGATATCCGATGGAAGCCGAAATGCATAAACGAGGGAAACCTCTAGAAGGCTAATAAAAGAGTGGGGTATAGATTTGATGGGTCGACGCCAGTGCGAGCCGGGGCGAGTAAAGGGCAGATCTTGGCGAGATTTCATCATGGAATTCGCAGCCCGAGTCTACGAGAGGCTACCCGACTAGCGCTGACCTCCCCGAAGCCCGAGGAGATTATCAGTTGTGAGGGCCGCTAATGCCGAGACGGTGCGGGTCGATCGACCTCTCGGGCGGGATAGATCACGAATACGCCCTCATATTCGACTGAGGAATGAGGTAGAGATATGAGGGCATCATCATTTGGACTTAACCTCAAATCCAGCCGTAGGCGGGTTAATTGGAGTGATGAGCTCCCCCGATTGGTGTTAAAGCAGGATAGAGACTCTGAGGTCAGAGGTGACAGAGATGATCTTATGTCTAAAAAAAGGTGCGAGAGTTGCTTAAGAAGTTCATACCAGGTTGGTCAGGCATGTACCCGAGCGGAGGAATTCCCGGGCGTGCCTTGCGAAATTGTGATGACCTCACTGAAGACCTAGAGCGGATTGAGCATTTGAACACCTCCCGAACCCTCGAAATTGTAAGCATCGACAACGGGGAGAAGTCTCCCTGTGATTCCGGCAGAAATTTGGATGGACCTATGCTGACGGGTACGAATAGCACAAGTTTAAAACATTTGACCAAGTTTGACCCAATGATTAATGTATGTGGGCCCAAGTTGACTTTTTCAAGGATGAATAATTTTGAGTTAACTAAGGGCGTTTCATAGGCCTTGTCGTCTGAGTTCGCAGACGGGTTGTGAGCGTCGAGAAATCGGAGCTTCTGAATAAAAAGTTATGGCCACAGGGAGTTGGTGACGGTGTTGCAGCGGTGTCAAGTCGATCGAGGGTTTTTTGCTGAAAGCGACCTACCAGGCTCTCTATAAACCTAGTTTTGCGTGCCCGAATAGAACCACAGCCCGAAACCTCATTTTTCGGCTCAACCTAAAACTCCCCCAGACCGTGAACCGGCCCCGGGTCGTTTTACGACCGTTTCGAATCATTGTCGGGTTTTGGCCAGAGTAGGAGACTAACCAGGCCACCACTTGTACGGCGCCCGGCCCGGAGGAGCAGTATTCTGCGACGGAATTTCAAAACGGCCGTAGTCGGAGCTGGCTCGGATCGGGCGGCGAGCGCGACGGCCAAGCCACGATGGGTGCCGGTTTCTTCGTTTTCCGGCCATTCCAGGCCAACCCATACCTCCCTGCCCCCATTTTAGACCCTCACGAGAACTCATTCAGTGGTCCTTTTCACATATTTCTCATAGTTTGAGAGAATACGACGCAAAAACAAGTTAATCGAGTGATTGAATCAGTTTACCCTCATTCACCACCAATAGTAACTTTGGAGAAGTGCAGGGATCGCTCTGATCTACAGTCTCTTGAATTAGTTGATATAAAGGTTGCAAATTGAGTAAATGTTTGGTTGGTTCCATTGAGTCCATTCAGAGATATAAAATCTTAATTTGCAATAGATATCTCAACTAAATCAATGAGTAAATGAGATAATTAACAAATGGGATATTACATTTATTGGAGTTCAATTTGAAGTAGTCTCCGAGGGTAAAAAGCCCCAATTTTGGATCTTTGGGTGTAGAGCCGCGGCTGTATAATTGGACTTGTCGAGTCGATTTAGATAGTTCCATAGTTAGAAACTATTAAGACATTTGGGGCATCCCAATGTCTTTGGTTTAGTTATTGGAGCCTAAATGGTATTTTATTATATTACAGGCACTCACGCTGAGCCTAGAGACGATCCTCTGAGGGAGACGGGGCGGCGTCGTAGTCTGTGAGTGGTTTATATACTTTAAATGCTTTGGGGTATTATTATGATATAAAATGGTGAGTAGAATTATTTTATATATATATATATATATATATATATATATATATATATATATATATATATATATATATTATTTGATCGAATGGTTGGTTATGCATAAATATAATTATTTGTTTTTATATAAACAAGTTATCATTTCATGTGAATTTTGTTAACATTTTAAATATTTGGAAATTTTACTGAGTTCATGGATAAATTTGTGGTATTTAAACATTTTGGTGCATGGATTGAGGTTTTAAACTACTTTGAAAAGTTATTGATTTAAGAAATGGATTTTGAGATTTTGTGAAATGATTATATCTGATATCGTTGGAAAGGTATATGTAGTGGGGATATTGTGTTGGTTGTTATAAGTTGATGTACGAATAGTGCGGAGGTTGATTCGGTATTTATATTACGAATTACCTTTGGGTTTGCCACGGCGTCGTGAGGTTGGTTTCATCCAACGGTTATATATTATTTCCACGACCGTGAGGTGGGGTTACACAGGGTTTGCCACGGTGTCTTGAGGTTGGTTTCATCCAACGGTTACATATTATTTCACGGCTAGTGGTCGGGTTTGCAAACGGTTTATTATTATCATTGTTACCACGGCACCTTTCAATGTTGAGAGTCGTGAGGTGGGGTATCCCATGGTTTATGATGGGAATATGGTACGGTACATTGTTGAATTCTGAGTAAGCTATAACCATTTCAATATTTATGGTTATTGTATTTCATGATTTTTCTTACGACATGATGTTGATATATTTATGCTAAATTTTTAGGTTGAGAATAAATATAGGTGATAATTTTCTTAATAATAATTTCGGTTAAATTTTTGAGCATGAATTTCATATTGTTGACTTGGGTATAAGTTTGGGTTTTGTGAAATGATTTTAAATAGGGGACCTTGCAAAAGAGTGGACGTGAGGTCTTGAGAGAAGAAATGTTCGAAAATGAAAACCTTATTTTCCTTATAAATTATACCACTCATTGAGATTTATTATCTCGCGTTTTATTGTTTTAAATCCGTTCTCTAGGTCCAGGCAGTCCGTAGAGAGACCTACCTCGAATAATGAAACTGCATCACTCTTCTAAACATTGGTATCTATCTTATCTATCTGTCCTTATTTTATTGGACTTATTTATTTTCATTTGTACTCCTAAATTCGCAAACACCCTTAAAATGCTCTAATCTTAGTATTGAACTCATATGAGACTTTATTATGTATTAATACAGTAGTTTATGACCCTCTGATAAGATAGGTCGGTTGTGGTTATTTGTTATGAATCTTTTTATATATTTAGGTATTATATATTAATGCATGTGTTTTACTTTCTTTCTTAAAGTGGGGTTCCATTGGATATTCCCTAAGGGTATGCAGAGTGGGAACTGCTAGAAGCGAGACCACTCCCTCGAGGAATCCTGGGAAGGTATCCTAGTCGGGTCCTGTCAGACCCCATCTGGGATTACTTGGTGGATGGTACATTGCTAAGCGACCCAAAGGAGGCATCCAAACTCAAAGCGAGATCGCAAGATTCACCGTTCATCGGGAGACCCTTTATAAACAAGGCTTCTCTACGCCCATTCTTAAGTGCGTAACGAAGGAAGACACCAACTATATACTCAGGGAGGTATACGAAGGCATCTGTGGCAACCACATCGGAGCCCGGACCTTAGCAGGAAAAACCTTGAGGTAGGGGTACTCTTGGCCCCTGGTACTCGAGAGCAGAAAGAGCGGATTTAGAAAATGCAAAGCTTGTCAGGAGCATGCCGAGATCTCTCATCTCCCATCCGGTCGCTGACGTCAGTCATAAGCCCCTGGCCTTTTCAACAATGGGGGCTGAACATCTTGGAATTTACCCGTGGAAGGGGCTGATGCAAATTCATCATTGTAGTTTGTGGACTATTTTGCAAATGGGTCGGCCCGAGACCCTTAAGCGATCACGGAATGGAAGGTGCAGCGGCCGATGCGGCGTTATATAATATGCAGGTTCGGGATCCGAGGTCCTCGTGTGATGGCGGAAGCGGTTCGCCGATCCCGAGTTTGCAGGGTTTACGTGGCGAGCTGAAATCCAAGAACTACTACTAGTCCCGGCTCATGTGATCTGATGATAGAGCGAAACAAGGTCATATAAGGACTACAAAGGTAGCCCAAAAACCAAATTGGAAGATACAAAAAGGAAAATGGGTAGAGTGACCTCCGAGGTATTATGGGCATCTGAGAACTACGTCTGAGTCGGCCTTCGAGGAAACCCCGTTTGCTCACGGCCTTTGGCATCGAGTAGTAGATCGATCGAGTCGTGTTAAAATCACGAGGATTGAACCATGACGAACCACAGCGAAGAGGTCCTTCGCTTTAAACCTGGATCTCCTAGAAGAAAAGTGTGAACATGTCCTAAAGCGTATGGAAGAGCTATCACGGAAAGGCGTGAATACTATGAGCCCGAGTTCCCGAGCCAGGGGAGTTACACAGAGTCGGGCGACTTGAGGTTCTAAAGAAACTACGCCGGCCAAGGAAAGACCCCGCACACGGGAAGCTGGGACCCAATTGGGAAGGGCCCTATATCGTATCCCGCATAATCCGACCTAGCAATTATGAACTCCAAATAGAAGAAGGAAAAGCTCTGCCCCCCTCATGGAACGCTGAACACCTCAAACGGTTCTACCAATAAGACCTCGGAGCGTGGCACAGCAATAAGATCCCTTTGTCTTGATTTGAGATAGCACTCACATATGTCCATTTTAAGGTTTTGCTTAATATTATGGTGGAGCCCAGACAATAAGGATTATAATGATAAAGCGGGGCTCGGCTCGAAAGGGTCTAGTGAGGCGCATGATTCCTGAGATTGTTCTTTATTTGAAGGAGCTCTGAGGTAAATACAAATAATTACATTCAATAAGAGAGTCGTTCACAGTATCTCGGAGACAAGCGGCCTGGCTGATTCTCTACTCCTCAGAAAGAAAATAAACCCACAGGGAAAAAGAAGAGAAAGAGAAGGAGAGAAGGAGAGAAGGAGAGAGAGAGAGAAAGAGAAAGGGAAAGAGAAAGAGAATGAGAGAGGGAGAGAGAAAGAGAAGGAGAAAGAGAAAGAAAAGAAGAAAAAGGAAAGAAAAAAAATGGAGAAAACGGTACTTAAAAGTTTTTCTTTAAAGCACACCGCCCCCTTCGAATACGTTCCCTAGCACAGTTCCATCAATGGGCATAGCTAGGGAACAACACAACTCCCATAATGAAGGAACTAGGGAAAACACAACTCCTACAAGTGGTAAACCATCGACACCAAACGTCGACCCGCGATCACCATGAGACCCCACGGTGATGATGAGCCTTGACGCCTTATCATGAAAATGCAGAGCTCCGGCTCAAGTAAAAAAAAAGGAAGAAGTGTGGAAGCGAAGTATGACCCAGAGAGACCACTATTTATAAGGAAACCAGGACACTTAGGAAACCGTGCAATCTGTCCCTAATTCCCCATAGATGCATTAAAGCGCGCCGGGTTTTCCCGAGGGAAGGAAGAGAAGGCGAGTAACCAGTGTGTAGGCAGGGCGAGTGGCTCAAATTGCAGGCATAACTGCTCAAGGAGGCCAAGTCGCCACGGGCCATGGCTCGAGAGCTGGTAGCTCGGATTACGAGGCATAACTCCGCGGAGCCATGTGGCTTAAGATCCCGGTGGCTCAGTTGAGGGCATAACCACTCGAGGAGGCCCAGAGTAGCCGCTGGGGCCATATGGCTCGGGAGCCCGGTGGCTCGGATTGCGGGCATAGTTTGCTCGAGGAGGCTAAGTCGCCATAGAGCCATGTAGCTCGAGGCCAGTAACCGATTACCAAAGCATAAGCTGCTTTCGGAGGCGAGTCACCGCTAGAGCCGTGGCTCGGGGCCGATGGCACCGGTGCGAGGCATGCTTAAACCAGAGGCGAGTAGCCACGGGCGAGTAACCACGGGCCATGTGGCTCGGGGCCCGGTGGCTCGGTGCGGGCATATATAGCGCTCAAGGAGGCCCAGTAGCCCGCGGGCCCGTGTAGTCGGGAGCCCGATGGCTCGGATTTCAAAGCGCAAGCGCTCGAGAGGCGAGTCTCCGCAGAGCCATGTAGCTCAGAAGCCTAGTAGCTCATATTGCGAGCATAGCGCGCTTTCGGGAGGCCGAGTAGCCACGAAGCCATGTAACTCGGGAAGCTGGTAGCTCATGTACGGAGCGTAATTGCTCGAGGAGGCCCAGTCGCCACGGGCCATGTAGCTGGGACGGTAGCTCGGATTGTAGAGCATATGGCGCTCGAGGAGCCCAGTAGCCATGGAGCCATGTGGCTCGAGGCCCCGGTGGCGCTCATATTGCGAGCATAAGCGCACCGAGGCCCGAGTGCCCGCGAGGCCATTAACCGAGCCCGTGCTTCAGTTACGAGCATAACTACTTTCGAGAAGAGGCCCAGTATGGCAGGCCATGTGGCTTCCGGAGTCCGATGCTTAGATTACGGAGCATAATTGCTCAAGGGAGCCAAGTAGCCGTGGGGCCATGTAGCTTGAGCCCAGAAGCTAGTTTTAAAGCATTAAGCGCTTTCAAGGCTGTAGTGACTGAGGAGCCAGTAGCCCGGTTCTGAGCTTAGCTAAAATGAAGCCCTAAAGGCAGAGAAATCCAGGAGCCATATAGCTAAGTTACGGGGTTAGAGTAGCTTTCAGACTATGTAGAAGCCAGAACAACTTTCGAATCGTGAAACAATAAAAGAGCGATATAACTAATCAATGAATCTTTGTATATCGGCGAAAGTGGCGTTGAAAGCGTCTGAAAATCACGAGGCTCGGCGGATATAGCTAGGTTAAAATGAAGCCCTGAGCACCGGTCGGGCTCAACTAGTAAAGAAATTGAAGCGAGCCAGGTAGGCAAGGTGGAAGAACGGACTCCGGGAGGGCGAAATCATCAGACGGGGGCCACGATCAGGGGCCCTCGAAAGCGCCTCGGTGCGGCGTCGACCTCGGCCTCGGAAGCGGATTCTTGCCTCCTCATCGAAGGTGGATGTTGAACTTTAGGTCGGAAGCTCGAAAAGCCACTGTATTTGACGAAGCCACCCTAAAAGGCCATTGGGTGCGTGTGCCTCTCGTCTCTGAGCTCGGTATCCACTTCGCCCACCTCCAGAATTTAGCGAGACCTCACTTACTCTCGGTCGTCCCGAGCTTGTCAGAGCTCTCGTCAGGCGAGTTCGCGGGGTTTCCCAACCTCAGGAGCTTCTGGCGGGCCGGTCCCAGCGTCGTCACTTTGGCCTGAGGTCACCCTTGACAGCACAGCTCCCTCTGCAGCCCGGTATGACTCGTCTTGGTGACCCTTCAGCGATCTTCCCAGGGCCTTATTTTTTCTTTATCCTCGGCCAGCTCATGGGCTGAAGCATGTTCAGTGGACACAGTGGCTGAAGCTCTCGGTCGGGTCCCTTATCTGGGCTCAGAGAAGCCGATATCTCGGAGGTCAGGGAAGTGACCTTAGCCTTATAAGATTTGTTGCCTTAGGCGAGCCCTCGATAAATTTTGCCCTCTTTGTCGGGGCCTTTAACGTAAGTAGCCACCTGAAGAACAAGAAATGGTCCCGGTTAACAAGGTGAAACAATAAAGAAAGGATCGTGGGCGCCCAGGCGTCTGGCGGTCCCACGAAAGCGAAAAGAGGCTAGAGCCTCCTCGGCTGGACGGGGCATCCACCTTCATGAGGTCAGATCGTGAAGGATGGGGAAACGACTCCGGCGGCAGCTCCACATGAAGCGGGAGGGTCACCAGGCTCCCTGGGCGCAATGATCCCTCTCCGCCGTCCGGCGTGAAGGGCACGCCGCGCGGCAGTGGACTCTGGCAAAACCGGAGAACCTCGAGGGGCTCGGTGCCCGCCCTCTCGAAGCCTACAGCTCCAGGCTGCGGATGAAGGCGAAGAGGAGAGGTCCGCCCAAAGCCTTACCACGGCGGGGAAGCGACCCTTAGGGAAGCTGGGGTTTTACATTCCACCTTTCCTTTTAACTGCTTGGCCCGGCACCTCGAGTCAAGCCCGAGAAGCTCTCCCCAGAAGTGAGCTTCACGGTGAAGGCTCCAACCCAGAGAGATGAAGAGGGCTTGGGACGAGGGCGGGAGATTTCATAGCGAGAGAGGGAGAAGGTCTCGAGAAAGGAAGTTAGGACCTCGCACGAGGGCCGATGCAGGAATATCCGACTAAATGAGCTTGGGTAGGCACGCGGGCGCCTTGACCCGACTTAAGAAACTTCACCTCCTCGTCTTTAAAAGGCGAGATGAGGTCGAGCTTTGAGACCACGTGACCAAAGCAATGTCATAAATGTCATATGACCTTTGAAAACCAGATCAAACCAAAGCGCAGGAGAACTCATGTAGGTTCTGGGAGTAAGTCAATGAGACGGCCGGAGCATGAGTGTGTCCTCCGGTCGAGTTGTACTCCTAGTGGCCGGCGCCAGCCATCTTATTCCTTCCGGTGCGTGGAAGACGGAAGGTTCGAAATAATCCCAGCAGGCGTTGGAGCACTTGGAGATAAAGAAAGCCTTCAGTGGCCTCCTTTACGCTGAAGAAGTCTAAGAGTAGGGCTATGCTGGGAACACCCAGGCCTCTGTCCCTAAAAACGACTAGCAACCCTACCAAAATACCCTAGAAGTTGGGAGAAAGCTGAGAAAGGCAAACGTTAAAATGTTGCAGTATAAAGGGATGTAAAGGAAAGCGAAGGTCATTCTCAAACGCCACCTCAAAAAAGAACACCATCTTGGGCACTTGGACGACATAGGAGGTCAACATGTCAAGGCACGAGCTGGACCCCCCGAAAGGGGCCCATGCAGAACTCACTGAGACCTCACCGTATAAAGGTTCAACTCGGCCCCAGGGCCTCGGCCACGTCATTTGAATAGCAGCCCTGCAGAATATTCAGCGCTGGGATGTCAGATTTTACTAATTTTGCCCTTGCCCTTATCCAAAGGGAAAGCAGGTTCCCCTAGGGGCAACCCGGTGGACTACCACGGCCAGACTATCGGACTCACCACCCATCCGCCCTGAACTAAACGCCTTAGTAGAATCACTCCCTATGCAAAAGCGGAAGAGCGACCTAGGACCCCGTGGAATGTACGGGCGGGACGAGAAAAATCGAAGAAGTAGCAGAACCCCCAATCGAGCAAATACAAAAACTCCACGAGCTTGGGCGAAAAACAAAGAAAATAGATGTTGCGCCAATCGGAAACTAAGACAGAGACACCACCCAAGCGAGATATCAAGACCCACCATGACCACGAGCAGTAGTCGAGACAAATTTAGCGAAAAGAAAGCTCAAACCTCTGGTAGCTTGAAACGGGGGGAATAAAGTACGAGGAGGCTGTAGGGAGCGTTTTTAAACTAGAAGCCACAGTAAATAAGCGTAGTCGAAAAGCCCATCATTATCACAAGGCAGGGGGCGGCGACAAAGCCACTAATCAAAGCCTCACTGAGTAGCCATTGGGAGTCCCACTGATCGAGCGGTATAGCCGCACTCACGCTTACTTTAGTCAAAATTTGAGAGCGGCTGTCGGGTTTAAAATAATAAGCCCAGCCTTGAGGCCAGGCATAAGCCGAATGATAGGCTTAAGGAGATCCAGTGCAATCTTCGTACAGCGATGATATCCTGCCGACACGGGGCCGAAGCGAGGCCCGATTCACCCTTCAAGGCGATAGCATATTGTTAAAGGAATTCATATTAAAAGAAAACACCTGATCTCACCCAGATTGGAGAAGTGGATAACCTAAATCAACATCTCGATTATCCACTTTGCACAATCGATTGATGAAAGAAAATCATAAGCCCGATGGAAGAAATATGGTGTTAAATATCGACTGAAAGATATCGTTAAATGTATTAGTCCTTCAAAAAGTTATCATGATCATCAAAACATTATAAATGCAGGCCACCCCATGATGAAAATTAGCATAAGAAATTCATTAAGCGAGTTGATTTTTAATTTCCTTTGAAAAGAATGAGCTTAGGCATTGGAGAAGGGCAGCAGGCGAGCCTGTGAGTTCTTTTATTTCTTCATATGGTGGACATCAGTCGTGACAGGCTAGCAATTCCAGCCAGCTCGGCCCGGTTCGATTGAAAAAGCATCATTAGTGACTTTTTTGAGGTTTTTTGGTTTTGTTAGTATCTTGGAATACTAAGGAAGATTAATATAGTTTTTCCTATATAAGAAAATAATTTCTTATTATATGTGATCATATGTTTTAGAAATTTATACTTGTTAAAATCATATGTATTGATCAAATACATGTTTTATATATAAAAATAGTTTAAAAGTACTTCTGATAAAATTGACTTTTATTTAAATATATGGTAAGAATCTTGAGATTTAAGGACTAAAGTTAACACCTTAAATAATGAAGGCATGAAAGAAACAATTTTATGAGTTGTTTGTGTGAAGTTGGGGCCTAGATATGAGATGGATTAATATCCTTTAGTTTAGAGTTGGGGTGTTACATATCTTTACTAGGTTAGTAAGATTTAAGATTTACTCCACATAAAAGCATCTCCAGCTTAATTCTTGTTTTTATTTCATCTCCATATTTTGAATGTTTACATTTAAAGTAAATGCCATATCATTTCCATCTCTATTCACGGAGATATGATTACTAACTATTATTTCCCCTATTGTTTAATATTATATTATTATTCTCTGCATTATTTTATTCTTATAATAATAAAATAATTATTTTTATGACATATTTATTTATTTTTAGATATTTTTTATTTTTATTATTTCTTATTTATTATTTTATTAGTTTTGGATTATTTTATAATAAAATGAGTTTAACATAAGTTGAATAAATTTAAATTTTTAATAAGATGTTTTTGATAATGATAATGCATTTTATTTATATTGTAAATATAAGGCACATTAGATTTTTAATTAACAAATTCAATAATTTCTTGCAATAAAAATACAACTTCAAATTGAAAATAAAAAAGAATATAGAGATTACATCACATGATGTTTTGCACATCATTTACTTAAACTAATACATTTGAGCTACAAAAAACATTGTTGCTCTACTTTTCCCATAAATGCTTAATTAATACATTTCAAAGTGCATAATAATAAACTTCTTTATCTTTAATTTGTTTATGGCAAGTAAGGAATTGTTAAAAATTGTTATTTTCTGCTATTATCATTAACTTTCGAGATAGGCAATCGCGTTAAAATCAACTGATGCTCAATTTAGTTTCAACCCATTCATCTATATATAATCGTAATTATGTATTATTATACATGCTGAGATAATATCATGAAGGACATTAATATCATTACTGGAACCCAATAATGAAAAATATGCATGTCATATCCATAGATCAAAAGAGGCCACTACCTCTAGAATGATAGATGGGTGGCCATATCCATAAGCCACATTAATTTTATTATGTAGCTTATATTAATGTTTTATTTTCTAATGTAATATGATACTCTATAATATAATATTTATTAATTTAAAATGCATTTGTAGGTTTTTAATATATTTTTATTTATTAAATATAATTTCATATTTATGTTTAATTAAAAATAAAATATTTATATATATATTCCTAAAAATATTCCTAATTTGATAAAATAAAGATTTAAATAATGAATAGTGATTTAGGTTAAAAATGGAGATTGTTGGTTCGACATTGACTCAAGTAAACCACATCATCTCTATATATGAAAAAGATGTCAAATTAAAGTTGAAAATTGAGATTTATGATTGACTCCGTCGGTGACTTGAACTATGTATTATTGGTTCGTTTTCTTATATATATTATTCTCAATTTTTTCTTAATATGTATGAGACATTCAACATGACTATGTGATCACTCTACCACTTCAAGTGCTTGCTTGGTCCCCTATAATTGATAAAATTTCTGCACTAATATAAGCTTACTGTTAACTATTAAGCTTTAGCAAGGTTTAGTTAGAGACAAAAGAGGTATTATATGATAATGAAGGAATCAAAGAAGAAAGAGGCAACAAACGAACATCAGTTCAAACGGACAAAATGAGATTAAAGTGCTCTTATAACCTAGCGGTAACTATGTTTATGTTGGATTTGTCATCCGTTTTGAATGAAATTCAATTTGGAAACATTCACAGGTTTTAATACCTTTTAAAAGTCATATTGATTTCCCTTTCCGTTTAAAGTAAAACTGTCAAAGACTATTAATTCATTATGTTTTAACTAGTCAGTTCATCTTTTACTTGAAGCTTATATATAGAGCGTCAGAATCTTCTCTCAAAAACATGCTCAAGGTTCTTTGTCTTCTTTCTTGTCCCTCTCCGTGATAGAGTAACATTGTTCCAGTCCATTGGAATAGTATCGAGATGTTGTGGTGTTGCTGATAAGTTGTGATTTTCTCTAAGCACCAAGGAAACGACGAATTTGTTCTTAGGAGATCGTAACTCCTCACGAGACTCGGCATCCACCATCTCTGACCAACATTATTCCTCTGCTAACTGTTTTATTTTTCCTTTCTTTGTAGTTTTTCTCCTTCCTCATCTTTTATTTCTCTGTATTCACGAGAAAGTTCATAACATTCTTAAAACAAAAAAAAAAAAAAAAAAAAACTC
Organism: Tetrastigma voinierianum; assembly: GCA_016808115.1. Classification (NCBI taxonomy): domain Eukaryota; kingdom Viridiplantae; phylum Streptophyta; class Magnoliopsida; order Vitales; family Vitaceae; genus Tetrastigma; species Tetrastigma voinierianum. The sequence continues at coordinate 98,563 of JAEQBH010004280.1, read as the reverse complement.
TTGAACCAATAAGGTTGGTTCACGGAAAAGAAGTCGCTAGAAAAAAAATTGATCAGGAAAAAAGAGAAGTAGGCAAGGGACTGGAAAATGGGGAATATTTGAAAAAAGAAATTCAAGAATCTATGAGTTTTTTTTTTGGAAAAAAAAATTACACTTTTATTTGGATAGTTCTCTTATCAGAGAATCCTTTTTAGTGGAGATTCTTAGTTTTTGGAAAAAAAAAAAAACAATTTAGTTGGATTTTTTTTTTTTAAGAATTGGGTTGATTTAGTTCTCTGGAAAAACAAATCAAATTTCTCAGGTTATTTTAAAAAAAATACAAAAAAAAAGTTTTAGTTAAGTTTTCTTTGAAATATTTTGAAGAATCCTCTTTAAGAATATCTTCTTTAATGAATTTGGATAAGTTTTAAACAAATCCAAACATATCTTTGGAAATGTTTGGGCTTCGGTAAAAGAGAAAAACAAAATGTCCTTTTTGGAAGATATTGAAAAAAAAAAAAACCTTCTAGTTCTTTTTATTTTTGGGAAAATTGGATTTATCCTTTTGGAAAAGAAAATCCTATGATTTTAACCAATAGATGTTATGAAAAATAATTTGAGAAATCTAAAATAAAAGGAGGAAAAATTCGTTTTTGTGATTTTTTTTTTTTTAAGGATATCTTTTTCAATATCGGAAGATATTTTCAGGAAAATTTGGTTTTTTGGAAAAAAAAAAAAGGCTTTTTGTTGAAGTCTTGTTGGGTAAATCTTTTGGGAAAAAAAAGGTTTTAATTTGGAAAAAATTGGAAACCAAACAAACAAATTGGTTTTTTGGAAATCCTTGAACTAAGGATACAAGGAAGGGTTTTGAACCCGACTTTATGGCTTAGTGGAAGGTGAATCTTTCTTCTGTTTACATGCTTCGTTGTTGTTTCCTCAGCCTGCTAATAAGAGATAAGCCCTCTGAGGCTGACTACTCATTTGAGTTTGATCAAATTCATTTATGGTCTTAGGAAATTGGAAATTAAGATATAGAAGATTTGTAAGGGAGTTTACAGGATGCCAAAAGTATAGTTTGTATACTTCACAAATGCTCACATAGATTGATATTGCATGCAGAGAGGTGGCGGTTGACCTAGGTTTCTGCCACCCCACAATCTTTCCTAGGAATAGTCTATTACTCATTATTTTCAATTATCTTGAGAATTTGTTTGGGAAAGGAAAATTGACACATTGTCTACAATTTTGCAGATAAATGGACTCTGGTTCAGACACCATCGTTCCCACTGCATCTGCTTAAGTGGCAACCCTTCTTGTGGCCTGGCGCCGATTAAGGAGGCCTATTGATATGCTATCTACTGTCTCACTGGAGAAAACTAGAGAAGTTCGGTGGACTTAAATTTCAAAGATGGTATCGAAAAGATATTCTTCACGACCATATGAATCTTGTGGGAGATTCTTGGTGAAGCTCTAGCTCAGGCTTATGATGAGTGTGATACCCAAGTTATCAATGTTGTGGATGCTTGGAAACATTCTGACTTTCTATGCAGGAATTACGTCGTAAATGTTTTGACTGATTCTTTATACAATATGTCTACATATAAGAAAACAATCAAGGAGCTATGGGAATCACTAGATCGGAAATATAAAACCAAGGATGCCAAGGCCAAGAAGTTTGTCGTGGGCCGATTCCTTAATTATAAAATGGTAGATTCCAAGGCGTAGTCGATCCGGCCGGTCAGAAGTATTAATCCTCCATGAAGGATCCATCTTGAGGGGAATAATGTTGAGCGAAACTTTTTAAATGGTAGATATTATTGAGAAGCTACCACTTGCTTGGAAAGACTTCAAGAACTACCTCAAGCATGAGAGAAAAGAGATTGAGCATCGAAGATGCGGATTTATTAAACTCGCGTCGAGAAGAAGACAATAGAGGATGAGGAAGAAGGGAAGAATTTTACAATCCCAATGAGGCTAAGGCTAACTTTGTGGAACATGATCCAAGCTCCAAGATCAAGAAAGGCAAAAACAAAGGGAAAGGCACTAAGTTGGGACCTAAAGGAGGGTCTCCAAGAAGCAAAAGTTCCTAGGGAAATGCTGCAATTGTGGGAAGTAAGGTCACAAATCTTCGGACTATAGATTAGAAGAGGAATAAACCCAAGGATGCAAATGTAGTTGATGGAATCACCAAGGATGTGTTTGACATAGACCTCAGCAATAATCTTTGAGGTGAACTTGGTGGGATCCAATCCCAAGGAATGGTGGATCGATACTGGTGCTACCCGCCATGTGTACTCTGACAAGAAGATGTTCTCAACCTTTGAACTAATTGAGGTTGGGGAAAAGGTGTTCATGGGGAACTCTACCACTTCGGAAATCAATGGCCAAGGAAAAGTGGTATTAAGGATGACGTTTGGAAAGGACCTAACTTTAACAAATGTCTTGTATGTGCCCGAAATCCGCAAGAACTTAGTGTTTGGTTCATTGTTGAATGGTCATGGATTTCGGTTGGTGTTTTAGTCAGATAAATGTGTTCTGTCAAAGAGCGGAATATATGTCAGAAAAGGGTATATTAATGATGGCATGTGAAAGCTTAATGTAATGACTATAATTAAGTATGATATGAATAAAGCTAGTACTTCTTATATTCTTGAGTCTTCTAATCTATGGCTTGGTAGATTAGGACATGTTAATTATGATACATTACGTAGATTAATTAACTTAAATCATATAACAACTTTCCAAATTGATGCAAAGCATAAGTGTGAAACTTGTGTTGAGGCAAAATTGACCATGTCGTCTTTTCAAAGTGTTGAAGGACACACTGAACCTCTTGACTTAATCCATAGTAATATATGTGACTTGAAATTTGTACAAACAAGAGGTGGTAATAAATATTTTATTACCTTTGTTGATGATAGCACCAAGTATTGTTATGTATACTTACTCAAAAGTAAGGATGAGGGGATAGAGAAATTTGTTATCCATAAAAACAAAGTTGAGAATCAACTCAACAAGAAAATTAAAGTGCTAAGGAGTGATTGAGGTGGTGAGTATGAATCGTCATTTGTTGATGTTTGTGCTCAACATGGGATATACATGAAACCACAACACCTTACTCGCCTCAATCTAATGGAGTGGCTGAGTGAAAGAACCGCACTCTAAAGGAAATGATGAATGTAATGTTAAATAAGTTATGGTCTACCACAAAACATGTAGGGAGAAGCCATCCTATCTGCTAATTACCTTTTGAATAAGGTACCTAAAAAGAAAGCAGAGAAGACTCCATTTGAGTTATGGAGAAAACGACAACCATCCTATAAATACTTGCAAGTGTGGGGATGTCTGGCTAAAGTAGCAGTTCCTCCACCTAAAAAGGTGAAAATAGGACCTAAAACTATTGATTGCATTTTCATTGGTTATGCACATAACAGTACGGCTTATCGATTTCTTGTCCATGAGTCAAATATCCCAGATATTCACAAGAACACGATAATGGAGTCAAGGAACACATCATTCTTTGAAGATGTATTTCCATGTAAATCCAAAGAAGAGCCAAGTTCATCAAAATGTGTGCTTAAGACTATTAATGAAAATAGTCAAGATTAAGATGGTGAAGTAGAACCTAGACGCAACAAAAGAGCAAGGACAGAAAAATCTTTTAGTCCAGATTTTCTGACTTATGTGCTTGAAGGGGAACCTCAGACTTTCAAGGAGACAGTGAACTCTACAAAGGGTCCCAATAGACAAATATAAGGCAAGATTTGTGATCAAAGGCTACATGCAAACTGAGGGCCTAGATTACTTTGACATATATTGTCCTGTGACAAGAATAAAGTTCATAAGGATGGTGCTTGCAATTGCTGCACTAAGAAATCTTGAAACACATCAAATGGATGTAAAAACAATCTTTCTAAATGGAAAATTAGATGAAGAAATGTACATGGAGAAACCTGAGGGTTTTTTTGCTCCAAAACAAGAAAAGAAAGTCTATTAATTAGTGAAATCCTTGAAATCCTCGTATGGATTAAAACATGCACCGAAACAATGGCATGAAAATTTTGACTACGTTATGATGTCACATGGTTTCGAAATCAATGAATGTGACAAGTGTGTCTATGTAAAAGATGTGGAACATGGATGTCATTGTATGCTTGTGCGTAGATGACATGCTTATTGTCGGTAGTGAAGATAATATGATTACATCTACTAAGAACATGTTGAATTCAAGGTTTGACATAAAAAACTTAGGACTTGTTGATGTTATTTTGGGGATAAAAATCAAAAGAACATCATATGGACTCATCCTAAGTCAATCACACTATATTGACAATATTCTTGGAAAGTTTGATAAAGACAGTTCTGGAATTTCCAAAACATTAGTTGATGCAACACTACATCTATCCAAGAATAAAGGAGAGAGTGTTTCTCAAGTAGAATACTCCAAAGTAATAGGTCGTCTGATGTGCCTAATGAGTTGTACAAGACCAAACATAACCTATTCGATTAGTAAATTGAGTAGTAATACGAGTAATCCTGGAGCCAAGCATTGGCAAGGAATTATGAGAGTATTAAAATACTTAAGGTTTACTTGTGATTATTGGTTGCACTATACAAGATAGTATTGGAAGGATACGGTGATGCTAATCGGATATCAAATGTTAAAGACTAAAAATCCCATAGTGGTTATGTGTTCACATTGGGAGGAGTAGCAGTCTCATGGAAATCCTCAAAACAAACAGTTATTGCTAGATCCACAATGGAATCTAAGTTTATAGCACTAGACAAATGTGGGGAAGAAGCTGAATGATTACACCACTTCTTAGAGGACATTCCAAGGTGGTCAAAACATGTGCCTCCAATATGCATACATTATGATAGTCAATATGCTATTGGTACAGCATAAAGCAATATGTACAATGGTAAGTCTAAACATATTCGTTGTAAACACAATACCATTAGACAACTACTCTCAACTGGTGTTATCTCTATAGATTATGTAAAATCTAAGGATAACATTGCAAATCTGCTAACCAAAGGGTTAAACAAAGAGTTGGTTGAAAATTCATCAAAGGGAATGGGACTAAAGCTCCTAGAGGAATAAGTTAATACAATGAATACCCAACCTAGTTGACTGGAGATCCTAATATCTAGGTTCAAAAGGGACAAATAAATTGTAAAGACTTTAATTTTATCATCGTAATTTTCATAAAACCATTCCGTAATGAAACAAAGGATGCTCATACCTAATAGCTGTTAAATTATGATTTTAATGGATCTCTGCTGCATTTGAGAGAGTAACATGAGCTACTCTTAAGTTAGGAGATCCCTTATGTAAAGTATGAAGTGGGGTCGTCAGTGGAATTTGATTAGGGTAAATTCTCGCAGAACCGCAGTAAATTCTCAAAGGCATGTTCATACAAACCAACATAAAAGCGAACTGAAATGTTAGCAAGATTCTCAAGAAGTTATAGCCATCATTCACACAAATCATAAAACCTGCTCAAGGACATCGTATCTTATAATAATCTCAAATTATACCCCGATACTTTATAACATGTTTAGGTATATTAAAGTAATGCATATTTTTTTTTCTAATAAAATAATGCTAAAATAAAATAGGCAAACTTAATTAATTTATGGGTCAAGGGGAAAATTAGTAATTTACTAATCCAGACTTAAAGGTCATAAGATGAAAATATTGTATGCTAAGTAAGAATATGGAATAAGTTGATTGCAAATAATAAGAGAAGTAACTCAATTACAAAATGGAAAATAGGGTCTTAAAATGATAAAGACCAACATGGTCTTAAACATATCCCATTTTGGCATAGAATTAGGGCATTTACGTAGAGAGAAAAGAAGAGAAGAAGAAGAGAAAGAGAGAAGAGAAGAAGAGAAGGAAGAAAGGAAGGACATGTTAAAAGCTGGCCATTTGATACTAAGCAATGAATTTGTATTTAAATATGTGTATGGATTTGTAAGGGAATTCATGTGGGTTAGGAATTTTCCAACTCTTTTATCTATATGTAGGTTAGGAAACCCTAACTTACAAATGTGTTTGGTTTGGTTGTGGTCCTCAATTGAGGAAAATTTCAGATAGAGAAAATGTTAGGTTTTGTGAGATGTCAGTCTGCTTTTTTAAACTCATGTTTTTGTTTTGGCCATCACTCATCCAAATTGAGTGATTTGTGTCTGGGTAAACTAGACTTCTAGGAAAACAAATCTCTTGAAATATTTATACAAATTCTAATCCATAAATCTACAAAAATTCGCCAAAGGGATCTAGTTGCATGACATAACTGCCTTATTTTTGACATTAGAGTAGTCTGAAGTTGTTTCGCTTACAATCTCTGGCCATAACTTATCCAAATTGAGCGATCTAAAATTCGTGATCTAAACTTTAGAGAAACCAATCTCCTTTGAAATATGTATGCAAATTTGAACCCCAATGCACCAATTCTTCAAAGGGGGTTAGTCAGATGACATACCGGTTTTGTTTTGACATTAGAGTAGTCCTGGTTGTTTTCGCCATAACTTGGCCATCACTCATCCAAATTAAGTGATTCAAAAATCTGGGTAAACTAGACTTCTAGGAAAACAAATCTCCTTGAAATAGGTGTATGCAAATTTGGACCTCAGCACCCAGTAATTATTAAAGGAGTTTGGTCACATGACATGATGGTTCTCGTTTAACATTAGAGTGGTCCTCGGTTGTTTAGGCCATACTTGAGTTTCACTTCATCCACCTGAGTGATTCAAAATTAAAATCCAGACTTTCAGGAGAACAAATCTCTTAGAAATAGGTGTCTTCAAATTTGGAACCCATTAGACCCATAAAATTTGTCTAAAAGGGAGCTTTGTTTGTAAGAAATAATGATAAGATACGAAAATACATGAAACGCAAGAGAACGATCAGAATATCGTATATGATTAATGATAACAAATAGTTATTCAAGGAGGTGAGATAAGGACTGAAATGAAATAAAATAGATCATTCTTAGAAGTCAGAGTGATGACGGGCACTATTAGCAGGCGGAGTCTCCAGTGACGCTAATCTTGTACTTCACTTCCGCTTTGGTCGCTGCCAAGACCTCAGTCTACATAGAGGTCATTATCTTGTACAATGATAACAACCGCCTTCTGCCCTTATGGTGCTCATCTGCCTCGTATTAATAACACTTAGTTCCCTATAGTTTCTCATATCCACTTCTAAGGTATATGCAAGCATGAAACATACAAACAAATGACATGAATATGCAAATTACATGAATATGATAAATGATATGATATGAGAAGCATAACACTGCTATGTGATGATAAGTATACCATGACAAGAACAAGAAGCAAAGTGTAAAATGATACGAAATGTATATGAACAATGATAAGAAATGAAACATGATATGATAAGTATGAGATATGTATAACCACGTAAATAGATATGTATGAAATATGTATATGCATGTATCTAATTGTGATGATCCTTATTAGAGGTCGTCTATCAAGTATTATTCCACTAAGTTATGCGCTAAGACGAAGGCTTCATCCAGCAGAGTAAGATGTAAGAAGAAAACTAAGCACGCAACCAAACTCAACATAATACTAGTCTACCGAAGACCCTATGGTCTATTTTGTATATGTATTTGTTTTTTTTTTTTTTTTTTTTTGTAAACAATGTAAGTTTGCATATTAACACTCCCATTTACGTATAGCTTGAATATATTTTGTAATCAAGCACATGTAATATATTTCTGCTAAATGTCACGCTTGCTGAATGAACAAGTTTATAGTAAACAAAAAAAAAAAAAAAAATGCTATCTGAACATTACAATTTAAGTAGTAACTAAGCGTTACAAGTTAGTGGTATCAGAGCCTAGGTTTAGGCATTTCTGGAAAAGCCTAGGTTTAGGTGATTCTAGATAGAGTATAAGATTGAAAAGCATATGCTTAGTAATGTGTTGGCCTGATGTGAATGTCCTTGTGTTTTGTATAGATGGATCGTCCTCCAAATCTAATGGTTGAAGTACCAAGAGTGTTAACCCTGGAGATCAAGGATTACCCGCCTCGAACCCTTCTAAATCTATCAAAAGTGAGAGTCACACCCCTGCTGAGCCAAGTGAAGCTTTGCTAAGGATATCTCAGTGATACGACTCTGCATTGAAAGATCGACATCTCCAAAAGCCCCGATAGACATGGTAAGAAGACATGGGACTTAGAATTCCATGGACAAACATCAAGAGTCCGATAAAGCACTCGGCTGTGAAAGTTACAAAGAATATCGAGGAAGTTATATGCCCTCCCGATCATAGACAGGTGCCTCACTATTACAAGAGCGAGGCATATGGATTCGTGGAAGCTAGTGTCGAAGTCCAAGGATCTCCAAATTCATGACTTAGGAGTTCTTTGTCCAAGAGTTCAGGTCAAAGTACGTTATCAAGATGTATAGAGTCCATGAAACAATTCTCAATTTGAAGTAAAGGAACTTACTGCGGGTCATCATGAGAAAGAATTTCGTCATCTCAAAGAAGTACGCACTGTAGTCGTCCTCACCGAGGCCTTTCTGTCGGGCAATTGAGGACGGACTACATGATTCCATCAAGAGACCAAGCAGATTCATCAAGAGATATTTGGCACCTATGACTTCCAACAAGTGAACTTATCACTGTCCAAACTCGCAATGAAAGTAAAGAGACTTGAAACGAGCAAAGAAGAAAGATCTCGTAAGAAGAAGTTTCTGCAGGAGTCATTCCTTAGGAAAAAGCTATGGATTCTCCAAATTAATCGTAATACTATCTGGCCATGAGAGGTAGAAGACATGGTCCAACAAAAGCACTCCAGTCTGCAGAGGTGCTGTTGACACGGGAGAAATCCCACAAGGCCCTCACTACATGGGCATTGCATTTGCGTGTTATCGAAGGTGAGGGCAGCCTCCTGGTGTGAAGCACCGATCATTTGATGCTGACAAAGGTCCCAAAGAGTCAGGATATATTCACAAGAAAGGTGTAGGAAAATCGCACACTACCTTCGACGAGAGATCGAGGTAGGGGTCGAGCACAAATCTCGATTCAAAGATAGAGGACGAGGGGGCAATCTCCGAGACAAGGATCGTCCTATACCTACAGTACCAGCACGAGCATATTCTATAAGGGCTCGTGGAGGACCGTGGATGCTCCCGAGGTTATAGCTAGCATATTTTCTTTATGATATTGCGATGCATGCATTGATCGAATCTCTAGATCTACTCATTCGCATTTATGCATCAAATATGTATTTGATAAGATCTCGAGTGGAATGGGAAGCAGCATATGACATGCATGTGACCAAATTCATCGAGCACAAAGGTTAGCATGAATAACGATACGTAAATGCCCCATTGTTATCCAAGCAAGAGAGCTTTGTTGGATTTGATAACCTTACCATTTTGAGAGTTTGACTTGATTGGGAATGGATCGTCGGTTTCAAACACCCAGCCATCGTTGGTCATTTAGAAGACAAGAATGTTGTGAGATACCTCAACAAACTGAGTAGATAGTACAGTATACAGATCAAGAACAATGTCCAATGATCTCCGCTATGCAAAACTAGAAGACTTATGAGGAAAAGGCTACAGAGGATATTTTCGGCCTTTGAGATTAATTTCGAGAGATACGCTCAAGTTTGAGTGTGGAAAGATTCCAATAGTGCGGAATTTCCAGATGTATTCCCTGAGATATTTATCTCTCAAGAGAGAGGGGGACTTATCCATAGAAATTATACCAATTTAACAACCCTTATGTCTAAGGCACCATATAGTACGCCCCAAATTAGAAGTCAAAGAAGAAGAAGTCAATTACAAGAGCTGGTGGATAAAGGATTTATCCGACCTAGTGTTTCACTAAGGTGCACTCCGCTTTTATTTGTGAAAAAATGGCACTTCACGAATGTGCATTGATTATCTAAGTAAATCAATAAGTGTGACGCAGAAAAGCAAAATCCATTGTCAGAATCTAAAAAAAGAGTTTTAAAGATGTCGATGCCGAAAACCTGATTAGTCCCTGATTGGGGCCATTATGAGTTTCAATGCCATTTGGGTTGACTAATGCAATCTAAGCATTCACGATTTAATGAATATTTCTACTCAGTGTGGGTCAATTTGTTGTGGTCTTTATGGATGACATCCCCAAGATTCTAAGGATGCACAAAGAACATGAACAATATTTAAATATTCCTCGTGAAGACATTAAGAGAAGAAGTATGATAAACCAGCAAATGTGATTCTTTGGCTAAAGGAAGTTTCCTTCCTAGGTCATATCAGGTCGGGCTGAGGTATAAGAGTGGACCCTATAAAGATTGAGGTTCGTGGTAATTGGAAACCAATTTAAATGTAAACTCGATGTGAGAAGTTTCTCGGGCCTAGCAGATATTATAGAAGATTTCAGGAAAGGATTCTCTGTCGTAGCTTCTCCAGCCACCAAATTTGCTTCCAAGAAATGAGTAAAGTTTGAGGGATGAGAACACATAATATTGAATAATGAAAGAAACAATAGTTAAAGGACCAATATTGACACAGCCTATACAGTAATGCTTCAGGCATTGGTTTGGAATGTGTGTTAATGCAAGATGGGAAAGTAGTAGTTTATGCATCGAGGCAGTTGAAGCCACATGAACAAAATTATCCTACTTATGACCTAGATTTGGTTACGGTAGTGTTTGCTTTGAAAATATGATGACACTACTTATATGAGGAAAAATGTAGATTTTAAGGATAGATCACAAGAGTCTTGGCACCACGACCGTAAAGAATTAAATTTCGAGACAACGAAGGTGGTTATTAGAGTTATTCAAATATTATGACTCCAGATAATAGATTACCACCCCAGAAGCTTAATGAGGTAGCGCATGCTTGAAGCGTAAAAGACAATGGCAAATGATGTCACTCTCAACATAGTGAATGGAGACTTTGAAGGTACGATGGAGCTATATTAGCTCGGGTAAGAATCAATATTTAAAGCAAATGATGATAAGTACGCAGAAAAATGATGTAGAGTTACAGAAAAAGGTACTAATGGTCAGAGATGGTGATAAAATTGATTTTTCAGTAAAAGAAGCTGAAAGTTTGTATTTCTAGAATAGATTATGTGTGCCATATGATAAAGAGCTAAATAAAAAGTTGTTATTTGAAGCTCATAATATGGTATTTACCATGCATCCTGGAGGTAATAAGATGTACCAGGATTTGAAACAAAGATTATGTCGGTGGAAAGAAATGAAAGAGATGTGACGTAGTAATGTTGTCTAAGTGTTTCTGACGTGTAAGCAAGTCAAAAGCTAAACACCAAGATCAACCGCCTATCAACTCTTCAATTCCTCAATGGAAGGGATAACATTGGTTTTCATGGATTTTGTGTCGGTTTTCCCCACACAACGTAAAACACGACTCTTCGTCTGGTGATTGTTGATAAGCTCACAAAGTCACCCATTTTATACCCGTTAGGATGGACTATTCTATGGATCGACTAAATTGAAATGTATACTTGAAAGAGATTGTAATGATCAAGATGGTGTACCATTGTTCATTGTGTCTACAGAGATCCTGCTTACTAGGAGGTTCCTGAAGGAACTACAACAACCTAGATACTAGGTTGAATTTCAAAGACAAGATTCCATCCATAGACAAGATGGACAACAAAGATATTTATTCAAGTACCAAGACATGCTTCCGAGGTTTCGTCATGGAATTTCTCGAAGTCGATGATATATCTTATCGATGAACCGGCTCATAACAATAGTTATTACAAGAATCGCATGGCAATCGCATCGAAACTTTATATATTTGAGATGTAGAAACTCATTATGTTGGATGGAGTTGAATGAGCACAAGATGATTGGTCTATACATAGTAAAAGATACAAAAGAGAAAGTACAAGTTATTCGGAAAAGGTTAAGGCAATAGTGATCGATAAAAATCACAGCTGATGAAGATGTAGATATTAGCTATAGTGGGGAGACAAGGTCTTTACCAAAGATCGTCGTGGTGGAAAATTTACCGCTTGGTAAGAAAGGCAAGTCAGGAAGTCCGAGGTTCACAGGGCCATATTGAGATTCTGGAACAAATTGGCCATAGGTTATCGTCAAGTAATCCGAGTTAGCCAAATTACATAATGTTTCATGTGTCGATGCTTCAGAGATACCTCAATGGGTCGGCATTATTCACCGCATAAGATATACACAAAGCATTTTCATGAAGAACAAATAAAGGCTATTCGCTTCGGTATGGCAAATAGTTACTGAATAAGCAGTACCCTCGAAAGTGCTCAACACCATGGCAAGAAAGAAGCCACTGAGCCACGGCAACTATGAGAGCCGCTAGCATCAAGAACCTCTCATTCTAAGTATGAATCCTCGAGGACAAAATTATTTTAAGGAGGGAGGAGTTGCAATAATCTCTAAATTATACCCCGTACGCAGTTATAACATGTTTAAGGTATAATAAAGTAAATGTATATTTTTTTTTCTATCAAATAATGTTAAAATAAAATAAGCAAAACTTAATTAATCTAGAAGGGTTATGGGTAATTAGTAATTTACCAATCCAGACTTAAAGAACATAAGATGAAAATATTATATGCTAAGTAGGAATAAGTTGATTACAAATAATAGAAAGTATAAGACCAATTAGCAAAAAAATGGAAAATAGAGCTAAAAACGGATAAGACCAAACACATGATCTTAAACATATCTCTATTTGCTTAGAATTAGGGCATTTACGAGAGAGAAAAGTAAAGAGGAGAAGAAGAGAAAGAGAAGAGTAAGAAGAGAGTTAAGGAAGACATGAAGGACAAGGTTAGTTTTTAGCGCACGGATACTAGTTAAGGAATCAGATGGAATATGTATGGATTTGTATGGAATTCATGGGTTAGGAATTTTCCAACCTCTTTCTTTGTCTATACGTAGGTTAGGAAAACCCTAACTTACAAATGTGTTTGGTTTGATTGTGGTCCTCAATTGAGGAAAAATTTGTATACAGAAAATGTTAGGTTTTAAGGGAGATGTCCGTTTTTTTTTAAACCCATGTTTTTGTTTTGACCATCACTCATCCAAATTGAGTGATTCAAAATTCTGGGTAAACTATACTTCTAGGAAGACAAATCTCCTTGAAATATTTGTATGCAAATTTGGACCCCAATGCACCCAAAAATTCATCAAAGGGGAGCTAGGTTGCATGATATAGCTGGTTTTGTTTTGACATTAGAGTAGTCTTGGTTGTTTTGGCCATAACTTGGCCATCACTTATCCAAATTGAGTGATTCTAAATTGCAACTAAACTTCTGTGAGAACAAATCCTCCTTAAATAAAGGACGCAAATTGGACCCCAAAGGCACCTTAAATTCAAAATAGGAGCTAGTCATGATGACATAGTTGGTTATGTTTGACATTAGAGAGTCCTGATTGCTTCGGGCTATAACTTGGCCATCACTCATCCAAATTGAGTGATTCAATATTTGGGTAAACTAGATTTCTAGAAAACAAATCCTTTGAAATAATAAGATACAATTCGACCCTGCACCTAAATTGTCAAAGGAGCTGTGCTGCATGACACGCTGGTTTTGTTCTTGACATTGTGTCCCTGTTGTTTAGGCCATAAGTTGAGTTTCACTCATCCAATTTGAGTGGATCCAAAACCCAGGTAAACCTGACTTCTGTTAACAACCTTGAAATGGGTGTCTTCAAATCTGGAACCCATCGGACCCGCAAAATTGTCTAAAGGGAGCTCAAGTGGTAAAGAATAGTTGATAGTAAACGGAAATACATGAAAATGCAAAGATAAGAGAATGATCATAATATCGCATATGATTAATGCATAAACTATAGTTAATCAGGTGGATATGAGATATGTAATTCGAAAATGAAATAAAAATGATCATTCACTTGTAACCTAATAGAGGGATATAGACAGCTTTGCCTATTAAGGATAAAAGTCTATGATACTGATCAGCTTTACCATAGTCATTAAGGTGTCTTCTACTCTTATAGAGGTCATTGTCTCAGACAATGATAAGGGAATTTAATGTCATGTAATATGTCATGGTTCAGATTCGTCCTAAAGAATTCCAAAAGCTTTCAAAAAACTTTATGCAAGAGCCATAAAATTCTTATTCCCTATCATTCGTAAATTGGGATCTAATGCATATCTTCTTGATTTACCTAATGACATGGATATTAGCCCTGCTTTCAATGTGTAGAGGATTTGCTACTCATCAGGCACTTTTCACCTTCCTAAGCAGGCTCTTGGCAGTGAAGCTAGCAAAGGTGAACCCACTATGCCTCAAGTACAATATTCTAAGGAGATGGTGGATATATCCTGATGTGATGAGTTTCTGCGGACTTTAGATGGTGGTTTTCATCGTTTCCTTGTCAAATGGCATGGTCATCCTAATTCTGATGCTACTTGGATACAGGAGGATGATCTTCGTCATTTGAATCCTTCATTGTTGGATTGCTATCAACCTGTAGGGAATGATAGGGCATGGAGTAGGCCCATATCTAGGCCTAGACGAGATAGGAAGCCCAAGTCCAATGATGATTTTTATTATTATTAGTTATTTAGTTACCTGCATTTTCTGCCAAACCTAAGTCCATATCTCGTATGGTTTTATGTCGGTGCCTATAATGCACTTTTATGTTATTGTTTTTGGGGTAGACTTTATATGATATTGAAAACTTGAGAACTTCGTTCTGTTTATTTTATTCACTTTCTTTCAATTTTATTATTCTTTTTAGCTTAACTACATCATAAGGTCAATTCTGAACAACCGTGAGCGAGCTTGAGTGGTCAGCAAGAATGTTTGACTTACAAGCTGGAGTAGCAACTAAGAATTAAAATTGCAAGACCTGTCCTGCATTTTCATGGTGGAACAATAGCTTTTCTTTTTTTTTTTTGGTGGATGAAAAAGAAGATTGCTAAACATAAAACTTACAAACACTGGCTTTACCCTTTTAATCCCTTATTTGATCAGGCAAAATCTGTGAGATTTTACGCTTTTGGTGAGTTATAGAGCAGGAACATTTCGTCGTTAGAAGAGTTTCTTTTTTTTTTTTCATATATAGATGTTAGATTAAAAACCATATGAGGATATATACAAATGTGAAACAATCAAAAGATCTTTCATCTTAAATTATCAAAAATATAAGTAAAACGAAAGCGTATCTGATATTTGATCCATAATGAATATAATGTTCAGAACATATTAATCTCGATCTTCAAACCTTGATCCATTATGAATAGGATGGTGAGAAGATAATGATCTTGATCTTCAAACCTTGTAACCAGAACTTAAGTGATCGGTTATGATCTTCCAAGTCATGTCTTGATATGAAGAGTCATGACATCCCTATTAAAATGATTCATGATACATTGTCAGATTCATAATAAATCCTCATTATGAGGATTCATGATATATTACCAAATTCATGATATATTTCCAATTTCATGATAAATCCCCTTGAGATGATACATGATATATCCCCTTGGGATGATACATGATACATTCCTCTTCACAAAGAGTCATAACCTTCTTTCTTATTTCTAATTTAACCCATCATAAAATCATAAATAAGACCTTTGATATCTACACATTACATAGTTATACCAATTGTGATATTAGTAACTCCATTAATTTAGTCCTTATAAGATCACTTCACAGGAGTCAAGTATTTTAGATAGCCCATAATGCATAATCAATTATATATGTTGACCCATGTTATTGGACAAATATCCAACAATCTCCCACTTGGGGTCACATATATCTGTATAAAATTATGCATTATAAAATAATCTTATGAGCTTAAAATTGTTATCTTTATCAAAACATCATTAACAATACGATCCATCAATCATATCAACATAGGATCAAAGCGGCCTTCGTTACATGTATCGAACCTGATTCACTAATTATCACATATATTAATATAATCACGACATATATCATAATGGATGTGTTGCATGGAAATTACATGGGCATGATCTAAATATTATTTGTAAATCTATCCAACTTTATTCTTTACATCATAATATATAGATTCAGAATAAAACCAAAACAAAAACTTTATTTTGTAGAAAATATGTCTACAACTGATGGCACCGGTATACAAACCCCACTAAAATAACATATCATCAATTGATACAACACTCATAAGGAGCAATTTTCTTATGAAAAACTCAATAAACCTTTGCAGAGGATCTACAATCATGGAGTTTCAGGGTCAATGTACTTTATATACATTGACAATTAATAGGTGTTTTTCATACATTTTTTTATACCATTAATCACCTTATCAATCATATGCTTTTATGGTGTTTTTAATAAAATTTAACGCTAATTTTATCATCTTATGGCTCTATGAACATTTTGAAGTAAAGAGAGCATAAAGAGGGCCAAAAATATGAATTTATGGGTTGTACCATGACCTCCCATGGCTTCAAGCATGATATTTATTGATTCTACACTTCCCAAATATTTCCTAAATCTAAGATCACCCAATTTGGCGTTCGAATGAAAAAGATATGACCTCGTGAAGTCAAGAGAGGATTTTCCAAAACACCACATGCAGCACCCCTCAACGTTTGTGAATTTTAAGTCTACCTAGTGGCCTCCAATGACTCAATGCTTGATATATATAGATTCTAATCTCTCTTAGCTTTCCGTAGAGACCAAAATCATTGCATTTGAAGGTCGGATGAGAGAGTTAGGGTCATTTGAAGTCAGAAGGTGTTCGCCACGGTGAAGCCATTATTCCCCGTAGCAAAGGCCTTAACCGAGGCAAAGGTGCCTTCGCCTTGGCAAACCAAAGCCATGCAAAGAAGAAAGGTACTAGTTTTTCGAGGCGAATGAGCCTTCGCCTCAACAAAGGACGTCGGGCCTTGCAAAAATTAGTCATTTTAACCATTTTTTAGCCCTTTTAAAGGCCCATTTCCTAAAGCCTATAAATTAGGGGTTCTGTGACTGTCAAAGGTTCGCTTTGGGAGAGAACCCCTCCCTGAGCCTCCTCTTCTTGAATCACTCTTAGGTTTGAGTTTTGTTCATTTTACTCGTATTTGGTGGAATATATGAACCCATCAATTCAGGAGGGACCCCATTCAACCTTCGAGCTAAGTTCGAGAATTCTCATCTCATTATTGTTTTGTATTCTAACTCGTCACTCTTCATCTCTTTTCATTATTATGGGATAATAGACATGATTTGATAGACGGTGGGTCAATGAGTGTATAAACTTTCTCTAGGTTGATTATTTAAATTATAAGGTGATTTATATATCTTTTAGAATGGATTTGTGAATATGTGCTTTTGCTGATGTTGGTTGGTGTAGTGCATGGGATTACTAAGGTTTTGATTAATTAATGCATGTTGAGAGTTAGGTCTTCGATCCCCATACTAGGACATCCTTGGTGACGCTTGAATTACACCCTAAAATCTGATCTCGACTCTCATAAGGTGTGAACTAATTAATCGTAATGCTAATTAACCTAATCAAAGAAGTCCAGGGAATTAGGAATACCAAAGTACTAGATGGATTTCCATTAGAGAAAACCAGCATTTCTCATGTGAGACTGTATGGACCGAGAGGTGATCGATCCGAGCGTAGTCCAAGTAGTCCTATTGTATGGACCGAGAGGTGACCAATAGGATTCCCAAGGAAAGAACTGCCTTATAAAAGTATCGCATTTAATGACCTAGATGACCGGGAAGGAGAATGTGAGCTCACACAGAATTTGATGAGATACAAAGTGTAAACCTCATACCACGTTCCTTGGACAAGAATAAGTATATAGTTACTTAATTAGTACTTCATAAATATAAATCAAATGCATCAACGGAAGCAATCAACCCTAGTATATTTCCTTGAGCGCTTTCTTTGAGATTAACCCAATCGTTGTAAGTAAATATTGATTATACCCTACTTTGTTTTGTTTTATTTTGTTTTTAAAACCTTTCTTCCCAAGTCATCGAGTCACTCAAATAGTGAACACGCAGCTATGCATCAATCCTCGCTAAACCACACATTGGTGGGATTGATATTCGACTTGTTATTCATCGTATTACTTATGCACCCATGCGCTGGCGGAAAATCGCTAACAAGTTGGGTAATGTCGTTGGACTTAATACGCTTCAGTAGTTACGCCACTTGTTTAACAACCACTCAACCTTTCCTTAATAACACTAGGAATTTGATAATAACTCTAAATGCTTGAAGTCGTAAAGTCCACCGACTTGCCATATCTCCCACATAAATGTGTCTTTCAACATCAATTGGCTTTTGCTAGCTCAAACAACCCTTTCTTTGCGAGATCAAAATAATTAAACTCACATAATAATTTAAATTAATCATTCAAATAATGGCTCATCCCATCTCAAGATACCTTAGTACATTAATACTAAGTCTTGGATTAGTAATATTAATTGTTAATGGTACTCTTGATGTAATGATCAAACATTGACAATAATGCATATCAAATAACAAACCCATCTTTCAATTGATTTATTATACACATGTACAATCTTATAATTATCACATGTTCATTATCACATATGTGTATGTAATTTGGTCAAGCATTCACCTTCCTTTCAGTTGGCTATTACCTAATGAATATACCCATTATCGTCACATCTAACATTTCTTATAAGTAATCCACACAAAAGAAGTCACTTTGACGACTTCATGCTTCAATTTACTCATTCGAAACACTAAACAACATAGCCAAGTATTTGAACTTCTATTTAATCTTAATAACTATGATATGACAATTAAAAATCGCCACCGAATAGACATCTCTTCTCTTGATGATAAATGTCTCTTAACAGATTCAAATAATGAAGAAACCCGCATCTATTAACAAGATTCAAATTCAGAATCATGAAGAGGAAGACTTATATAACATATATATAATGTAAGTATAAGTTTAATATGACAAATCTTTCTTTCCAGTTACTAAAGAAACACCATATCCCATTATTAACTATTCCATTATTGAACCGAGAACCACCCTTGTTCTCGTTTATTAATATTTTTTGTTCGCTTAATTCAAGATGCACCCATCCCACTAGGATCGGACTAGGCAATTACCCGAAAAATCAGATCCATTGTCATTCATAGTTTCATTTTCATTCGCACGTTATAATTACATCTCTAAAGACATTTTTATCCGAAAAAATATTTTTTTTTACATTTCAAGAAAAAAAATATTAGTTTTTGTTATAAAGAAAGAAAAGAAACTCGAGATAACAAAAAAGAGAACCTTAAAGGTCCTTTTCTCCCCATCTTTCATTATCAGATCTCTATATATAGGTCTTCGCAATAGAGTAATAAGTACATCCATAATGATTCACGGGTAAATGTGTGGTCTTTCACACTTCTCAATGAATTATTTATAGCACTCCTCCTTGAATGACCATCATTATATAGTTAGTACTGTCTCATTAAAAACCCTTCACAAGAAACCCAGTGGGAGATAACTAACGGCGAAAGAGCGCAAGATACTAACGATTTTAAATACCCTCCTGATAGTGACATAATACTTCATTTTGAAGGTCTTTTACCTAATGCATACCAATATGGTGTACAAGTTTCTTGAATGTTGTAATGGGCAAGGCTTTTGTAAATAAATCTACTAGATTATCACTAGACTTTATCTGTTGCACATTGATTTCACCACTGCTCAAGCTCACGAAAGATAAGAATTTGGTGAAATGTGCTTAGTTCGATCACCTTAATATATCCTCCGACTTGCAGTAATACACGCAAAGATTATCTTCATATAATACTATTGGTTTGTTCTTGATAGAAGATAATCCACATGATTTTCTGATGTGTTGTATCATGGATCTCAACCAAAACATATTCGACTTAGATTCATGCATGGCAAGTATTTCGAATGGTCGAGGAGGTAGCCACCATTGTTTGTTTTGATCAATTCTCCGTGATATGGCAAAGATTTCCATAAGTAAATATATATATCATGTCTCAGATCGAGCTTGTGGAGGGTCCCAAAGATAGTCAGATTCAGATAACTGAAAATTTGTGGTTCCAATGTTTTGGAATAAAATAATCTCATGTCACAGCGCCCACGAGATAACTTAATATGTTTAATTTCGCTCCATACTTTTAGTTAGAGTCGAACTATATCTGCTAGTAAATTAACTGAAAGCAGACTTTAGTCGAGTATAATTTGAAAGATGTTATTAGTGCACCAATTGCATTGAGATACAGTACTTTCAAGACTAAGAATTTTCATTTTCTTTAGTCGAATGATCTTTTGGTCACTTCAAGCGACCTAACAAACCTATGGGAACTAAGGGGGTGTGATTTATCCATATGAAAGTGCTTCAGGCTTTTTTTTGTATGAAGTGTTGATTGATGGATTATCACACCATCCAACAATGTTCGATTCAAGTATGCCATAACATTTTGCTTTCCAAGATCTTTCATTTTTAAATTCCTTCTTTAAGTAGTCAATTATTTTGATGGTTTCGTGAGTTCCAAATCAAATTCAAATCATCCACATATACTACATTAATGGTAAATCCAGCCATACTTTCTTGATAAAAATGCATGTAAAATTGAATTTATTCATGGTCTTTATTTGATGAATATTTGCTTAAATGATTATACCACATTCGACCAATTGCTTAATCATATAAAGATTAAGTGTAACTAAGATTGATTACATGTCTATGGTTTTGAATTCATTACTTCATGTAATTTGAACTTTCAAAGTTTTTCATATACATTAAGATCATGAATCCATATAAATAGGTTGTGACTACATCCATCATCAGATATCAAGTCCTTCTGAGACCGCTAAATATATTAAATAACAAATGTAGTTGCATCCATTACTGAGAATACTGCCTCCTCATAATCAATTCCATGTCTTGTGAGAAGCTCTGGCATGTTTAAGAGCACGTATGATTTCATTTGCATCATTTCGCTTTTGTACAAAGATCCATCGATATCCAACAGGTTTTATATCTTTAGGTGTTTGAACCATCGTCCAAATAATTTCATTAGCTAGAGATTTTAACTCCGCTTGAATTGCCGCTTCATTTTAACCACTCATTTTGATCGCCGACATTCGGTCATATTTCAGGGTTCTGACTCACTGCTTATGATGTCCATACTTGGAAAGAAAAAAGCATCATCTATATGGTAGTATTTTTGATCCATATTTTTCCCTTATACATATAATTACAGAAGACCCTCTATTGTTAAGTAAAATTCCAGATAATTCATGAGATAATTGTTAAGTTCTAATGCTACAGGACTATTAGTCATCATTATCCTTTTTCAAATTCAGATGTTTTCAGAGCATGCTTTAGGAGCATTGAATTTATCACTTTTCCTTTTTCTAGGAATTGTATCTTTTAAGACAATAGGTCATCCGCGTTTTAATTGTGGCTTAGGCTCATTGGTCACGCTATATTTAAATTTTCCATTGGAATTTCAATCCGTGTTGGGATATTTGCAACTGGTATATGTGATTTTGTAACCTTTGTCAAATCAATAAATGCACTGTGCAACAATTTGTGATTTTAAATTAATTATCTTTGACCTCTAATTCATTGCTTTGTGGGGGTCAAGATGAGAAAAGATGATTCAACCTATGCAATTTCTTTGTCATTCTTCTAGAATTACTTTTTCTCTCGATAGCGAAAATATCTTCATTAAAATGACAATCTGCAAATCAAGTAGTAAAAACCTCACATGTGAAAGGCTCAATATAGTTAATAGATAAAGATTGAAACCAACATAAATACCAAGACTGGCTGAGGATCGAAGTGTTTAGTTGGCGAGTGGGTGCAAGGGGAACATAAATAGCACAACCAAAAACACATAAATGTGAAATATTAGGTTGATAACCTAGAACAAGTTGTAATGAGAATAAATCTTAATTGGTTGTAGGATGAATGCAAATTAAATTCGCACATGAATAATAGCATGCCCCCATGTCGATAAAGGTAATTTGGTGTTCAAAAGTAATGGTCTAGCAATTAATTGCAAATGTTTGATAAAGGATTCAGCCAACCCACTCTGAGCATGAACATGAGTATTAAACGCGAGAATTCATAGCGTTTGAGATGAGAATTACCAAGATATCAAGACAAATTGTCTTCGATAGATAATCAAGGAATGTGCTCCGGGTCAATTATTTGGGGCTAGTAATTTGGAAATGCAAAATTCTGACAGAATATGTATACATAGAGACCATCTAGTAATACATCACTAAACCATAAATAATGTGTATGTCCACTAGGGGGTGAATAGCCCAACATCCCTCTCACGTCGTAAACGCGCATTCTGATGCAATCTTTGTAACAGGTATAATACCACTTGCCTTGAGAAAAAGTAGTACAACTAAAATCATGAGATTTTAAAATTTGTCTGCTTGTTAATGGATGCCCATTAGAATTTTGAATTATACGACGCATCATTGAAAATCCCAGGTGTCTAAGCCATTCATGCCACGGTAAAAATGCTTTTGGGTCATTGAACTTCTAGTTCATAACAGCATGAGATTCAAGAGGTTTAATAGTTGTTTGATATAGTCCATATGATGAAGAAATCAATTGTTCCAAGATTTGTTTTTTCCCAATAATGAGTAAATACTAATTTATTATGATTCATAGTTTTAATGATATCCATTTCGGGTGAATATCCTTAAAACTAAGTAAATTTTAATAGATTTATTAAATAAAGGGCATCATTAATTTGAAACTTGATTATTACAAGAAACAATAATACTCTTCCTATTCTTTAATGAGGGCTAACTGACCTGAGATAGTTTAAATATTAAATGGAACTAAAGTTAAGTTTGAAAAGTATTTCTTATCACGAAAATTGTGAGTTGTAAAAATAAAACTCAACAAGACATGCATATCCGTGAGAATGATCCATATATCTTCAAAAGAAAGACAAAATTTAAAATGTAATCACTTAGGCAAATATGTATTAAAAAGTAACATAATAAGTATATACGTTAATTCATAACACATTGTCATCAATCAAATTAATAATTTTTCCACTAATCTTCAAAGAAGTCGAGATATCAAACGAAGCTGTTTATCAGACCATCATTATCAATGAAATTGTCATCAATTTGATTGTTAGCTTCTTCGAGGGAGACTGGACAGACCATCGGATCCATCAGCCTTTGACCTATTAATAAAGTTGGTCTCACTGCTACCTTCTTCACTGGCTGATAAAGCGCCAACTAACGTCGGTCAACTTATAAGACGCGATCATGATCTTCATTCCAGCATTCAGAGTATCCAATCTCATAAACTCTGTTGTTCGCCTAGTTGCCTTTCCCAGATTATTTTCGAATGACCACTTCCTTGTACTAGAAGAGTTTCCTTATTATGAGGTTGATTATAGTCACCTTGATTCCAAGAAATATGGCGACCATGACTACAACTTCGGCCTCGTCTATAAAAATATCCATGTCCATGCCCACGCCCACGCCCACGCTTCACGCCGCCATCGCTTCGATACTGAATTACAAGATCGCTTCACGACAAACATAACCGCAGAAAGAATGGTGATTTTTTAACAATTCATTATTTTGTCAACTACACAGACACTAACAATCTTAATATTCGCAGAAACGACACCTCTAGAAACATATTAGAAACGTGAAAGGGAGGAGATGTTTTTTCTGCCACGTCCTCAACCTAAGACTCTTCCTTTTTTCACATAATTTTTAAATTTCCAGAGCTTAATTTAAACAAGTCTACAGAATACCCATCACTAA
The DNA here is from genome assembly GCA_016808115.1 of Tetrastigma voinierianum. NCBI lineage: Eukaryota > Viridiplantae > Streptophyta > Magnoliopsida > Vitales > Vitaceae > Tetrastigma > Tetrastigma voinierianum. The sequence continues at coordinate 74,799 of JAEQBH010004280.1, read as the reverse complement.
AATCTTCAGAATATAAATTGGGAATCCAATCATAATCAGCCTCAAAGATACGTCTTTGATGGTCATACCCTTCTTCAAAAATTCTTCCATGATCAATGGATTTTGGACCCGTAGAAGATGTTCTCACTTATACTTACTACACATATGAATTAATATTAGCATTTACGCAACTCCGCTAGAATGCTGTGATTTCCTTTTAATAGTATTTCCAAGATTCATAGTAATCAATGATTTCAACATCCAATATCCAAGATAAATAATTTAATTAATGATTAAGGTAAAGAAATTCAGCTATTGATATTAGCATTTTTGGAAACAATTAACAAGATATGAATAAAGTGAAAAATATAAGAAGATTATAACTTACAACTTAAAATTTAATAATAATATATCTCGAACTCAAGAAAATGTTTTAAAACAAGAACTTGAGGGTTATGGTTCAAATTTTCATTCTCATCACATAAAGAAAGGAATATTTTTTCAGCAAGTTGGGCTTTAATCAACGACTGCTACAACTTTATCAACTTAGATTTTCATAACTTCAAGCTATAAAATTTTCTTTAGAAAATAAAGAAAAATAAAAAGGAAAATACTGTAGCTAGGAATAAATGGTTTATGAGCTTTGTGTTTGAGATCTCGTGTTAATAAACGTATTTATAAAAAAAAAAGGAATGAAAGAAATGAAAAGAGAAACTAAGATAACAAATAGAGAACCTCATAAGTACATCTATAATGATTCATCGATAAATGTGTAACCATTAACATTTCTCAATAAAATATTTATAACAGTTTTACATATATTTTATTTATTTTTCCATGGCTATGATATCGTGACTCGTGAGTCGTGAGAGAGGAAGATGGCGCCGCACTGGCATGGCATTATAAGCATCTCCAAATCGTCCGCGCTTTGGGCTTTTGCCTCTCCTAGCCTTTCTGGATGGATTGGGCTTATTACAAGTATCATACTACCGGAGCATATTCAATTTGAAGTATGGAGAATATGTATCATACTGGGTATGTAAATTCTCAAGTCAAAGCCATACAGAATTGGCCCACAGAAACATAAATCAAGGAATACACAGAATCAAGATTGGGATCAATTGAGAGGAGACTATATATCACCATATCCTAGTTTTCTCTTTCCAGAATATAGAACTTCCTGAGAAGCCCCTCTCTCTGGAACCCAGCCTTCTCCAGCACCCTCTGCGACCCGCCATTCTCCACATACACCAGCGCCTCCAGCCTCTCCAAATGCGGCCACTCCTTAAATATAGTCGAAGCCACCATTTTCACGGCCTTGGTCGCAATCCCCTTTCCCCAATACTTGGAAGCCAGCACATAACCAAGTTCGCCTCTGCATCTATCACCGCCGTTGTTTGCCGACACTGAAATAGCCCCAATCGCCTTGTTGTCGAGGCAAATCGCTCTGAACCATGGGTGAGGAATTACTGTGTTTTTTATGTAGTCGATTCCGGCTTCCTTGGAGTGAAAGTGTCCCAAGGCAGAGCAGCTCACCTTGTCGTCTGCGGCCCAGACCATGAAATCGTCTATGTCGGAAAGATCCAATGGCCGGAGGGAAAGCTCCTGGGATCCATCCTGGCCGTGTTTTCCGCCGGTTCCTTCCATGTGTGAGTAGTCAAGCTTCGATGAAAGGCAAAGAAGAGATGAAGCGTGATCTCCAAGATGTTGAATCTATGGCTTTTTATATAGAAAAGAGGCAGAGGGAAGTTGCTTGGGGTGAATGAGATGTAAGGTCAATTCTGAATAGACATGGGCGAGCTTGAGTCCGCAAGAATGTTGACTTTCAAGCTTGGCCGCCGGAGGATTATAGCCGCCTTGTTGGGCTGGCCTAGACCTAGAGATGGCCGGTAAACGCCACAGGCCCACAAGCGACACTCATTTCGGAATTTTACAGCGTGTTGCATATTCGATCGTGTTTGGAATCATGTCTTTTTTTTTCTTTTTTCTTTGTTTTTTGAGAGGGAATCATGTCATATATGAGTTATCTATTTCATCGAATTTCATTTGACACAACGGTTAATACAACTCAATGACTCGAATAAACTCGAACATTCAAAATCATATCACGTTTCATTTTTTTTTTAAATTCAGTTTTTGTAAATTTGACATTAAATTCATTGAATTTGAAAAATAAAACTGTGAGCTTTTGATTTAGCGACCATTGTAGTTTGATTTATTAAAAAAAAAAATCATTATTCAACATTACGAGCCTTAAGAAGTACATGCTATTGCTTTTCAAAAAAAAGTACATACCATTGTTACAAGAAATTATTAATTATTTTTAATTCATTTAACCTATTTTGTTCATTAATATAAGGGGAAATTAATTATGTTAAAATTCTTTACATAAGCACCCAAATTATTGAAATATGTGATATCTTTAACAAAATAATAACATGTAGTGAAATGACAACTCCTTGTTAAGACAAAAATACCACTAGCTTATTAGAGCTTACATACTACAATGTTTACGTAACATTCTCATTACGTTAATTTGACAAACTTTTGCAAGTAAATGTGTTATATTGACAAACTTTTGCAAGTAAACGTGTTATATTACTATTGCAAGTACATAAGAAGTGGGATATATTTTACTTAATAAGGGGTTATTATTCAAAAAGGTTATTATTAGCGTGATCTTTTGTTGAGCGGGGCTGAAGCATGTTAGGTCATTAGGCGGGCTGGACGCTCGTTGGGCGGTCCGGCGCTCTGAATGTGGACTCTTAACAAAGAAAGAAAGAGGATCGGCGGCTCGCCGTTCTGTTTCAAATCTGCATCGGTTCTTCTGTGGAAGAGAGAATATCAGCTGTTTGGGAAGTGAGTCGTAAGTCTGGCGTCACGGCTTTGCGCAGATGGGGTGGCGATGTTGCGTGGTAGATGTTTTTCTCGATTTGATGATGATAAGGATTCCCTCTTGCGTAGATGGGGATTTTACGTCGCTTTATCATTTGTCAGTTAATAAGGGATAATTAAGGAATGATTCTTTACTTCACTTATTAGTGATATTTTATTTGATTTATGGATATAGGCTCTTTAGGTTATCAGGTGTTGTGGCCGCAGGCGAATGAGCGTCTTTCGTTTGGGCGGTGCGAGCCGGGCGTTTCAACGACACCTCAACATAAATCTTTTTTTAAAAACTGCTTCTTTGGAGGCTTGGTGGTGGAGCTGCGCTATTTTTAAACCCGATCGATTGCCCGACCCTTAGTTACGGCAGTATGGGAAGAGGCATATCGTTTCTTGAATTGGGTCACGCGACCAGCGTGTGGATTTGAAATTTAGTTTGGTTAGGGCTTTGTCGTTATCAAATGTCCTGTGATAATGATGACTTTTCGACTTTCTTGTTTCATTCACTTACAGATTCAGCCCGGTTTCTTGAGAACATCCTCGGTAGTTAGCGTTGTGTTACTGATATTAGGCTTTTACTTCTGCGAGTTCGAGGCTTGCTTTTTCTTAACATTAAGTCGACCTTTGCCTCGAGAATCTCTTTTGGCGTTTTGTGATACCTTGCTTAGGGTCGCCCTTTTCGTTTGTTCTGGGACGATCGTCTTTTTCCTTACATTGTCTCTTCCAAGTAATCACGAGTGTTAGGGGCTAAGCTTAGTTAGGTCTTGTTCTTACTATCTGATACTCCCATGGGTCAGGGTCGTTCTCTTTCTTTGCGTATAGGTGATGTAGGACCCCTTTCCCGGCTTGATCCGTTTTGGGCGGATCGAGCAGAATGGGATGCCTGTATCACTCGATCGCTCAAAATCATATCTTTCTTGAGAGCGGAATTCAAAATTAAAAACGAAGCCATGCGCGTTTGTTCTTGAAATATCATTTACAATGAGGCATTCAAGCACTTTTCAAAAATGATTTACAAAATAGATGTTCGAGTTCAAATTGTTTCTGAAATATCAAAGTTGAAAAGAAAGCATGGAATGAATGCACATGTCGGAACAAACTCAAAATTTCCTTCTTTATATTTCGGCTCCTCCGTCTTAAGTCACTTTTCGATCATTTATCTGTCATTTCGTCTGCTGCAGCGTTGGTCAAGCGTCACATTGGCGTTTTCGTGCTTAGTGGTTCTATAAATCCATTCTTTAGTTTGAGTTTAAATCAAATCATTACAATTTAACCTTATTTCAAACCTTTATGAATGATCAATGTAAATACAATACATATACTTGTTTTATATACAATAGGTTATAGTTCATTCATCATCCCAAAATACACTTTCATATTCAATATTTCACAATCTCAAATCAATTCAATTATGCTCACAAATTCAATTCCAGTTAATTCAATTGATTACGTAAATTAATTCGATTATATTATACTTTGAATTTAACCTATGTCTTAAATATATAGGATATCATAGTCACCAAACACTGATCCATTTGAAACATGGCCCGTATAAAAACGATTTTATAACCTGATGCAGTCCAACTAGGCTGATGGCGGCTATAAAAAAATCAATTAGTGAACCTCGTCTGGAATCAGTTGGAGTTCTTTGACCAGTGGCGCATCAATCTGATCGTTCGCGATCACTATTTATTTGACCTTATTGGTATACCAATATATCATATCTGAACTAAACGATTAACATTCTATTAAGGGCATTGAATCTTTATAGCAAGGTACCGATTATAATGCGTTTAATAAATAGTTCATTTTCAATAGTCATGCAATTTTCGTATCACGAACATTTTACAATCAATTTCTTGAATCACGACAAACAATTCATTATGCTTTAACATGCACATTTAGAGTGGCTTTCAAATATTAAACGAGAATAAAAAAAAAATATAACAAACATGCAAAAACTTGAAGCGAGGAATGAAATCGGTAGAAAAACCCAAGATTTGAACTTTGATTCAGATCCTCGAATCTCGATCTCGGATTAGTTTTCCTCCTCGTCGACCTGACCAGAAACCGTTCAAAACAATGTGATACAGTGATGCTAGTGGCTTGGTTAGGATTGATTGTTTGGAATTTAATTTGAGCTCCAATTCAACATGCTATATGAAGGATTAGCGACTCGTGGAGCTTATAGAGTCCAGAACACCCGAACGGAGTTCGAAGAAGTTATGACCTTAGAAGTTGGAGGTCTACCTTGATCCACACCCGGTGACTGACTGAACTCGGTAAAAGGACCATAACTTGGTCTAAAGATGTCCTAATTGAGAAATTCAAAATCCTAACATCATCTTGACTCAATGGGTTTTCCATAGAATCTAAGAACACCCGAAACGGAGTTCAGACGAAGGAGTTATGACCTTCCAAAGTTTGAGGTGACACGTAGTCTTACCCAGCCAAGCTGACCTAAACTGGCCGAGGTGTCCTGACCTGTCCAAGCTCAGCTGACCTATATGAGCTCACCTATTGTCCTCTACAGGCATATGAATGGATTCTTGACTCAATGGGCTTTCCATAAAGTCAGAACACCACTAAGCGGAGTGGGACAAGAAGTTATGACCTTAGAGTTGGAGGTCTACGTGATCAAGCCAATTTGGTGACTGACTGGCCGAGATGACTGAACTGGCCGTGACTGACACGGCGAGGTGGCTGAAGTGGTCACTGGCGGAGTGGTCACTGGCCGAGTGCAGTTGGTGCATGGTAAAATTACCGGACGAGTCTGTAGTAAGTGTCTTGGAATGTGAGATTACCTTTGGGCCATTTGTATTAAACGAAGCTACCTTGTCTAAGGTAAAAGCCCATGCTTAGGCTACAGAGGTCCAAATTGAAAAATTCAAAAGCCTAACATCAAGTTCATTGATGTGGCTACAATTTATCAGAAGGGCTTACTACCAAATTCCCTTTATTTCATTTCCAAAAATCAGCTCTAAGGTCCGGCTAATGTGCTACCTGATGTAGCGACCGTGGTTTAAAATACAACCAAACATTACAAGAATGAGATAGCGCCACATGACCCTTGGGGTACAAAATAACTAGAAGTAGGATAAGACCTACCTCTTGGGTTCGTGAAACTCTCCGTTCCGGTCTCTGTAACTCTTGTCACGGGACTTTCCTGCGCCGCCCAGGAAGCAGATGGTCAGTTGTGTCGGAAAATCTAGAGAAAAGGTAGAGCCTCTCTCTCTAACTCTTCCTCTCAAAATGGTTTATACTCTCTCTCTTCTTTTTCCCTTTTCTTATGGATCACCCTTAATCGTACTTTAAAAATGAGGAAACTTCCTTCCTCTTTCCTACATGCCACATGCCCTTTCCTTGATTTTTTTCTTCCTTTTCTTAATTTCTTTTTATATTTAGGTCCCTCCATTTCTCTATTATTCCTCATTTAAGTCTCCTATTATTTTTTTCCTTGATCATTTATTTCTCCAAATTTTCACTTAGACATATAAACTTATTTACAAATGACCCTTAGGTCCCCATTTTACAATTTCCATATTTTCTCTTTTTCACTTGGGTTTATTTCCATTCAATAAATTTCTCATTTTAGCATATAATCATTTAATCAATCTTCATCTAAAAATTGGACTAATAAAGGATTGGCTCGATTATACACAGGAATATATAATAATTTTATTATAAAAATATTAGGGTATTTTGGGAACCTCTGACTCTCATTATTAATAGGATGCAAATTACATAAATTATGAATCTAAACGGTTGGATCTTTTTATTTGATTCATCATTTCTTTGATGAATGTGGATTCTTGGTTCTCTTTGATTTGTCAGGGATCTGTATTTGTTAGTAATATTCACGTTGAACCTCTATGCAAATATTCATGTATAAATAAGATACATTCAGGTGTATCTGAAAGTTCATAGTGGTCTAATAGTACCTCAGAAGTAGCATGGACACATGAAATACATTATGGATCTTCTCCAAGTCCAGGAATTAATGCTAATATGTATGCCCTTTGGTTCCCACTTTTTCGATAACTTAATAGGGCCTTGATAAATCTGGGGCTGTTGTTTTCGAATCATCACCTTCTTCCAAGTACTTTTCCAGCTGCACTGCCAGATCAGTATCGAATATCTTTCTTTTATGTCGTAATATGATTTACATACATCGGTGTACATTCAATCTTTCTCTAATAATTTTCACTTTTTCTTCAATCTCTTGTATCAAGTCGAGGCCAATCACTTTCTTTTCACTCAATTTCGTCCAACACAACGGTGTTCTACATTTTCTTCCATATAAAGCCCCCAGGTGCGCCATATTCCAATACTTTAGATCGTAACTGTTGTTGTACATTCAACTAAAGCAATGTGTTCTGGTCCAATCTCATCTCCTCAAGGTCGACCACACAACTCCCTTAACACATCTTCCGCATCCGGATCACCTCCCTCGTATCATTGTCCATCCCGCTAGGTGCAAATCTCAGCTTTGGGTACCACCGCAGCTGCTCCAAAGCCCCCGGTGCAAATTTTCTCCCCAAAATCTTCAGTATAAAACCTGATCTCTTCTGCCCCGAAAGTCATGGATACAAAGAATCCCACAACCAACTTATTTCCCCTTTGATATGCGCGCCTCAATAGCTTGTCAAGTGAATAGCCTGCCTCACTCCGTAGGAGTTTCTAGCTAACTTAGTTAATCGGTCTGTAGCGTACTAATTCAAATCCGAGTCAAGCCCCCGCTTCAATGCGGTAACCCAACCAATAAAATCCATGCAGATTCCTGGTCTCCACCCACCCTGGGCATTCCCCGCGATAGCCTAGCCTCCCAGGAACCTTGATGCTCGCCCTTTGCCTTGACACACAATTCAAACACTTGTTGCAAATTTAATATTGATCCCTTTTTCATTTTGGAATCTCTCACTTCTAATGACATTTTTAAATCTCTCGTGATAATATCTTTGTGCTACCGGATGATAAAGGGAAAAGAGATCCACTATGTGCTCTTCAAGTATGGATTTAATCATTACAATGCACACACAAAAACCATCCATAGTTTACACAAAAACCCATTCGCTCATCTATGGAACCCAGCTTTCTTTACCATTCAATCCTCCCTGACGACAGCGGCAATGTAATTTCTCTCATCTTTCCTCGGTGCCTCTAGCACACTGATTCACCAAATCACCTTGCTATCAATTTCGCCCACTACAGCACACCCGCCTCGATAATGACAATGGGCATTCAATCTCGTTTTTTCTTTGTAGCTCACTTTCACTCCTCAAAGTGTCGTCACTACATTGGTCTTTCCCTGTGGAGTGATAAGCAATTACGCAAATATGGTCTTGATCAATGTGTTCCTTCATCCCATCTCCTGTTCCCGGTTAAGCTCTCATCGCAGGGCAAATACTAAGACTCTTATGATTAGTGTAGATGAAACACTTTTCTCCACAAATGGTGCCCCAAATTTCCCGCCGCAAATACAATTACAAATAGCGCGCTTCAATGCCTCGGGGCTATTGTGGCTACCACTCATTCCTCTGTATTGAGGACACATTTTAAGTCCATTTGGGTGACGCATCACTAAAAATCACATATTTTTTACCGCAGGTCTGTTGAGTAAGAACCGGCTTCTCAAAGTAAGAATGCTTTCAACTTATCAAAACTTTCTTTGACATTTTTCACTCCATTCACTTTATACATTTTTCTTCGGAGCACTTGTCATCGGGCCATCAAAATATAGAAAACCCCTAACAAATCTTTGTAGTGTCCCTCGTCGCCCAGGAAACTGTCCCACTTCTCGTAACATTTCTCTTGAAGCTTCCATTCCTAACAATCACTCTATTTTCAGATCTACTGATTCCTTCTTTCGACAATGTGCCCAAGAAAGGACACTCATTCATCCAAAACTCACTTGCTCGGGCCGCATACAACCCGGCCTTTTCTCAAAAAGTCTTCAACACTACTCGCTGTGTGTGTCATGACTTTCCGATCTTTTTGAATACACAAGAATGTCGCTCTGGCGAACACTACGATAAATTGATCCACATACGCCCGAAACAAAGATCTTATTAGGGTCCATGAAAGCCACCGGAGCATTCACAATCCAAACCCGCATTACAAGGGAACTCTCCAGCCATAATGTCCATATCGCGCTCCTAAACACCGCGGCTTTTGGCGTGCCATCGCATCTTTAATTCTCAATCGATGGTACCTAGATCGCAAGTCACCTTCTCGAAAGATACTCGCACCTTTAATTGATCAAACAAATCATCAATTATGGGTAACGGATACTTATTCTTAATCAAGCAACCCCATCCGCTTGTCTCAGATCTCATATACAGCCCAAGTGTACCATCTTTCTTTTTAACAAAAAGCATGGGAGCTCCCCATGGTGATACACTTGGTCGAATAAAATTTTTCTAGTAGTTCTTGAAACTCCGGCACTACCTTTAACTAGTGGAGCTTATTTCAGGGATTTTGGTAATATGGATGCCTGCTTGGCACTGTACAACGCCAATAGCAAACTCACCTCCTTATGTGTGGGGTAATCTCGGTAATCCTTCCAAAACACATCCAAAAGTCACTACTGCAGGATATCTGGATACACCAGTTTCGCCTTTACCGTATCAATCACATGTCAAGTGAAGCCTCTCTCATCTTCCGCACTACCGTTTCTGGGGAAGAAGTGGGTCGCTGGATATCACATTAGATAGGTGGATTTGACCTCTCACCGATGAAAGTTACTTCATCTTCATTCGGTACTCTTAAGGTTACTCTTTTCATTCTTACAATCGACTATCGTTTTGATGCTTCCGGACAACCACCATCCCCTAATAATACATCAAACTCCTCGCAAGGGATAACTCAATCAAATTTCCCAAAAATTCATACTGTATTTTGATGGGGCCACCCTATACACTCGCCCACAATAACACTATGGTCGGAGCAGGCCTCACTGATGTGTCATAATTGCTCTACTCCGATAATTTACCCAAGTTGGGTTTGTCGGTGCAAATATATGAGTGGGTTGACCTAGGGTCAATCAATGCATGTACAGTAGTATCAAAGATTTGGAAATTATCAACTATCACATCTGGAGCGTCGGTATCTTCCACTGCTTTCATTGCATATGTTCTAGCTGGAGCACCACCATCTCAGCTTACCCAAAGTTTGTGTCCTTGTCTCTAACACTCCTGATGCTACACTCTTGCTGCCTTTTGTACCACTAAAGCTACACCTGGGCAGGGAAAAGGTAAATGAACTGGTAGCTCTAGAACAATCTCTTTCTAGCGCCTTCGATCCCAAATCAAACAAGCACCTCGTAAGTCTCCAACATTCTCCTTTATGATTTCTCCCATTAATGGGAGCAATGAGGGAGCACCGTCTCTCTAGCACCTTCTTGGTGTACTCGCAATCGACGGTGCCGTAGAGTAGTATTCCTACCGTATTCCTCGAGCCGTAGTCGACCGAACCACGTGGGTCCCCCGAATTTCTTCCTTTGCCGTTGCCGCGAACTCCACCACCCGGATTTTTCTTTCCCCAGATTTTATCTTTTCTCTCTCTTTCCTCTTCTTTACTTTTCCACATTCAATGCACATGTCACAATTTCGAGAAATCCTCATGGCAAAATGGTCAGAATACGGGCCTCGAATATGGTCATTAAGGTCGCCTTCTAACCTAATGACTTTCTTCTTCACTCACTAGTATCCGGGAGCATACTTGCTCAACCGCGTGAATTTCTAACATTCGGTCACACTCATCCGTCTTGCTCAAATTATGAAACCTCTTCCTGTTAGCTAAATAGGATGCGAATCTACATAATGCCTTAATTCATCCAAGAAGAACTTCCATGTAATACTCCTCTAGTTGGTACCCCGGTCATAAACCCACCACTCGATAAGCCTCATCCCTGTAGGAATGAGGTCGTACATCTCAACTTCTCTTCGCCTGTGCAATGCATTTGCACAAGCATCTTCTGGGCCTCTCGAGCCAATTTTCGCCATAGAAGGCCCATCCTCTTCTCTTTCCCATAAAATCTGCGGTGCTCGCACCTTGCCATTCTCTAACAGGCTTATCGCTATGGAGCAATTCTCCTGTAACTATTGCCCGGCCTTTGCAATGCCCTGAGCTAGCCGGAGGATACCCATAGTACCTCCTGCCACTTGTTTTGGTTCATTCATTGGTGGGGCATGGGATGCTTACCCACCTTCCACACTAGCAGGACTGTTTGGGCGAGTCCCCTGGTCATCCTCGACCCTAAGGGAAGCCGAACCGTCTATGCTTATCCTATTAACACCAAGAAGATCCGTGATCGTAGCCATGTCATCCTTTATTTGCAAATGAAATGTATGTTATACACAATTTCAAAATCATTTACAAACAATTTCAAAATCTATTTTCAGTGAGAACCGCCAAAACTCAGCTCCTGATACTCACTAAACCTGTGGGACCCCCTTTTCCCAAATTCCGATCCTGCTTAACGGATCCGAACCGAGTCCTGATGCCCCGTTATCACCAATCACTCAAAATCATATCTTTGCGGAAGCTTATTTCAAAATTGGGCAAGCCCATAAACATTTACATTTAATAAATATATTTACAATGAAGGCATTCAAGCCTTTTCTAAAATGATTTACAAAAATGTATGTTCGTATCCAAATTATTTTTATAAATATCAAAGTTCAAAAGAAAACATGGAATGAATGCACATGTCTGAGCATACTCCGAAATTTCCTTCTTTATGACTTGATGTTCTCCATCTTGGGTCCGCTGATCACTATCTATCACTCTGCACCTACGCATTGCAACAATACGCCTAAGCATTTTCATGCTTATTTATTTCATACAAATCCATTCTTCAGCTTCAGTTTAAATCAACCATGTAATTTAACACTCTGTAAAACTTTCAAACCTTTATGGATGATCAATGTAAATACAATACATTATTACTTGCTCTATATACAATAAGTTATAGTTCATTCATCACCCCAAAATACACTTTCTGCTATTCAATATTTCTACACCCCAAATCAATCCAATTATGCCTACAAATTCAATTCAATTCTGCAATCCAATTCAGTTCCGCAATCAATTCAAGAATGCCCTTAACGACTGAACTCATGTCTTCGATATAGATGAAGTCACCTAAGACAAACTCCCGTCACGTTGTGCCTAAGATAAAAACTAGCTTTATAACACAAGATAATCCCGCTAGGGCCGATGACTGTTATAAAAAAAAAAAAAAATCAATTAGTGAACACTACCAATACGATCCCCACCTGGGCCGATCGAAGTGATACATCACACCGCTCACAAGATCGCTATTTGACCCTATTAAGACACCAATCTATCCTTAATACGAACTAAACGGTTAACATTCTATTAAGGGCGTTCAAATCTTTTATAGCAAGGTACAATACAATATGTACATTTGTATAAATAGTTCACTTTCAATAGTCATGCAATTTTCATATGCAAACATTTTACAATCAATTTCTTCAAATCATTTAAAACAATTCAATATGTTTTTCTTATGCATTTAGAACAAGCATTTCAAATATTGAAACGAGAATAGAAAAAAAATATAACAAACATGCAAAAACTTGAAACGAGGAATAGAAGTTGGTAGAACAAACCCAAAAAGCTTTGAACTTTGATTCCAATCCTCGGAATCTCAATCTCAGATTGGCTTTTCCTCCGGTCACCCCTATTCCAAAACCATTAAAGAACAATATTATTCGTGCGTGCTAGTGGTTTTGGTTAGGATTGATTTTTTTTGGAGTTTAATTTGAGTTCCAATTCAACAGGCTGTATATAGAAGGATTCTTGACTCAATGGGCTTTCCATAGAGTCCATGAACACCCGAAACAGAGTTCGGACAAAGAAGTTATGACCTTCCGAAGTTGGAGGTCACACGTAGTCACACCCAGTCGAGCTGACCTGAACTCGGTAAAAGGACCATAACTTGGTCTAAAGATGTCCTAATTGAGAAATTCAAAAGCCTAAAATATTCTTGACTCAATGGGATTTCCATAGAGTCCAATAACACCCAAAACGGAGTTCGTACGAAGGAGTTATAACCTTCCAAAGTTGAAGGTCACACGTAGTCTCACCCAACCGAGCTGACCTGAACTCGCCAAGATGTCCTGACCTTTCCGAGCTCAGCTGACCTTTTTGTCCTCACCTATTGTCCTCTACAGGCATATGAATGGATTCTTGACTCAATGGGCTTTCCATAGAGTCCAAGAACACCCTAAATGGAGGCTGATCAAGAAGCATGCGACCTTCCGAAGCTGGAGGTCGCGACGTGAGCTTCAAACCCAAATGAGTCGACCTCGACCTCGCCGAAATGACCCGACCCGCCGAGGTGCACTGGCCGAGGTGGTCACTAGCCGAGGTGCACTAGCCGAGGTGCACTGGCCGAGGTGCACTGGTCGAGGTGCACTGGCCGAGGTGCACTGGCCGAGGTGCACTGGACGAGGTGCACTGGACGAGCTGTATTGGCCGAGCTGCACTATCTAAGGTAAAAGGGCCATAACTTAGGCTATAGAGGTCCGAATTGAGAAATTCAAAAGCCTAACATCAAGTTTATTGATGTGGCTACAATTTATTAGCAGGGCTCACTACCAAATTCCATTTATTTATTACCCAAAAATCAACTCGAAGGTCCAACTAATGTGCACTACCACAATGTGGCAGCTTCCCATGGTTTAAAATACGACCAAACGTTCCCCTAAGGGTAAGATAGCCACCACACAACCCTTATGGTAGAAAATAACCCAAGTAGGAGAAGACCTACCTCTTGGAGTTTGTCGAAACTCCCCGATTCCAGTCTCTACTTGCAGCTCTTATCACGAGGAAGGACTTTCTCTCTACTCGCTCTGAACCGATGGTCCGATCGCCGAAATCTAGAGAAAAGGTAGAGCCTCTCTCTAACTTTTCCTCTCAAAATGGTTTGTCTTACTCTCTCTTCTTTTCCCTTTTCTTACTGATCACCCTTAATCGCATTTTAAAAAAGCGTATAAACTTCCTCCCTCTTTCCTACATGCCACTCTTTCCTTGATTTTTTTCTTTCTTTTCTCTATTTCTTTTATATTTAGGGTCCCTCCATTTATTATTCTTTCATTTAAGTCTCCTATTATTTTTTTCCTTGATCATTTATTTCTCCAAATTTTCACTTAGTATAAACTTATTTACAATTGACCCTTAGGTCCCCATTTTACAATTTCCATATTTTCTCTTTTTCACTTGGGTTTATTTCCTGATTCAATAAATTTCTCATTTTAGCTTATAATCATTTAATCAATCTTCATCTAACAATTCCCAGAAAATACCTGCTGATTCACCATACCCGGAACATGGTAATAATTTCATTATAAAAATCTCTAGGGTATTTTTCGGGGCGCTACAAAGGACTCCTCTCGCACCCGATCTGTGCATGATGTGGTGAATCCGATCGCTTAGCTATGGTTGCTCTTCGAGATGCCCCGGGGAACCTTTTCTCCTTGCAAAGGTAATGGTAGAATTGATTTAGATTAAATACCCCGTGGTCGGAATATCTAAAGTCACCAGGCAGAATGCTCGGGCAAATGGACTCAGCGTAGCCGAGCCTTTATATGGGAAAATTTTCGCGAGACGATATAGGCCCCCATTTGGTGTCCAGGTCTAGTCTCCCGACGTTTTGACCTCCTACGTTGTCCAAGTGCCTAAGATGGTGTGCTTCTTCGAGGTGGCCTTTGACAATGGCCTTCGTTTCCCTCTACATCCCTTTATAAAAAGGGTCTTGCAACATTTCAACGTCTACCCCTCTCAACTTTCGCCCAATTTATGGGGTATTCTGATTGGGATGTTGGTTTTCTTTAGGGATAAGGGCTTGGGTGTTCCCAGTATAGCTCTGTTCTTGGACCTATTTAGTGTGAAGGAAGTCGCTGAGGGCTTTATTTATCTAAGCTGCCTAAATTTCTCCTCCGATCATCTTGACTCGCCTTCCCATAAATTTTGGAAAGAACGCTACTTTTTGTTAGCGGTCGCAATTTGGGAGTACGATCCCTGATAGCGAAGACTCACTCAAGCTTCTGCTTTCCGACCACTCGAGAATCTACGTGAGCTTTGCTTTGGTTTAGTTCTAGCTTCAGTTTTCATAAATTATGTGGTATCCTCACTTTGCATCGTTGTGCGCTTTCGTGCATTCGCCTAATCTTAGCCCCGAAGATAGGATCGTAGTTTAAAGTCAGCTATGTCTTCGCGCGCTTACTCCGATCTTAGACAGTCGGATATTCTGATCTGTGCTCGAGGTCCTCCCGCCCGCTACTTTGAGGCCTTTCAATTTCATCCGCGAGAAGTTCTTCAATGACGGGCCTCCATTGTCAAGCCTACTAAGGGAGTAGCTTCGTCGGGTGGAGACGCCGTCTCGAGATCTCTCTCCATTCTTCTTTTCCTTTTCCTTTTCTCTTCAGTGAAGTTTTTAAAACCCTGCATTTCCTTTGTAAGGCTACCCGCCGTAAATTTTGTATTTCACTACGCAAGAAACCCAGTGGCAGGCAGCAAGCGCCTAAGGCTCTTAGAGCTCTGCTCAAGGCCTGCTTTCTCGGCCCTACCGCAGCCAAAAGATTCCCCGAGGAGGGTCGCTAAGCCTCCGCGGGAGGTTATGCCCATAACTGAGTCCTCAAGAAGGAGCGCTAAGCCTCCTTCGATAGCCGAAGAGTTTGGGGAGGAAGCGCCCCAAAGCCGAGTAGAGATGGGACCTGCCTTCTAATGCCGAGTTTACCGGGTGCGATCTTGTCCATCCTCGTGGATCTCCGGATCTCAAGAGGCCGGTGCCCCGCTTGTTGAGGAAGCTTTGGCCTCTATCCTCCAAGGGGCTGTCGTAGTTCCTCAAAGCTCTCTCGTGGTCTCGCTTTATCTCGTCTTCAGCCACAAGCCGACTTTAAGGCCGGGATTCGCCGGCTACCCATCTAAAGAGCCTGCAAAAGGGCCGTGATCGAACAAGGGTCACGCAGCCGCCATAGCCTACAAAGAGAGTGGCTTCGCCTTACCGAGCGAAATAACCGCAAGATCGATGCAAAATATGACGAAGAAGGCCGTGAAGCTCAAGTCCGACGGAGGTGATACCACATGGCACGAAGCGCCGAGGGCAAGAAAAGGCTCGAAATGGCTTAAGAGTGGCCGAGGCGAGCTTCGGAAGTCAGGACGAAATGCAGTTGCCCAGATGATCTCCCCGCGGCCATGGATGGTCGCGGTGCCACCCAGACCGAAAGCCTGTAGTCAGGAGTGGTTTTAATCATCCCGTAATGAGCCGCGGTAACCCTGGAAGAGCCGCGTGTTGCTAGAGAGAGTTGCGCACAAAGGGGCCATGTTAGATAAAGCCCGTCGCTGCTTCCGAGGTCGTGAGCCTATTGAACGCCCGACCGAAGGAGTCGTGGCTGCGAGGGACCTTGCAGGCGTGAAACCTCTGTCTCGTGAGGGACTCCGAGCGACAAAGAAGCCTGAGGGATGAGCCTCGCACTCACGCTCCTGACGCTTACTTTCAAAGGAGGGCTAAGTAATGCCTACCCAAGCTCGACCTTAACTTTGATATCCCCAATGAAGAGGAGGCAGAAAAGTCCTTTTCCACCGACTGTTCTGGAGAGCCAGCCACCCCGACTGAGGCCCGCTCCCCTTCTTCGCCTTCTGCTCCCACTCCCGCGCCTGACATCTGAACCTCTTTGTATAATTTTGCTTTTTTTTTTTTTTTACGTTGGGCTCCGAACCCCGGATATATGTAACGTCGTTCTAGGCTTTGAAACTCAATGAATACCCAATTTTCTATCTCCTCACTTTTTTATTTATTTATTTATTTATTTATTTTTTTGTATAATTGCTTCCCTGACGCTGCTCTGCCTGAGCTAACTTTTATCGATGGCTATAGATGGCCTTGTCTCTAACAACAGTTCCTTGAGTGCGAGTCTGAGGCTCGCGGGCTAATCCGCCTGCCGAACCCGCCACGTCGCAGCCTTAGCTGAGCAAATGAGCCTTCAAACTGCGCCGAGGCCCTGCGGCTAATCTCAGCCTGAGTTGAACTCGCTCTTGGGCTACCAGCCTTAATTGAGCAATGAGTTTCTTCAAAACTTAAGCCGCGAGGCTCCGCGTTAATCTGGCCTGAAATTAACCGCTCTGGCTCCTGTGCCTTAGTCGACAATGAGCTCTTCAAACCGGAAGGTCGAGGCTCCGTACAATCTCGCCCAGCCGAATCGGCTCTAGGCTACCAAGCCTTAGTCGAAGAGCCTGTGCCTTCAAACCGGAGCCGCCGGGCGCCCACGCTAACTCGCCTAAGCCGAACCGGCCTCGGGGCTACTAGGCCTTAATCGAGCAAACAACCTTCAAACCGAGTTGCCGAGGCCCGTGGCCAATATGCCCGAGCCGACCGGCTCTCGGGGCTACCGTGACTAGTCGAGAAGCCGAGCTCTTCAAAACTTAGCTCGTTTGTGCCTGGCTAACTCGCTCTAAGCTGAACTAGCTCTTGAACTACCAGGCCTTAGTCAAGCAGTCGAGCTCTTCAAAACTGAGTCACGAGGCCCGCGGGCTAATATGTCTCAAATTTAACCGTTTTTGGTTACTGTGCCTTAGTCGAAAGCAAATGGGTTTTTCAAAATCGAGTCACGAGGTCTGCGGGCTAATATGTCTCGAGCTTAAATCAAGCTTTCACACAGTTTTAATCGAAAGTACAGCTCTTCAAAACTGAAGCCGCTCCATGCGCGATTTGACTTCCATTCCTGAAAAGATGCAAAGGCCTTTAAGTGGATGCATGGAGAATCAGTTGCCATGGAGAATCGAGCGATTGTGTGATTTTCGAGTGCTCCGCTTCCTTATAAATTGCGTAATTCTCGCAATGGAGCCTATGCTTCGAACCTTCTTCCTTTGGGCCGTGAATGGAATCCGCGCATGAAGCCGTCAAGGCTCTGTGAGTTCTTCGCAGTGAGGTCCGCCCGAGATCCCGTCTGCGGCCTCGTCTCCAATGGTCCTCTGCTTGTAGGAGTTGTGTTTTTCCCTTGTTCCCCCTTTATGGGAGTCATGTTATTCCCTAGCTCCGCCCGATGACGGAGCCGTGCTAGGGAATGCATCCGAAGAGGGCGGTGTACTTAAAGAAGAACTTTTAGTACCGCTTTCTCCATTTTCTCCTTTTATTCTTCTTCTTCTTTCTTCTCCTTTTCCTTCTCCTTTCCTCTCGCTCTCACCTCTTCTTCTCTCTTCTTTCTTCTCCTTTCCTTCTCTTTTCCCCTCTCGTCGCACTCTCTCTTCTTTCCCTTTCTCTTTCTTGAGATTTTTCTTTTTGAGGGAACTGCTTGTACTATTTATTCTCGAGATTGCATGACACTGCTAATTGTAATCAATTGTACCTTCATTGGAATAAAGAACAAAATTTTTTTTTGAAGCATGAATTTGTGTATTCTGAGGTGTGTAATTTTCTCCGGTGTTTCCTGGCCGAGCTGTCTACCTTTTTTTTCTTTTTTTTTTCATTTTTACCGAGATGCCTTACTTTTTGATCCACAAGGATATCAAACAAAGTAATCAACGAACACACAGACTATCTTGTAGTTTCTCGATGGGATACTTTATTGAAAAGATTACAACCTGAAAGTCTTATTGGATAGAAACGCTTGAGGTGCTCAACGTTCCAAGAATGAGGTAGAATTTTTCCTTCTTCTGTCTGGAGTTCGTAGTTACCAGGTCTGATGACGCGAGACACGATATAGGGACCTTCCCAATTGGGTCCTAGTTTTCCATGTGTTGGATTTTTTCTCGCAGGCATAAGCTTTTTTAAGACTAGGTCGCCAGGCTTGTAACTCCTGGGTTTGACCTTTTGGTCATAGTACCTTGCCGTCTTCCATTGGTAGTCTTTTGTATGTTTCTGGACCTGATCACGCTTTTCATCTAGAAGGTCTAGGTTTAGGTAGAGAGCCTCTTCATTATGTTCCACGCTTGCCAATTCAATCCTTTGGGATTTCAATCCGATCTCGACAAGGGCTACCGCCTCAGTGCCAAAGGGTAGAGCGAATAGGGTTTCCTGAGTTGCTGACTTGCATGTAATTTTGTATGCCCAGGTATTCTACCCATTTGCCTTTTAGATCTTCCAACTTGGTCTTCAACGCTGCTTTAAGGGTTCTGATGGTGACTTCGGCCTGTCCATTAGATTGCGGATGAGCTGGGGACGAGTAGTAGTTCCTAATCTTGAGCTCTGATGTAAATCCCCGAATCAACTTAGGATTGTCGAATCGCTTCCCATCGTCTCGACACCGTACCGATACCAAAACCGCACATTAGCGGCGCGCCAAACGGTTACGACCTTCCGCTCCATGATGATAGCCAAGGGCCCGCCTTGCCCATTTGGTGAAATAATCCAATCGCTACGACGACAACCTGCACTGGCCCCTTTCCTAACGGCGAGGTCTCACATGCTCCAACCCTACTAACGAAAAGGCGGCAAGGGGCTTGTAAATCGGTTAATGGCTCGGACGGGAGGTGAGAGGATTTCGCGTGCTCGACAAACTTTGCATTTCCCGATTAGTCTCAAGGCGCCTTTGAGCATTAGGCGCAGTATCCCCGCTTAAGACTTTTCCCCGCCAAAGGCCCAAGCCCCGATGTGATTCCCACACACGCCTTCATGTACTTCCTCGCACGTAGCCTGCCTCCCCCGTAATGCACTTGAGGATGGGTGTGAAAAAACCTCGCTTATAAATGGCCCCTCGATGAATAGTGAACCTGGCAGACTTCGACCTAAGATTTGATGCCTCATTTGGATCGTTTGGCAATAGTCCTTCTATTAAGTAGTCCCAAATAGGGTCCATCCAACTCGGCTTGGACATTTATTGTGAGACTCTTCTGCTTGTCGATCTACTGAGGGCTCCGAAAGATACTTGACGCACTCACTTGTTGAGGTCTTCTTGGGAGGTCAAGGCTAGCTTTGCTAAGGCATCCGTCGTCGAACTTTCTTCTCTTGTATGTGTCCCACCTAAACTAGTACGAACTCCTTAGTAATTCCCTGCATCTTTTTAGGTATAGGATCATTTTTTTCGCCTCGTCAGAGGGTGTCTTCTATTTACTTTACTAATAACTGGAGTCAGCCGTGACACCCTAGCTAATCAACTTCCATTGAATGGGCGAGGTTGAGTCCAAATGATATTTGCTTCATACTCTACTCGTTGTTAGAGTTCTAACCCAACTGAAGATACTCAATATCTATTCCTTTTCAAGAGGTCGACTTTAGCCTGAAGACTACTCCTCGAGCATCAAGTGCCTGGCTTCACGGGACAAATTTTCCAAATGGGGAGGTTTCCAAGGTCATTTGAGTATCTCAAGAAGCTTTGCTGGCAGGAATTTTAAGGATGTCTACCAAGATCTCGCCTTTTATTGTTGTTTTTGTTTAGATTCGATGTCCCACTTCATCAATCTTCCCGAGGTCTCTCGTTTATATAAAGACTCCGTCTAATGCATTCTCGCTGAGATTTTGATGGTAATGCGCTGGAAGTAAGGGCGGAGTTTCCGGGCTGTGGTTACCAATGCCAGGATTACCCATCTTGATACCTCTCCTCCGCTCCTCTCAGCTCACTTCACAGACTGGTGTCACTCTTGCCTTTTGTCTCAATCAGACGACGTCAAGTTGAGAAACTAAACCGCTGTGTAAGAGTAAGGAGCTCTCTCGTGCGGACTTACCGTAATGGGATCTCGTGATAGTTTTAGCGTCATGCAATGCTTCTTCACTGCATCCCATTTGGAAAGCTTCTTTTCATAACTGAAGCAAGGGTCGACACTTCATCGCCGTCTCGGGATACAAAATCCATGAAGGCAATATCCTTCCAAAGTAGAAGGTACTGACTTCTTTTTATGCATGATGGTGACTCGCATGTCGAGCACAACTTTTATCTTGTCCCGGCTTGCCTCCATTCCTGGGTTGTCGACTATAAACGAAGAATTTTCTCTCGCTGAGACTCAAAGCACATTCTGGGCCTGATTCAACTTCATGTTGTACTTTTCACAGATCTTAATGCTTCACTACGAGCTATGTGGAGCTCGGCCGTAGTTGATTTTACCAACATGTCATCTATATATACCTCCATGGATGCCCCTATTTGCTTCTGGAACATCCTGTTCACCAATCTCTGGTAGGTAGCTCCTGCATTTTTCAGTCCGAAAGGCATTACCCGATAGCAATAGGTCCCTTGCCCTGTGATGAATAAGGTCTTCTCTTAGTCATCGGGGTCCATGCTGATCTGGTTGTAACCAGAGAAAGCATCCATAAAGCTGAGGAGTTCATGGCTGCCTGTGGCGTCTACTATAAAGTCGATCCGAGGTAAAGGGAATCTATCTTAGGCATGCCTGACACGTCATGAAAGTCGATGCAGAGTCGCCATTTTTCGTTCGCTGACGAGTACGCTTGGCCAAATCCATTCAGGTACTCCACTCCTCCCCGATCACACCCGCCTAGAGGAGCTTCGTCAATCCCGTCATTAATCGCTTTTTGTCTTTCTGGAGCGAAACTCCTTCGCTTGACTGGTTCAAGGATTTGACCGACGCTTAACTCCGTGAGTGATTATCAGGGGTTAACTCTCCCATGTCCTCTTGATTCCACTTTAAAGACATCCTTGTTCCTGCTTCAAGAAGTGGGTAAGGAGGCCACTGAGGCCTCCCACAAAGGCTTTCTGAGCCGATGTAGCAGGTTTTCAAATGGCTATCGCCTAACCGCACAAGCTCCAAATTTCCCGGTGGCCTGTGT
This sequence comes from Tetrastigma voinierianum, assembly GCA_016808115.1. Lineage (NCBI taxonomy): Eukaryota > Viridiplantae > Streptophyta > Magnoliopsida > Vitales > Vitaceae > Tetrastigma > Tetrastigma voinierianum. The sequence continues at coordinate 53,186 of JAEQBH010004280.1, read as the reverse complement.
CGGTTTACCTCGCCGCGCATGCTCCAGCCTGGCCCACGCATATGTTGTCGACCGCTTTTGTTTGCATTACGTCTAGTAACACTCCCGGGCCACGCTACCGGTCTCCCGAACCATTCTACTCTATTTGTGGTAGGAAACTTGATCACCATGTGGTGTTGAGGGATGGTTTTTATGGCGTTGAGAGGGTCTCGCCAACAACACGTTATAAGCAAAGGGGGCATCTACTATGAAACCCATCTGTCAGTTGTTGAAAACACGGCGTCTCCCCAAAGTGAGCACTAGATGTATGGACCCCAAAGGTAGCACTTTCTCTTCGGAGAATCCTCGTAGGTGGGTGCTAGCTGGTTCCAGCTTCTCCCTTTCGATTCCTATCTTGTTAAAAGCCGACGCGAAGATGATGTCTCCGCTTAAGCCCCATTGGCTTCCATAAGGACCCAGTGATTGTTTTGTTAGCCACAACCGCCTTTATCACCAAAGGATCGCCGTGGGGGTGTTGACATCCCTCCGTGTCTGGACCCCAGAATGCTACGGCTGTGTCGAGTCGAGGTAGTTTGGACACCGCTTGTACTTCCATTACCTCTCCCGACCTGATGCTACGCAAATGAGCCTTCCTGGCAAAGCTGGACTCCCCACCTCCTGCAAATCCTCCCGAGATCACATGGATTTCCCCGCGGTCGCTGATGAGTCAGAAGCCGTTTCCAGCGATGGTGGTCAGCGCCGATCCCGACCTTCGTGAGGCAATGAAGGCGGAGATATCCCCATCGACCGTAATTTATATCCTTCCCGAAGCAGGCGTAATCGTCCGTTCGATGCCCGTGGTCCCTATGGAACTCCTTCCACAAGATTCGTGTTATCTCTTTCGTAGGGCTTTGGTCTCATCCGGGAGCGGCCATCCAGAATTTTCTATGTCGCACTCGCAAGACCCGTGGACACCGCGGCCACTGGGTGAACCGCCAAGGTGAATACCGCGTGTCATAACTCCTGGGCCGAGGGCGGTCCCAGCGTCCCGATGCTTCCTCGCCGGGACCGCGAACCGTCCCTCCTCGGGGATCTCTCTCGATTTCTTTGTCTCCTAAGGCTTCGCCCCGCGCTTGCCTACCCGCTTCTCCTCATGTCAAGAGCTCTCGGGATGTAAGGGCTTCTTCACGCAATGTATTCCTCATGAAGCCAAGACTCACTATGTTTCGTCTCGAGGATTCTTTTGAGATGGAAAACATCAAATCTTTCACCGCACTCCTAGCCCAAATGATGAATGCGGTGATAGCGAACTTCGTCCAAGACATCTACCTTCAAAGACTCCTGTGACGAACCTCTAGACATAAGACCTCGTGCTTTCACGGCTCGCTGAAGTACGCTAGCGATAACTCCTGGGCTCTATATGTTCCGACTCCAATGAAGTGGGAGACGAATGCGATGGAGAGCCTCTAAACAGAGACCAAGACGGTGGAGCCTATTAAACCACGCCACGCTGTGCCTTTGAAGTGATAGCCAAGGCTCTGCACCGTACTGGGTCTTGATATTCGTGCGCCTCCATCTCAGCTTCTGGCAAAGTAAGATGGTCGATGGGATCCTTCGCTCCATCGAACGCCTATTTGCGCATCCCGAACTTTGGCCGCAGGGGGAAGGTAGCACCTCGACCGTGAACGTGACTCGGGCTTTGTCGCGCACTGGGTGTCCATGTGAGTATGGAGCTCGCCTTACGACTCTCTTCATGTGGTCGGTCCCCCGTCGACACCCCCGAACCTCTCTGGGTTCCCACGATCGCTCCCATCTGCCGAGAGGGATCACTTCATCATCTCGATGTCTCCGAGCATTAAGGCTTCGTTGCGCCCTCCCAAGGGCCAGGTAAGGTCCAGGCCCCGGCCTCGCTTAGATTCGTCTCGCCCTGGGAGGCCGAGTGGCCGCTCTTCCCCGAGGGTGGCAGGGCATAGCCTTCCCGCCTATCACAGCCTCCCGCAGCTGCACCCACCGTGAGTCGCTCTAATTCCCATCAAGCGTCGCTCGCGCACGAGTGCCTCCACCTCGTCCGCGGTTTCGCCTACATCAGCCCCACGCGCCCAAGAGGTCACGTCCACCCTACCGGGCCGGGTCTTGCATCCTCGAGGATCGGGCGGCCCGCTGTATTCCAGTCGATACCACTGGCCACTAAGAGATCGCCTTATTTGTAAAGGAACCGCCGTTCTACGTATCGCGCCAATCGGGATGATGTCTTTTCAAACTTAATCGATCGAGCGCGTTGGAATCGGGTCGAATCGAACCGCCGCTGGGTCATCCGCCGCTCTCACGCTGACTCTCCGCAAAAACAAGAAAGAAAGAGGATTGGCAGCTCCGCCAGTTACCCAATGCCTAAGTCGCTTCTTTCCCCGTTATATCATCAACCGCTAGCAACGGGCATCACGCGATGTTCGCGCACCTTCACTCGAGATAAAAGCCGCCTCAGATTTATAAAGTGATGTTTTTCTCAATCGACGATTATAAGATTCCTCTTATTGGGATGGATTTTCTCTGCCTTTATCACGCCGACATTGCTGACACCATGAGCCAGCTTTTACTTCCTTTATTAAAGGATTTGATTTAATTTATAGGATGCTCTTTAGGTCAGGTCCGTGTTATCGCCGGCTAATGAACTCAAGCCTGCCGCCTGTCGTAACCCCGCGCTTTCACCGAACCCCGCTATAAATCTTCTTTTAACCTACTGTAATAAAGGGAGCGAGCCCGCAGTTCTATTTTAAACCCAATCATTCTATTACATGTTTTTATTATTTTTGTTAAATATGTCATGTCTTTTTAATGATTTGGAGAAACTTACTTCTTTATTATTTTTATGCCTATAACATGAAACCTTTTATTATTTTCGATGCTTTATGACATGAAACCTACACAATTCCTTGATATAATAATTAAATAACTTATCTTTAAAATAATAATAATAATAATAAATAATTAAATAATTTATAGTTTTATAAAATTTAATTAATTTTGACTATATTTTCAAGTTTCTTGTCCATTCAATTCCTGTCTATCTGGGTTCAACTGGGAACTGATCATGAACTTGCCGTGGGATTTAATGGAGTCCTCCAGAATCTCTATACGTCCATTTAAGCTTTCCGACGCGGCGGACTTGATGTCATGGGCCGGCGACGACAGAGTGACGCGATATCTAAGATGGAACACCATTACCTCCCGGGAAGAGGCGGTCAAGTATCTGACGGAGGTGGCTATACCCCACCCCTGCCGTCGATCCATATGTTTGGACGACCGATCCATCGGATACATTTCCGTCAAGCCGGAATCCGGCGACGACCGATGCCGAGCCCATTTAGCGTATGCGTTGGGTTGGGAATACTGGGGACAGGGGATAGTCACAGCGGCTTTGAAGATGACTCTCTCTACTGTGTTCAAGGAATTTCCGTATTTGGTGAGGCTGGAATCTTTGGTTGAAGTGGAGAATAAAGCTTCACAAAGGGTTTTAGAGAAGGCAGGGTTCTATGAGTGCTGCTGGAGGAAGTATGGGGTTTCTATTAAAGGAGAGGTTAGAGACATGTTCATCTATAGCTTCCTGCTCACCGACTCTATTCCTGAATCCTGATTGACAAAAATGAAAATTCCTCTTTCTTCAATTCAGTTTTGCTTGTCAGTTGTCAGTGCGTGGTGTGTAAATGTAACATTCCCGTTTTTCTTGTTTTCCTTTTTTTCTTTTTTTCTTTTTTTCTTTTTGTTATTGAAAGGAGAATTAATTCTGAACAAATTATGTGATTCGTATCCATGGATTCCCACAACATTTATTTATTTATTTATTTATTTATTTATTTGAAGCAGTAAGGCTCAACCAAATTGAGGAAACCGAATTCCACGAACGAACAGAAGACAAAGGCTCCAGGAATTGAAGGAAATTGTGATTCAGCGCTATGGTCGCAGGAGAGTAGATCATGTGGCTTTCGCAGGAAGAAAAGAAGAAGCCAAGTCATCCAAAATGACATTATTTTAAATTTTTTAACAGGAGCAAAGTAATAGGGGCGTAAAATATTTGATCCCAAACATTACACGTGAACGTCAGGTCCTCTTGACTTGAAAAAATGGGAATAAATAGAGTTAATTCGGGGAAGGAAATGCTAATTTTAAGTTGTTTGTAAATTTTATGATTTATTAAATAGTATTTTATTTTAAAAGGGAGGGTAAAAATCAGATTGGTTGAAAAATAAGTGAGTTAGAATGATATAATAATTTATCGTAATTTTAGTTCAATTATTGCCTCTAGTCCAAGATCATAAGAGAGATTCCTATAACCATTGCCTCTAGGGAAAACAAAATCTTGGGAACAGGACATGTACTCTGCACCAACATATGATAAGGTTGGAGGTATAGCCATAGTGAACCCTTAGGATATGCATGCTTTCATATTCATTTGGCCTTTTGTTCAACGAATTCTGAGTATCCATTGTCTCATTTGCCAACAATACGAGAGGTAAAGGGAGATGTGTATGCTCAAACTAAGCACATAAAGAGAAATAAATAAAATAAAATTGGATAAATATATATAATTTATTTATTAAATTTATACTTATTTTCTATTTTTCTTTACATTTTCTTTTCTTTCACTTTTTCTTTTTTGTTTTTTCTTTATTTTCTTTCCTTAATATAACATAAACTAAACTATGACTTGACGAAGATCCATAACTTCCTTAGGGTTCGAACAAAATTAGATAATCAAGAAAAAAACAAAATTAAATAAATATAAATTTAAAGTATGATAACTCAATCTCAAATTCCATTTCAATCTTTGCTCTTCATGTGCTTTGATTGCTGATCCAATATTTCCATCAAAATGAAGAAGAACAACACATAACATAATAGAAAAGAAAAAAACGATAAAGGTGAAATCTGAGCAACAAAGACGAAATGTAAATAAAGATGAAGATACTTACCTGAAACTTGAAAGAGAACACCGAGGTAAGCGACAAAAGAGCAGGCGAAATCTGAGCATAGACGATAGGAATGGAAAGAAAACAACGAAGTGAAATATGAAATCCAGCATCTTCTGCAAATCACATAGCTAAAGGTATTGAAGATGGACATCTGGCAACCACGTGACTCAACAGCAATGGCAAAGAGCATAAGAACAGGGAAGACGAAGGGTAACATCTTCTCTTGTAAAGCTATAGGATGGATAAAATATTTATTCATTTTAGATTACAATATTATAGTATTTTGTTCATATGACTATCGTTAAGTCAAACCTCATTAACTCCGGATTCCCACAACTTGAATTGCCCGCCCCTAATGCATACCATAAATATTTAATCTGACAGATGCTGGTATTTTTTTCGAATATATTATGTATTCTGGTATTGTTTAATTCTATTATGTTTATATTAGAGGTTATTTTTATTTATTTTTAAATTTAAATTTATAATAATAATAATAATTTTTTATTTATACAATATATTAACTTACTGTAATAAAAAATTGCAAATCAATTTTAAAAATAAATACAAATAAAAGTTAAATAAGAAATAAAAATTAAACAGGATAGGTACATGAATTTCTCATTCCCATCCTACCCATCCCGTCCCACTCAAAGAATTAAGCCAAACAAAAAGGAAAATGATTCAAATAGAGAGAGCAAGTGTTGTGACAAAGTGATGACAACGACCGCTTTTACTGCATTTTGCATTCTCCATCCTCATATCCACTGGAGGATCCCGTACCTATATCCTATCTAAATACCCTATTCTAATTTGTTAAATAAATTGTTTTAGATTATCATTAATATTAAAAATGATTTGTGGTATAATAGTAATAAGAACTATTATGATGTGATTTCATAAAACCAATAAAATACAAGCATGATCAAACATTATATAACAAATAACAATATACATAAATATATATATTATATATATTTTATTAAGTTTTGGCCTGGATTTTAATATACTTAGATCCATCTCCATCCCTAAATCCGAAAATCTTCAAACTCGATTACCTGAATATTTAATTAGGTCTAAAATATTTCACCATACCCTTTTTCATTTGAATCGGGTATTGGATTCTTCATCGGGTTTAGAGGAAATTGCCTTTCTTGCTAAGATAAGGTCACCCTATCGAACCCACCTCGATTGACATCCCTACTTTTTTTTAATGAAAGAAGATTATCGAACATAGAACTTATAAACAAGATTTTAAAGAGAAGAACAATAGTCATGAAAACTAATATTTATAACTTATTTAGGGAAATTTGATCACTAAACACTTGAATATAAAGTACTAAACCTTTTTTAGCTGGACATGTTAGTTCTATCTGCTTCCCTATAGAAATGTCGACAAATATAAATATTTAAATCATAAGACAAATTAAAGTATCCTCCATTAATAACAAAATAAAACTATGAATATTAATCTTCTCATTATAGCAATCTATCACTATTTTTTAAGTCACTTTTAATATCTAAATTCAAAAAGGCATTTTTCTTGACCGTTAACATACTATCTCTTAAATTCATACATTCAATAATAATAATTGAAGAATTATCAATATATCTACAAATAATCATTTTAATAATACCATTATAATCTCTAATAACTCATTTTAAAGCACTAATATGATGTCCACTATTAGAAAGACATCATATCCTTCATTTTGAAAATCAAAATCAAATAAATACTCTTAAAAAGGTTTTAAAAGATTAAAGTAGTTTTTTCAATGATGAGAAAAGGGTTTTGTTGATTGTCTGGATTTTTAAATAACTGGGCACAAATAGGCCTGGGTGGATCAAGGTCCATTCTCTTAGCCCAATATTACAAAGTATTAGACCCTCTGGGCCTTCAAAACAGCCGTAGCAACATATAGCGCAGAGGGAGGCTGTGAGCTGCAGTCCGTGACACTCTGACCAAAACCCAACTTCTAGGTGTAGGGTTTAAAGGACTAGATTTTTATCCCTAGAGTAGAGTAGGGCAAAGTTGGGTAATTCTTCTTGGAGTGATGTCCCAAAACAATTTTTCTTTTTAAAAAATTTATCAAAATAACGTCTCCGACTCAAATTAGTACTTATTATCATATCACCAAAATTGTTACGATTTTAAAATTTTAAAATAATTAAAATCGTAAATAATAATTATGATTTTAAACTTAAAATTATAATTATAATTGATGACTATAATTCTAATCATTTTCAAACTGTAATCATTAACTTTAGTTTTAACTTTAAAGTTAAAGCCATAGTCTTTACGGTTTTTAAAATATTATTTTGAGACCTGGTCTTCTTCTTCCACCATGTGAGTTAAGATAAGAAAAGACGTGATGACGTAACCTTTGGCAAAATTGTCAAAACGTGAAGGGGCTCTATACATTCTCTGCTTTTCAAACGTATGAATCAGCCTTAAATAAATGGAGTTATATGTCCTCATTTTCTTCACTTATATCAGTCTTTCCTAAAGCTCAAATCAGTTTACAGTAAGCTCAAAGTACTTTCAAAAGTAACATCTGACCCCCAGGAGCCTAGAAATTATTCAACTGCTTTAAATATATTGCAGAAATATGGACCCAATCCTATGACACTATTACCCCATATCTACAAAAACATAGGCTTAGGCTGACCTCATCATCTCATATAGTTGTTTAGATGATTGAGTTGAAAATTTGTCCTTCCCGTCTCACATCAGTTTACCACATTACCTTACCGGCCTAACCCCTCCCCATGATATTTATTTATAAGGGATATATAACATTTAAAAGGGACAAACCCAAAACACACCCTTTGATAAAAATACTCTTAAAGAGTATAGTTATAATGTGGGATACGACACAAATGATCATAAGGGATTTAGTTATTATATGAAGGATTTATTTTTACATTTTTCAGGGTGTTTTTTTCAATGGGATGATATTTTTAAGGTTAATTTTGTAAAAGGTTATTCTTATAAATATTTTTTAAATTTATTCATTTTAATCAAAATTTTCTATTTATAACATATGATATTGCTTAACATTAATGTGACGTTAACATTCTCATTTCCAAAGTAGTCTTATTTGTAATCATTTACAGTTCATTTGTTAATTATTTTTGAAATAGAGTTTGAGATTTTTTTCCACATCCATTTATTTTGTATTATATCATAGAATTATTTTTAAATGTTTTGTAAAATAAAATTTATTTAGAAACTTAAAATACTTTTAACTTATATTAGTATTTTTAAATATATATAATTATATGTTTATATAATTATTTTTTAAATAGTTTATTAAAAATAAAAAGCTATTTAAAAAAAAATTTATCAGACAAACTCTCGTTCATTATTTTAAAATCTATTTCCATAATTACAAGGGATTTGTTATAGATATTTCTTATGTTATTGACATGACATTTCACAAACTTTCGCATTAATTTAGATCATGCTATTTATTATTTATGACACATCATGTTATTTAATTATGCATTCCTTTTGACATAACATTTTCATGTTATATACATGCCTTTTGACACCTTTGGAATAAGAAGAGTTTTCATTTATAACTCTAAAATTTGTCGATATATATATATATATATATTTTTAAAGCTGCTATATATTACTTTTCTTAATTAATACAAGATATCATAATAACGAGTATGATCATTGGATTCCTTTAGTAGTTTAATAAAGAAAAAGGGGTTTGAAATTTTGAATTACGCATGTTGAGACGAACTTTCAAGATCCTCTATTTGTTCGTCTATTACCAACTTTAAGAAGAAATGCAAAAAATATTAACTATAATAAAGCAAAGATATGCCAGCCTAAAGGAGAGACAAAGTTATGGGTCTTTTACAACCAACTAGTTTTTATTTTACTAATAAAAGTTTTAAAAATATTAAAACAATGTGTTGATTAATAGAATCGAATCTTGCAAATAGGCATTCTATTGTACATATATAGTTTTATCATACATATTCCTTTTAGAGCATCTCTAATCTTTCTCTTTTTTCAATCTCTATCTCCTTATATGGAGATTTTAAACAAAAACTACTATTCAATAATTCTCTATTTGGATGTTTAAACAGAAAGATGTGAATAATGTAATTCTATTTTTCTATTTTTTTTTAGTAAAAAATAAAAAAGGTGAATAGTAAGAGACTATTTTGGTTATGTTTTTTAAAACTTTTTATAGTTCTCCAAAATAAAAACAAGAATAACAAAAAAACAAAAAAGCAAGTTTGATTCTTAGTTTTTTGTTCTAAAAAATACAAAAAATATTAAATTAAGAAAACAAAAATAGTTTGAAAATAACATCATTTTAATGTTTTATGTGTTTTAAAAAACTGTTATAAAAAACAGTTTTAAAAAATAAGAATCAAACAACTTTTTTGGGATCGTTTCGTTATTTAAAATTATTTTTATTATAAAAATAAATTGGCACAAAGTGAAATGGTAAACATACTGTTTCAAGCTTGTTTGTTATAAAACGTAAAACATTAAATTGGGAGCATAGCAATAATTTTTCAGATATATTTTCACGCTTTCAAAACCTGCTTCACACGATTTTCAAAAATAACCAAATGTGTTTGTATTTGTTTTTAGGTTTTGAAGATTGTTTTTTGTTATGAAAAAGAAGAAGAACAATGAAAATATAAATAACATGTTTGGTTCTTTTTTTTGTTCTAAAATATATGGAAAACACAAAAAAAACACTAATTTATAAAGAAAAATTAGTTTTCAAATAATATCAAAATAATTTTCTTTGTGTTTTAAAAAATATGAACCAAATAGGTCATAAAGTATCATTCACCTATTTTTTTATAATATTTGGGAATATAAATAATGAGCTTCAACACGAATTTATAAATTTCACCATTGGAAAATAAAAGCCAGATCCCTATCCCAAAACTGTTTAAAGATAAAAATAGAGAATCAGATGGTATTAAATTAAGTATGGTGTGATATTTGTAATTTTTACATGGGGACAAATAGTGTGCGCCAAAGTTCTGATCAGTACAAAGCATGCCACCCATGAAAACATAATCCCTCAATTAAAGATTTGATCAGCAAAGACAAAATACCCATGGAAGTCAGTAACCACCAACCTTTCAAACCCATATATGTATATATATATATATGACTAACACCTATTGTGGACAATTGATAAGAACAATAATCCAAGTAAAGAAAGATTAAAGTGAGAGAAAAAAAAGACAAGAAATGAAAGATTGTCCTTTGCCAACAGCCAACCCAATAAAAGTACTTGACCAATGGTGGTTATGATTAAAGCCCACAGAGATAAGGACAAATCCATATTGGCTTTCTCCCCTTTTAATGCTATATACTTAATACATCTCTCTTTCTGTGGTGTTTCTTCAATCTTCACTCTCACTCTTTGTTAAAGCCAACATAAGCAACAAGAAAGCGAGAACAAAAAGACAAAAAATAACTAAACACATAAATAAATTTAGGTAGAAATTAAAAATAAAATAAAAAATCACGAATAGATGAGGAAATGTTATAGCATGTGGCTTATATATAAGGGAAAGGGAAAAGTATGTATCAGGTTGTTTATTTTAAAATAAAAGGGATATAGGTACAAAGAATTTTAAATACATCAAAGTCAAGATATCTAAAAAAAAATAATTGTCTTTGGCGAACAAAAGAATGAAAAGAGGCATAAAATTCCTAAAACGCCTCTAAGAATTCAATCACTATCTAAATTTAATAAAAAAACTTAAATTCTCAAACGTCATTTTCAAAATATAATGTCCCCTTCCCTTGACGAAAGCGTATGCAAGATTTTGGGCCTAATATAACGTGCAAAGACTACTCCAATATACCATGCGCATCACCTTACAAGATCGTGCAATTACCTTAATAAATGCCCTAAACCTCTATTTTACTCACAATTTTCTTACCCCTCTTAGTAATCCAACTACTATTCTAGCTGGAATAAAAAAAACAAGAAAATACCAAAGGCAATTAAATATAACGTTTACGCTAAAATATAATAAAACCCCTTCCCTTCGACGAAAGTGCAGGTACTAGTCTAATATAATGCAAGATTAACTTAACGTATTTGTGAGGTGATCACTCCATAAATGACGTACTACTCGATGTAGTGCACTAAACCCTTATTTACCATATTTTTTCTTACAAATACTCGCCTCTCATCCATATATATTCCATGAAATTGGTGAATTATCATAGGACTCCTCAATGCAAAACCAAATTAGGTACATATGTGAAATGTTTAAGCATTCTTACTCCATGTGAGCTTGAGGTCCTTATTTGGGGGAAAAAGTGCAAAAAATCAATCTAATTTTCAATCCATTTTCCTAGCAATTTTGAGATATATTTGATTGATTTTTAATTAGAAAGATGAAATATTTAGCAAACTTGTGTTTTTAAGTATGTTCTAGAGGAAAAAAGAAATAAAAGCTATAAATAAAAGTAAAGAAATGATCAAATATCACAAGAGAAGTACTTATCGTTGGAGTATAGTTTCTCTATTATATCGCAATATAATGAAGGTAATTAGCAAAAGCATCAGATTACACATAATGCCACATCGCAATATAATGGATGCAATATATCTGACTAAGACCTACGCACTCGTATCAAAGGGGAATAAGGGTTTGAGTATATTTTGACATAAAATTACTAAGTGATAATCCCATTCTTCACTCTTTCCCCACGTATGAACCTCACGCCAACGAAGTAAGAATGCCTACACATCACATATGTACCTAATTTTAGTTTTACATTGAGGAGTCCTACTATAATTCACCAATTTCATGAAATATATAATGTGATTTGAGAACTCAGAGATTGACAAAGAAATGTGGTAAATAAGGGTTTAGGGCCTTCTATCAAGGTAGTACATGATGCTTATAAGGTAGTACCTTACAATACAATGGTTGCAAGATCAGATTATATTGTGACTAAGACTCACTAAGACTTCGTCAAAGGGAAGGGGTTTCAATATATTTTGGACATAAACATTATATTGTAGACTAAGATTTTTGATGTTCTTGTTTTTTTCATCTAAATAGAATAGTAGTTGGATTTACTAAGATAACAAGAAAATTGTATGGGTCAGGTTTAGGGCATTTTTATTAAGTGTAAGACTGACGCTGCGCAAAGCACTCACAAAGACATTGCCGTGAAGATTCAAGATTATATTGTATCAAAGTACTCTACGCACCCTCATCAAAGGGAAGGGGTTTCCACATATTTTGACAAACATTTGAGAATTTCGATTTTTTTATTCCCATTTAATAGTGATCAATTTACTAAGAGGGCATTTTAGAATTTCAGACATACTATTACTTTGGTTCCTCAAAGACAATTATTTTTTGGTCAAATGTACTGACTTACCCAATTACAACTCTTTGTACCTACTTCCCATTTATTTTCAAATAAACCACCTGAAACATACTTCTCCCTAAGGGAAACATATGTACGAAGAAAATGAGGCAAATGTTAGAGTGGACGTAGATACACTGTCGACATAGACACATCGTCCATGTAAATCTGTGTGTATTATTTTTTCTTTTTTCGTGTATGACTACACGTTTGGCTGTAATGAATCACAAATAAGACAAATCCATTATTTTAAACCGAATACAAGATTAGGTATTTCACTTATAATTAATAAACACAAATCCCAAACAAAATTCTATAATATCAATAATTAAAAATTTTGTTGTATCAAATCAGATAAATTTTGCATCAACCAATGTCATTACATAGCAATACAACTAAAATAAAGCTGAAGGCAAAAAAGTAAAAGAATAATACAAACAAAATACAGAGCAAGAAAATGGATCAAATCTTATGCGGCCACAATTTTCTTGAAATTAATTCGCCTTATCTACTATGGTGCTTTGAGATTAACATAGTGACCTACAAAATGCCCGGGGCCCGAGGCCAGCTTTGGGCCCGGCTCGGCCCGATGGGCTTTAGCACAGTCGAAGCCCGAGAAGCCCAAGCCCGCAAAGGAGGACGGCCGCGCCATTTCAAAGCCTCGCCCCGGCCCCGGTGGCCGGGGCTCGAATCATAGCTTTTAGGCCCGCCTACAGTCCGCCCGTGGCTCCACCGTGCCCACCTAAGCCCGCCTAAAGCCCAAGGAGAAGCACCCTGCAGCTCAACAAAAGTTCCCACTTAAAAGCCTCTCGCCTAAAAGCCCAAACCCTTTCATATAGGTTTTTATTTAATTAGACTAAAAGTTAAATAAAAGGTGTTTAAAAACAATTCAAAATAAAAAATAAATACATCATTTAAAATTTTATTAATCAAATATAATTATTTAGAAACGTGATTAAAAGTTTACATCACTACAAAATAAGTACAAATTTCAACTAGCTGACACCTACTTATTTGTCATCAATCATTTGTACTTTTTTCAACCATAAGAAAATAAAAATACACATATACTCTAATAAAATATTTAATCATTATTTTCTGGTGACGGGAAACTATCTTTGATCCATTCATGTCTTGATATTTTTAAGTTCTCTGTATCAGCCACTAGTTTAGCTTCTCGAACATGATCATCCAATCTCTTGTCCGCTAAACTCCAATCTTTTAAACATACTACTGTTTCGATTGCTTGAGGTGACAAATTACATCTCTTTTGCTAACCACTTCCACCCGCACTAAAAGCAACTTCCACGCGATCAGATCACCTGGCACTCAAGCATTACATCACGCACAGATAACCCGGTATTTAATTTGTTGTTTTTTTCCACCATTCTAAAATATCAAAATCTTCATTATCTTCAAATGGAATTGTTTCGTATTAATCGGTATATCTATCTATATCCGTTGTGGCCATTTCGGAGACTAGTTGTTGCCTTTTTTCTACTTTTGAACATTTTTGTGCGCTTTTATAAAAAGATAAAGGAGTTTGTCGTGGATGATGATTTTATCAAACTAATATTATTACCATATTTTTCTTTTTATAAATATTATATAAAATATATAATAAACGAATTTACTTCATTTTACTTTCAATTTTTATTCGATCTTCATCAGAAATAACTGCAAACATTCATCTAAAGCATCAAATTTTAATCTAGGATCCACAATTAAACTATATAATAAATTAAAGGTATTTTTTCCTCAATATTTTTAAATTTTTTCTATCATTAAAAATTGTAATACAAAATTTCATAACTTAAATAATTTTGAAGTATCATATAAATACTAGTTATTTGCATAATGACCCGATGTGAAGCTGATACTACACACTACAAAAATATTTGCCAAAGATTTAAAATTTCAAAAGATCTCGTAAGATCCGTACACATTAATCATAATCATTTAATACATCAACATCTACATCATTATTATTATTCTGGGATAATTGCATTTCGTGAGTAATTGTACTACTTTTTATATTTGTAATATTTGTAAAAGTTTATAAGAATTCCATCTACTTAGGATGCCTTAAACTTATATTTTTTCTTTTCATATATTTCGCAATTTCGCAACAATCAAAATAATTCATGTTTTGCTTGGGAACAATTAATGTCATATGCAATGTCTCTAATTTTTCTAATGTTATCAACTGTTTTAATCCATCTTTACAATCAAATTTAAAAATATGTGTACAATAACGTATCAAAGGGAAATAATTTTGTACGATCATCGCTTATTTGCCAAAATCTTTTTAATATTTGTATCACTACATTATTTGAAGCATTATCTAATGTTATTGTAAATATTTTATCATGAATATCTAAATCTATACTCTTACTATTTATTAAAGTTGATATATTTTGTACCATTATATGGTGATTTATTGTTTTAAAATGAAATTATTCTTTTATTTAATATCATCTACTATCTATAACGGTGAGCGTAATACATAAAAAGTCTCTATGCATTAAAGACGCCCAAATATCGATGCTAAACAAATTTTTCCTTCAAAATTTGCAAAATATTGTTTTAAATTTTCTCGCTCGTTGAAATTTTTCATAATATCTCTTTTAACAATATTCTAATTCAAACTTTGAATTGGAGGATTAATCAACGTTGAACGCTTCAATAATCACGCTTCCACTATATTAAAATACTGCTCAAATTCTCTTATTACGAATCAATCATTCCTCTTTTACGATGCGTACTCATCATAAGAAAATGTGCTTTAAATTTTCACATTCATCTTTGAATCTAATTGCATATAATTTAATATCTACATTATTCTTAATTTTTACATTGTCTATTGTGTTTTTAAACACTTGTGCCCGAATTTGATCCACTACTAAGAAGTTTGCTAAATTTTACATTTGCTTTATTTCTTTTTTATTATTTTCTAAAATTATTTCTATTCTATCAAAAAAATTTCATATTCAACCAAGCTTTTGCTTAATGACAGATATGACTGTATTAATACGCATACGCACCATCCATATTAAAATTATTAATAAAATATTATACTAAAAAAATAAAATAATGAATCAAAATAAATGAAACAAATAATAAAAAGGAGGTGGAGAAATATTAATTAATCGAAATAATAACAAAATTTTTAAAATCCGAACTATTGAGTCACTCAATGCTTGATTTGTACCACCACACACATCATGTAATACGTTAACAATCAAGAAATGGCGCATTGTTAATACGGTAGAAAGAATCATGTAAAACGGCTTAATTTGAGAGAGTATGAAAATTAAGCAGATAAATAATTTAAAAATTAAGAGTAATATACGGTGTATTTGATAGAGAAAAATAAGGGAAAAAAAAGAGTGCACCAGCCATGTGACCGCTGGGTGCGGGGGAGTGTGGAGGAGGGAGGGAAGAAATCTAAACTGGCCATACGACCGTGTGGCAGGGGAGGGGCAAAGGAGGAGAAGGAAAAGGGGGCCTAGGGCAGTGGGGCCTGCAAGCCCGGGCTCACTGGGGCCCATCGGGCCCCCACTGGGGCTCGTTAGGCTCCGCCTACTCTAGGCTCCTACCCCACTGGTCTGCCCATCTCTGGGGCCCGTTCGCTCACACCCTGGCCCTCACAGTCTGGCCCAGTGATAAAGCCCATGGTCGCGGCCTTAAAAATTAAATTTCCCGCCGCTGCGCTCACACCGGTCAACCCATAGGCACGGGGCTCGAACAGGCCGCGGCCTAACTTGATCGGTCGGCCCACTACCACTGGGTTGAGACCCCTAGATTAACATGGTATTTACTTCCCATGATATAACAATCTTTCACCTAACGACTACAACACCCTTATCGATAGTCACTTTCAACGGGAAGATATTCGTATTTATCACAAAGAATACACAAAGAATAGACCAAACAAAATCAAGATAAAATCCTTTCTTCAGATGCACTTTCCAAGAGAGCTGCATCCTTGTTTAAATAGAATTCAAAAAGGAACTGACGACAAGAACTAATAAAGATGTTCCGATTGTTTTTAACTCAACGAACAAAGAAAATTAAAACCCATAAAAGGAATTAAGAAGCATTTAACCATACGATAATTTCATTCAACCATTACCAACAATTCCCCACATTAATGAAATCGACACCCAAGGACACAAGACCGATGAGTGATAGATAACAATGGTTGAAACCTACATAGGAGAGGTAGATGTTATCCTTTGAACATTCCCTTATAGAAGTATGTTTACTCTACTAACTAAATAGTAGACACGATGTCCTTGAATCGTTATATCATTTGTGTAGATGATGACATACTTTATATAAAAATCTTTCTAACATTTTACAGTACTCATTTTTATGTTCATTTTGGCCATGAACTTACACTTAGTTCTACAAGAGTTTAATAAGAATTGTGTCATGTTCAATTCATTTTGAAGCGGCCCCACTTCACCCTTCCATAGTTGATCTCCTACATTAAGAGTAGCTCATGTTACTCTGTCCTAGGCATAGAGATCATTAAAAGCATAACTTCACCTTCTTCTTATGAGCATCACTGTTTCATCATAAGAATGAAAAAGGGAAGATCCCCACAATAATCAAACCAAAGTCTTTACAATTTAGTTATCCCCTTTGAACCTAGATATTGGGATCTCCAATCAGCTAGGTTGGGTATCAATTGTATTAACTTATTCTATTATGGGCTTTAGTCTCATTCCCCTCGATGACTTTTCAACTAACTCTCTATTTAATTATTTGGTTAGCGGATTCACGATGTTATCCTTAGATCTTACATAATCTAGAGAGATAACCTTAGTTGATAGTAGTTGTCTAATGGTGTTGTGTCTACAACGAATATGTCTAGACTTACCATTGTACATATGTTTTGTGTTCTACCAATAACAGATTGACTATCTCAATGTATGCATATTAGAGGTACGGATTTTAGTCACCTTGGAATATCCTCTAGGAAGTGGCTTAGTCATTCAGTTTCTTCCCCACGTTTATTTAATGCTATAAACTTAAATTCCATCATAGATCTGAAACCAGCAGTTTGTTTTGAGGATTTGTATGAGACTGCTACACCTCCCAATGTAAACACATAACCACTCTAGTATTTTAAGTCTTTAACATTAGATATCCAATTAACATCGATGTATCCTTCAAGTACAACATGATATCTTGTATAGTACAACCCATAATCATGAGTAAACTGTAGAAGTATTTTAATAATCTCATAATTTCTTGTCAATGTTTGGTTCTTAGATTACTCATGTAGTTGCTCAATTTGTTAACTGCATGGGTTATGTCTGGTCTTGTACAACTCATTAAGTACATTAGATTGTCTATTACCCTAGAGTATTCTACTTGAGAAACACTCTTTACTTTATTCTTGAAGAAATGTAGAGTTTACATCTACAGGTGTTCTGGCTATACCAAAATTATCTTTATCAAACTTTCCAAGAATATTATCAACATAGTGTGACTGACTTAGAATGAGTCCATATGATGTTCTTTTGAATTTTATCCCCAATATAACATCAGCAAGTCCTAAGTCTTTCATGTCAAACCTTGAATTCAACATATTCTTAATAGATGTAATCATCTCATCATCACTATCAACAATAAGCATGTCATCTACGTACAGGCATACAATGACATATCCACGTTTCATGCCTTGACATACACACTGCCACATCTATTAATTTTGAAGTCTTATGGACATCACATACTGCTCAAATTTCTCATGTCATTGTTTTAAAAGCCATTGTTTAGTCCATAAACGAGATTCCACCAATTTGCGTATTTCTTTTCGTCTTACAAAAACTCTCAAAGCTGCTCCACATGTATTTCTTCATCTAAATCTCCATGTTAAAATGTCAGTTTCACATCTATTTGATGTACTTCAAGGTTTATTAAGGCAACAATTGCAAGCACCATCCTTATGGAATTTATTCTCGTCACAAGAGAATATGTATCAAAATAATTAAGAGCTTCAGTTTGTTTAAAGCCTTTGATCACAAGTCTTACTTTGTACTTGTTAATTGATTCATCTACTTTCCATTTTCTCTTGAAACCCACTTGGAATTTAAAGGTTTACAACCTGGTGGAAGATCCACTAGTTTCAAAGTATGGTTATGCAGTATGAAATCAATTTCACTCTTAATGACCTATTACGAGACCCTCGAGAGCTCAATGCCTCTTGAAAGTCCGTGCTCTCCCTTCGGAAGACATACGCCGAAAATTCTTAACCAAAATATTTTTCATCCTTACTCTTCTACTACGCCTAGATTCTACTCAATCACTTTATTTTGATCCTAACTATTTTCATTAATAGTCCTGCGCATTCGTTTCGACGAGCTTAGCTCTTTCTCCTCGGTGTAACGCCTGCCTCGAGAGGTACTCATATGTAACCGTGAGGGGCGATATGTGTACCAAAAAGATTTCTAATTATTTAAGTGTCATTGTAATATTTTTTTAAGTAGTTTTTATGATGAAATTGTGTTCATAAATTGATTGAACCCGAATTTTGTACTAGAACAAGGATAAAGTTGTACTTTCCAAAAAAGGAGATGCGAAGGTCATAATAAAAGAGAAGATTGTATGCGGCTTTTAGAAAGAAGTAAAATTTATGGTACAAATAAGATAGTTTGAGGACTAACTTGTAATTAGGGGAAAAGATGATAATATAAAAGGAGTTGAGACAAACAAACATTTCGCTTGGTCTCACAAAGCTAAGGCTTCAGATAGGGAGAAGAAAAGGGGAGGGCAGAGAATAAGAGAAAAGAAGAGGAAGAAGAGGAAGGAGAAGAAATTCGTGTATGTTTTCCATGGAATCTTATGTATTTGGATTTTTGGTATGGATTGGTGACTCTGAAGGAATTTTTGGGATTTTTACCTAGGTTTGCTATAAGAGTTCTAAAACCACCAATACAAGTGTGGTGGAGTTGTTTTGGGTAAATTCTATGTTGGTTTTGAGGAATGGTTGTAAAAAGGAGAGTGTTGGGTTTTTAAAGGAAATGTTGTCAAAATTTTTGTAAAACCCCTGTTCTTGTTTTGACTATAGATTAAGTTATAATCATCCAAATTAATTGATTCCAATTGGTAAAGAACCATAAGAGATAGGCCATAAAATGTATGAAGGACGAAGAGAAAATTGTAGCTCTATGGGTCCCAACATTGACTGAAAGGTGAGCCTCATGTAGCCTCACTGGTTAGTACTCTGTTTTAGGTATTGCTGCAGTGTTTTGGCCATATGGAGTTTCACTCATCCAAATTGAATGATTCAAAATTCTGGGTAAAATAGAATTTCAGGAAACAAGAAGGAAGGAAGTACATGCAAATTATAAACCTTAAAGTTCTCAGAAATTGTCAAAGTGGTTTCTTATGCAGATTCTACTATGCCAAACTGAGTACCAGACAAAACATAATAACTCCGAGTTTTTATGATATTCAAATTAAAGTATTCCAATTCTGAGAAGAAACCCGGTAAACCGCCATGGATTCAAATGAGTGAAGAAACCATTTCCAATTTATGGAGTTAAGACCCTCAGAAATCAAGGATAACAGTAGGTGATTCAAAGGAGCTAAACTAATTGGGCATCAAAAAAAATGTTAAACTTGTGTTATGTGGTTGAGGGCCTTAGAGTAGTTGAATTTTAAATTGAAAATTTACAGAGATGTCATTGGATATACAAAGGACTGATTCGAAGATTTTCTATAATTTCAAAAAGACTGCTTGGATAATTTTGGATAATAAAAACTTGAGTATTGTTGGAAAAATGTTTGCCAAATGAGTGGTTTTTTTGTTATGGGCTTTTATTTTCGTTAAATTGCTAATTCGCTTTAAGTATGAATATCATGGTGACTTCTAAAGTGACTTACGTGTGAAGCAATGTTAATTTTACTCTTATACGCAAAGCGATTAATGTTTTTCCCCTGTATTCACTGAAGTGTGTAGGCTAAAAGCAAAGTGTGAAAGCCAGGAGTCGTGCTCAAGCTTTGGTAAACAAAGGTGAGTATTTTAAACTCTATTTTTCAACATGAAGGTATTATTACGAACCTGCTTACACGGATGAATCTCGCTTTCATCAGAAACCATATTTGAAGCAAGTGCAATGAGTTTTGGCAAAACACGGTTTTGATTTAAACCATATGTAAAAGCAAATAAAGTAATGTTTTGATGTATTCAAACCATACTTTTTAAAAAGCAACACGGCAAGCAATGGTTTTGAGTTGTAAAAACCATATTTCAAAAGAAAGCAAAGAAGCAAACAAAAGTATATTTTCAAAAACAAGCCTAACGAAAATCCCGAGTTTTAAGCAAGCATACTGTCGTGGCGATTCTCGCACGCCACACTGTTAGACATCATTTCATGCATTTTAGATTGAAACCGGTCGGTAAACTTAGTTCATGATCATGGTAATAAAGGAGATCGCATGATCGCATCGGGAGTGATATAGGGTTAGCGTTACTAGCTAAATTACGGTGACAGGACCAAAGTCATTCCAACTATATTTACCGGGAAAAGTGAAGCGAGCCAAGGCCTCCCACCTAGGCGATTTGACCTGAAGTCCTTCTACCAAAGACGGTTGAAGCCTGTGCTCCCGTGTTTTAATGTGATGCAAGAAAAAGTGCCTCAGCTGGTCAGATCTTGATTTATAAACATTTTTCACACAAATAGAAAATCAACCAATTGTAAACAGGCGCTGAGCCCAAAGTTCGTATTTATGCAAAGTTTTATAAACTTTTAAAGCAAACTATTAACCTGCACTCATTGCTTATAAAAAGTCAGAACTTTGTTAGTCATTGAAATTCTTACTTGTTTATAAAGTTTCATAAACTTTTAAAGCAAAGCAAGCAGAGGTCTATGAAAGTTTATAAACTTTTAAAGCAAAGTAAAGAAGCAAGCAAGAGGCTGTATGAAAGTTTTAGAAACTTTAAAGGTTTGCCAAGCAAGCAAGCAAGTATGAAAAATTTTAGAAACTTTTAAAGTAGAGCAATCAAGGTTTCTGGAAAATGTCTTGTAAAAGAGAGTTTTACAGTTTTGAGATATTTTCAGAAAAAACAAACATTTTATAAAGCATACACTCACTGAGCTCGTTTAGGTCATTATTTTATTGTTAACAATCATCTTCCTGAAAACACCTACGTCATGGTTAATATTTTAGATTCTCCCACTTGTATCAATGCTACATTAACAACTTTGTATGAAATACTTTTAATCGTATGGAGCATATATGTACATAGTAGTTTTGTACTGTGGTTATCATGCCCTTTGAAAAACGCTATGGCTTCTGCCATTTGGAAAAGTGTAAATCAGGCTTACGTGGATTTGAATATGCCCTATATGCATCATATGCTGCTGAGATTTTAGCAACCACAAGCTAGAAAAAGTTAAAAATTTATATTGTTTTCAAAGAAGTTGAACACGGCTTCACTTCACAGATTCTCTGGGGCCATTAAGAATGCCGGGTTTTGGGTATCAGACACCTACTCGCTAGTAGCGGTGGACACTGGATCTATATGGAAATACATCTTCTGCAGCATGTATTTCGATTCCATTATCGTGTTCCCCGTGAATATATGAGATATCTGGACCATGGATAAGAAATCAATAAGCACACTATTATGTGCATAACCAATGAAAATGCAATCACTAATAGTCCTATTTTAGCCTTTTACTAGGAGTGAACCACTACTGGGCGACATCCTCACTTTGCAAGTAGTTATAGGTTGGTCAGTTGGCCCTCTCCATAACTCATATGAAGTCTTCTCTATTTCTTTAGATACCTTATTCAAAAGGTAATTAGCGTAAACAAATGGCTTCTCCACATGTTTTGTGGCAACTGTAACTTATCAACATTGCATCTACTCTATTTTTAGAGTCCGATTCTTTCGCTTAATCACTCCATTGGTTTGAGTTGAATAAAGTGTTGTGGTTTCATGTATAATCTCATGTTGAGCACAAACATCTACAAATGGTAATTCATACTCACCACCTCGATCACTTCTTAGCACTTTAATTTTCTTGTTGAGCTTATTCTCGACTTCGTTTTTGTAGAGAACAACTTTCTCTATCGTCTAATCCTTACTTTTAAATGGGTACACATAACAATACTTTGTGCTATCATAAATAAAGGTAATAAAATATTTATTATCACCTCTTGTTTGTACAAATTTCAAATCATATATATATATATATATATATATACCACTAGCTGACAAGTCAAGAGTTTGAGTTGCTTCAACACTTTCAAAGATGACCTCGTTAGTTTTGCCTCAACACAAGTTTCACACTTATACTTTGTATCAATTTGGTGCTGGTATGGATTTAGTTAATTAATCTACGCCATTTATTATAATTAATATGTCCTAATATACTGCATAGATTAGAAAACTTAAGAATATATAAGTAATTAGCATTAATTCATATTTACTAATGATAGTCATTACATTAATCTTCCACATGCCATCACTCATATACCATTTTCCGACATACATTCTACTTTTTGATAAAACAAATTTATTTGACTCAAATACCAATCGAAATCCATGACTACTCAACAATGAACCAGACACTGAGTTCTTGCAGATTTCAGGTACATACAATATTTTTGTTAGAATAAGCTCTTTTCCAAAAGTCATCTTCAAGACCACATTTTCTTGGCCTTTAATTTTAGAGGTAGCAGAGTTTCCCATGTACACCTTTTCTCTCGTCTCAGTTGGTTCAAAGGTGGAGAACATCTTCTTGTTTGAGCACACATGGCGAGTAGCAATTCAAAAGTCAACAATCCACCATTCTTGGGATTGAATCCCACCAAGTTCACCTCGAGATTATCACGAGGTCAACGTCAAAACACATCCTGTTAATGTCACAACTTCAAGTATCATGGTCTGTCTTATGTCATAGTCAGATTTTGTGACTTATTTCTACATGGGTTGGTGATTATCTCAAATTTTGATTAGGTATCTTTAATCGGAGATGACTGTTTTCTCACTTATTGTTGACATCTTAAACTGACTGTGTCCCCACAAAACACCCTATTCACCCGGATTGCACTGGGATCCATCCCTCTGCAAAGATCGGCAACAGATCTGGCCCATCCTTCCCTTTAGTACTCAGCACCCCAACCACGATGTGGTCACACACCAACTCGGTAGTTGATCACATCACTGTCACGTATCTACAGTGATTGTTCATCTGACTGATCACATCGAATCCACCATTTCAACGAAACACTGATTTGCGATCTCTCACATTGAGACACCATATTAGATATTTCCAATATAGTGATTCTCATAGCTCATTGATTTGCTTTCTTACATGAAATACACATTGTATAAAAGGAACTCATCAAAGCATTCATGACATAGTTCCTACATAGAAAGTCAGAATGTTTCCAAGCTTCCACAACACTGATAACTTGGATTTTGTGCTCATCTTCTTTAAGCTTAGAAGCATCTTCAATTAAGAATTTTGTAAGATTCAAGGCCAAGTAGAACATCTTCTCATTTGCCACCTTTAAAGTTTTCAATGATTGAACTCTCCTAATTTTCTCCATGAGATAGAGATAGGTACAACAATAGTACTACTTCAAAGACTCTCAGTGTCACAATAAGGGTTGTCACTTGGGTAGGTGCAACTAGAATAACATTGTTGGAATCAAAGTTCATTTCTTTCCAAATTTGTAGAAAATGTTAAATTTCTATTCCCAAACTTCACTCAAATAATCAAAATATAACAAGAGTATCTCCAAGGAAACTGTGGGGTATAAAAACTTAGGCTAGAACCAACTTCCTTAGATAGAATATTCATTTCCTAGGAAAGATTGAAAGGGTCACAAACGGTCCTACTTAAGATCCAAATTCTTTAGACAGAACTTCTCTATATTGCAATTTTCAATTTCCTAAGATCACAAAGGAATTGGTACAAACTCAAACGAGTGTAGAATTTAGCTTAATAGGCTTATCTCCTTATTATATATTTCTCGCAAAAAAAATATACAAACCAATAAAAACATAGTCTATGGTTAAGACTCTGTATTATAAACCCAAAGATCATAGGTTTAAACCTCATGACGACTTATCTTCTAACGTATACTCAAATGGGGTTATGTTGATCACCTCACATGTTAAGCCCATGGAGAGGGCTTTATGTCATAGACTTATTGTGTGTGCGTCTGTGACCATAGTGGAAGAATTTATTGAAGATCAAGCATATTGACGGATATGAGCGAAATGGTGGGAGTGCTCTAGAAGGTGCGTCCAAATGGATTGAAGGTGAAGCTTCTTCGAGTCTGCATGCACCTGCCAAGCCTGGGAGAGCTTCGTCGTCTCGACTCGACTGATAATATGGCCGCCTACCCCGCACAAACCGGCTCGAGCCAGAAACACCTCCCAATAAGCCACAGAGAAATAAACCACAAGACGGTGCACGGCCGCGCTGCAGCAACTGCATGAAAGTGTCTATGTTAGATCGACCGCGACAACGGCGCTTCTACGCAACGAAGTAGCCCTCGCGGTCAATTTGGTATCAAAGCGACGTGGTTCGCCAACATGGTACACTTTCACGATTCGCGCCGAAAGTTCATCTCCTAAAGATGCACAAGACCGAGTAGTCAGACGGTTTAATGAGAACCCATGGGCGGGATAAGATTCTTCCATATCGCACGAGGTATCGGGTTGTTGTCAGCAGCGCGAACGGTGCCGCCGCACTAGGTGGAAGTCAAGCCGGCTTGCTTTTGGTGAAAGTGAGAAAGTGCTCCTTCCATGGATATGTGATGTCGTGGTATGAAGATATGACGCCCTCTACTTAAGTGTGACAAACAAGAAACCTTCTCGTATAATGGTCGTGGGGAGCGGCACTCTTCAAAGGCAAGAGATCATGAGGGTGCCTTGCAATGAGGGCGCAAGATATCGGCGCTGGGGAGATTGTCACAGACTTATTAAGTACAGTCGATCAGAAAGGAAGATTTATTGAAGCATCAAGTGCATGCATCGGGTTTAAGCTGGAATTGTGGGAGCGTCTAGGGAAGGGGGCAGGCGATTGAAGGCAAGCTTTCGGTTCAGCATGCTAACCCTGCTAAGTTTGGGGAGTTTGTCGCTAGTCTGATTCTAACTACATGGTTATACTGGGCTCTACCCCGCAGACAAGAAAAGGGCGTGGTTGTCACTTAAAGCTGTTTATTAAATCGCCGTGATCACGCGCTGGGGAATTTGAAGAGTCTGCAAGGTCATTTAGCCCCATGCATGTTTGTTACTTTTTCAAAGGTTTTGTCACTAAAGTGTTGTTATTTTTCCATGTAATTTTCTTTCCTTTTTCTATTCTTTTCTTTAATTTTATCCTCTTTTTTTTATGATCCTTTTCAAAACCATTGGCATATTCTCCCTTCTCTCCTAGCCTTTTTCTCCAGAATTATTTCCTTCCGTGGCCAAGAGACAATCAAAACCGGATTGGAATATCTGAAAGCACAAATTTAAGCCATTGTTCCTTTTTTTAAAAGATGTTTATTCTAGGCAAAAATCAGTGGGAGGAAGACGAATCGTGGCCCTCCATCTAGCCTTGTTCAATTGGTTCAAAGTACAAATTGTTTTCTTTTCCCCGCAAATGGTCCCTAATGTGGCCATCAAAATGCAGTCCATTGTCCATACTTGGTAGTAAAATTAAGCTTCAATGGTGGCTATTAGTGGCCACGAATGGTTCATTGAATTAACTTTGCATAGACATACCTTGTATTCAACAATACCTTCATGACCCAAATCAAAATCATACATACCTATGAATTGAAATGGACTAGAAGATCTTTGGAAGGGGACATTTGAAGGGTCCTACCATCAAGGTTATGTGAATTTCCAACTATCGGAAGAAGCTATGATATAACTCACTCTTTTTTTTTTTAATAAAGTTTATTCCATTTTTAGGTGAAAGATGCATCTGAGGTATGTGATGGAAGAGGGATTGGATCATGTGGATATGACAAAGTAGCTACTAAGGAGCTACTGTCCCATCCATGCTTGAAACCAAATGGAATGGGAGGGTGGATGCCTTTATTGTCTTTTTTTAGTGTGTTGTTTTTATAATTATGGATGTTTGAATCAGTTTATGCACACTTCAACTAATTTTATATGACCTTGAAGTTAACGATCGGATAAACATCTAATAACCCTAAAAGAATTTAAATCAATGTCTTAGACTAACTGAACTACCTCTTATAATTGTTTTTTTCTATTGTTGACATACAATGTAAGAACTTAAGATGATAGGATATATTCAATAAAGAGGCATGGCATATAATACATATTCAAAGCATGTAGTAATGCAAAGACTTTATAGAGATAGTAGTTTACATCCATTCAATAATAAGACTTGTCATTTAATCCATGTTCAAAACATGCAGGCCCTTTTATATGCAGGTCTACCACAGCAAAAACAAGGCAGATTCTAAAAGCGCCTATCAAGCAGATAAATTTTTTTTTTTACTCAGAATATTAATATTGCCCTAAAACCTTAGCTTATTACATGTTAAACCTAAAATCATACTACAAACAATCAACTAATGTTATGCTGATCGCCACCCCGAACCTCCTATCACCACTACTACACTAAAAAATATATCAAACAAATACTAAACTAAAAATATATCAAACAAATACTATAACAAATATTATAAGTCTGGCGCTTTGGGTTATACTAAATTGGCCAGAATGGCCTCACGCCATTTTAAGAGAACGCTATACCCCGAGGCGACCGCCCCTTCGCCCACCCCGCAGGGTCGACCCTGCTTATATGTCATGTTCAAGATATAGACATTTTCCTTCTCTTAACCTTTTCTATTGATCTAATAATTGATATTAGGGATGGGTCTCTCTCTAAGACATTAATAACGCATACCAAATGAAAATAAACAAACATATATGATATTTAATTATTTATAGTAGTTCATCTTTTCATGCAAGAATTGTAATCAATTTATTATTATCAATTCTATTGTGATAAAGAAATATACAAAGCAATAGGGGGTGAAGCCAATGCATGCCCAAGAGTGGCACATTCTCCCCTGACTTTTTCTTTTTTTAAAACCCTACTCCTATTATTGATAAAGATTTCAACAATTACCACTAAATTACAGTGCTTTTAAATTCACTAATGTCGCCCTTGAAATAAATTCCTAGATGTTGCTCCCCTTCAAGCCATTTCCAAACTCTACCACTGCCTATAATAATCTTATAATAGGACAAAACTATTTATTGGTAATAAAACTGCGTTTATCATTAAACACAATTTCTGCTTCTTCTTTTTTTCTAAGATATCTATCAAACATGACTTAATCATTGGAATAGTCATTTATATATTCAAAAAATTATGAAATATACAAACATAGAATACCAAAGTTTTCCTAACTCTAATAAACATAAGGTAAAATTCTCCAAACCAACTAATTCCCTCAGGTCTGAAAGCCTACTTAGGCAAAGGTTATGCACTAAAATTCAAATCTTGAGTGGCTGTCCATTTCCTATAAGTCTTATCAGCCCTTAGCATAGCCCATTGTCAAGGAATATCAAGTCATGCACAAATCCTAATCTACAACATAGAGTTATATAAAAAAAATAAAAATAAAATAAAAATAGTGGGACCCAAGTATGGGTCATCATACACCATTATGTGGGTTATTTGATTAACCACTCCTCTCACCACCATTACTCCCAAGTCATACTGAAGTGACAGCAACCACCAACAAAGCAATAATAATACAAAGAGTAATTTGAAAAGGACACCCTAACAAGGCACTCTACACCCTTAATAACAAAGATAGATCATCATCTTCACCTCACTATCTTAATTTTATGTTGTCATAACTCATAACCTTCTTCAAGTTCCTTTAGTACTATGAATCTGTTTGCTTCAAACTAGGGTTACATCAAAGGAAAATAAAAGCTTAAGGTAACCTCGCTTGTCAGTTGTCACAACTAAGGTTAAGGGTTTAGGTGACCTGATGTGGACATCACAATATTTCTTCCATTTTTACCTTAACTAGAGTTAACCAAATTAACTCACTTTGTGTTTTTTGTTTTGTTTTTGCTTTTATTGGGGCACCAGATTAAGGTAATGTCAAAAGCTCCTTGTTTTAATGTGGTAAAACCTATGAGGGTTGGTAATTAATGAAGTTAAGAATCTGCATAAGATTAAAAAAAAATGTTGTAGAGAACAAGGTGGACAGTGAAACAAAGAGAGGAGGGTTTAGTTTAGTTTAATAAGACTCTCATGGGTTTTCTTTATTTTGTACAAACCTTACACTCTATAAATAAAATAAAATAAAAAAACAAAACAAAAACCCAACATTATTTAAATATAGTACTCTAAGTAAATTATAAAAATGAAAACAATATACAAAATAATAATTAAAATTAATTGATACCAAAAAATCATTCCCTGTCTCAACATGAGACTCCATGAATAGAACTTTATGTTGTTTATGTCATTTTTAAATTAATAATGATAATAATAATAATAATAAGTTAGAATTGACAACTTTGATTTATTTGAACTGACATTATCTATTAATTATTGAAGGTCATATATAACCACCATCAAAGATCATGCCTTTTCATTTATTTATTTTCTCTTTTAAGTTTTCTTATTGATACGACAAGATGGAATAATATTTTTTCAAGACCTTTGTACGTATTTAGGTTTTAAAAAAAAAAAATGGAAGAATTATTAATTAAGCCTAAAACCCATAAGACCAACTAAAATTAAGAAGGGTTTAAAAATTTTGAAAAACCAAAATTACCCTCCATATACCCTCCACCACCCTTCCCCACGCCCCCCACTTCTCCCCTCACACCCCACTGATCCCACCTGCCAGAAACCATCATTCTTTCTTTTTATTTTATTTTATTTTTGCAACCCACCCATTCTTCTTCTTTTTATTTTATTTAATTTCTTTTATTTTTGCAATCCTTCTTCAAGTTCTTTTTCCTTTTTTATTTGTTGAGTTTTTTCATAGAAAACACCATCTATTTTCTATCTTTTAAGTAAATTAATTTTATGATTTTTAATTAATTTTATAAGATAATATCTACTAATTTGTTATTAAATAGTTAATATTTTTATATTACCTACTTTTATTTAAATAAGTACTAGCTTCTCAAAAGTAAAAATATTCTAAATAATATGATTTTAATATATATAATGTTTTTAATATTATTCTAAATAATATAACTTTGCAATTCAATTTTTTTATGAAACAAAATTGAAGATATTTACCATTTTTATATTACGATTTTATTTTATTTTTAAAATAGTTTCCACAACCGATGGATGATATATATATATATATATATATATATATATATATATATATATATATATATATATATATATATATATATATATATATATATATATATATATATATATATATATATATATTTAAACATGTTTATAAGTTTAAAACATAAAAATAAAACTTAATATGGAAATTATAATTATTATCAATAAAGTTATTATGTATATGTATCATTAGTTTCACATTTTTTTCTTATTTCCATCACAAAACAATTGAAACATGACAATTTAGTATTTAATAAAGAAAAATATAGGTTTGCTATAGAGTTCAAGATCATAACACTAACTATACAAAGAAAATGTATCAATTATATAATGAGTGTATAAACTTACATTTCTCGTAAGATTTGATTTTTTTTTTATCCAAAATTTATTTCAAACTTAGGACATTTCTTGTTTGAGAATGTTATACTTAGCTTACAAATAATAAATAACTTAATGTCATAAATAACTAAATAACAGTCTCCAAAAAACCTGGAGCCCGAGGCCTGCTTCGAGCCCGGCCTAAGCCCGTTTTTAGAAATGTCAAGCCACGGGCTTCATTTTAGGCCCAACCAATAGCCTTTCAGGCCCGTCCGTAGGCCCATCCTTAGCCCGCCCCGAGCAGACCCTAATTTCCACCTCCTACAAGTATTATTTTAAATTACATTACGAATCCCCATTTATACATGATCTGCTTAAAGCTTTTATTATATAAGTCAAATATAAGACAATTTAATTCTTGCATTAAATTTTAAAGCAAAACTAATGAGTTAAAAAATTAAAAATACTGGGCTTTTAATTATCGGGATTTTGTCGTGTTCTCCTGCATTCAGCCCATCAAAGCCCACTCTTAATACAAGCCCACGGCTGGGATGCTGGTTTAAAAATACAAAAAGTTTGACTCACTTCATCGATCAATCAACTCACTTCTATGTGCACCGAATCGGATTGCGATGCCATTTTGATGGGGCTCAAGGCAGCCGTTAGAGGACCCCTAGTCATAAACTTCTATAATTAAAAAATATGAAAAATATAGTTGATATCATTTTTTATCTTATTTATTTCATTAAGACAATGGAAACTTGCATATAAATATACATATTTTTTTAAGAGAGGAAAAATAATAGTTTATTATCCTGTACAAGGTTATTGTACTAACTGTACAAGGAAAATATAGTAATTATACAAGGATGTACAAAGTTGCATTTTTTATCGGATTTGAATTTTTTTTATTCGAAATTTCTTTCCTAAGTCATATGCTAATGCACGCACTTATGACATTATTTATAAGCATTAATTGATGTCATACTTAGCTTACACATAAATAAATATGACATCAATTATATTTTCTATAATTTTTAATTGATGAAGTTTATGTCATAAATATGTATTATGTTATTCATTATGTATAAGTTAAATATGACATCCACTAATGTGTATAAAGTATATCATAGGTTGATGTATTAGCATATAATCTAAGAAAAATATTTTGGAATAAAAAAAATTTAAACCAAATGAGAAATATAAGCTTATACACTCGTTGTATAGTTAGTACATTTGTCTCGTATAGTTAGTACATTACTAATTAATAAATTACTATTTTTAAAAAAGGAATTAATAGGACATATAAGAAGGGATTTCTACTTGAATTTTGAATTTGAAATTAAATTAAAAATTTTTAAATTTATTTTCAAAGTATAAACTTATTTTAAAAACAAAAATTTTGAAAGCAAATCCAAAATATTAAGATAAAAACTGATCATTGAAATGTAAATTAGAATAAACAAATTTAAAAATATATAAAATAATGAATAATATTAAATCATAAAATTCAATTTATTTAAGAAATAAAATAGAGTGATGATTTATATAAAAAGAAAAAAAGTACAGTTGGGAGGTCGTTGTGAGAGAGGAGCACATTTTTATCTCATCAAAAATATATTTTATTCGTTTTTTTATTTTTAGTGGGTTTGATGAATTCTTAATAAATAAAAGTCTCATCTAATCTTAAAGCACAATTACTCTAGAAAATTATTAAAATACTTTAGAGCAAATATCAAATTAGTGCATGAACACAATATTGGCACTATCGATTACAATTTTAAAATTTTTTTTAAGTTAATACTAAAATTACCGATACCATTATTATCCATACACTAATTTGGACATTATTTTTATTTTTAAACTATTTTAGTTTCTTTTAAAAAAAAAAAAAAAAACTAAATATACCCAAAACTCTAATTTTATGTTGTCATTACTAATAACCTTCTTCAAGTTCCTTTAGGACTATGAATATGTTCGCCTCTAACTAGGGTTACATCATAGAAAAATAAAAGCTTAAGGTAACCTCGATTGTCAGTTGTCACAAGTAAGGTTAAGGGTTTAGGTGACATGATGTGGACATCATAATATTTCTACCATTTTTGCCTTAAGTAGAGTTAACCAAATTAACCTAAGTTAACTCACTTTGTGTTTTTGTTTATGTTGGGTCAATCAGATTAAGGTAATGTCAAAAGCTCTTTGTTTTAGTGTGGTAAAACCTATGAGGGTCTGTACTCGTATAGTTAAGAATCTGCATAAGATTAAAAAAAAAAATGTTGTAGAGAACAAGGTGATCAGTGAAACCCTATTGACTATTGGGCAATGAAACATTAAAAAAGAAAAAAAGAGAGGAGGGTTTGGTTTAGTTTAGTTTAGTTTAATAAGACTCTCATGGGTTTTCTTTATTTTGTACAAATCCATACCCTTAGCTAATGGAAAAAAAAAAAAAAAATAAAATGAAATGAAAAACAAAAACCGAGCATTATTTAACTTTAGTATGCTAAGTGAATTATAAAAAAGAAAACAATATACAAAATAATAATTAAAATTAATTGATACCAAAAAATCATTCCCTGTCTCGACATGAGACTCCATGAATGAAACTTTTATGTTGTTTATGTCATTTTTAAATTAAAGGAAACTTTTCTGAAAAAATATATTGACCTTGAATCAGGTATCTCTATTCTAAAATTGAGAACAATGTCATCACATTTTAATAATAAGTTAGAATTGACAACTTTGATTTATTTAAACTGACATTATCTATTAATTATTGGTGGTCATAACCCCATCAAAGATCAGGTCTTTTCATTTATTCATTTTCTCTTTTAAGTTTTATTAATACGACAAGATGGAATAATCTTCTTCCAAGATTTCTTATCAATTAAAAAAATCAAATGCCAAAGCAATGCATTTTGTAGTGCAGTGGAACTCTCATTTTTAACTTGTCCTATCCCAATATTAATGCATAAAAGTACCATGAAAGTGTGTCACAATTTGCAATCACTTGTTACTTTATTATAATTAATATCATTTTTAAAATTCACCCATCTTGAATATGATACAGTCCACTCCACTCAACATCAAAGCAAATTACTTCCCTAGGTCATCCAACTTTGATAAATACGATTTGTAATGTTATCTCATAACATTATATACGATGCAATCATGTATTTAATAATTCTATTAAAGTATAGATACTGTATAAGATTTGATTAATTAGTTTATAAAATCAACAATTATTCTAAATCCATGCACCAATCGGTGCACTAAGGTGGCATTATTTGATAATTCGATTTTTGTTAATCGTGATTAAATATAGAGGCCTAACATTAGTGTGCTTTGTGAAAGGATTATGCAAACAAAGTTTTGTGTTTTTCTATATCATAAGGTTTGTTAGGTTTTGGTTTTTGAAAATTGATTGAGAAAATAAGTTTTGAAAACATAAATAATACTATTTTTGTATTTTTTGAATTTGGTTTTATTTGTATTAATTTGATGTTTTTTGGGTTTTTCAAAACACAAAAAATGATAACCAAATAAATTTGAATGTTATTTGTGTTTTTCAAAACAAAAACATAGAGCCCTAAAAGTCATTATAATGTAATTAAATAGTTGGTAATGTGGTTAGGCATGTGTATAGGGTAGAGGGCCCAATGGACATTATAAGAAACCCTAGTTTAATCAAATGATTTGTTAAATATTATAATTTGATTGATAAATTTTTAGGGTACCCCCTCATGCCCTCTCTGCCACATTCATCACTGCCCATCTATTATTATAATATTTCTATCCCTAATTATTGAAGGAAACAAAATTAAAAAAAAAAAATTGTTTAGGCCTTTATATAAATATTTATTGTACACGTTGCTGGGTTTCATTTTTATTTAAATAATAACCCTTTCATTATTTGTATCGCGGCACTCTACTGTTTGAGTTGTGTGATAAAATATTTGGAAATAATTTATTTATATTTTGCCATTTTTTTTCTTATATAAATTTAGATACTCGGGCTTGTTTATGAAAATTAAGGTTATGTTTGATTTTTGAAAGTTTTAAGAAACAAATAGAAAATTAGTCTGTCAAATTAAATATAATTAAACTATTTATAGAATAATGAAGGGAAAAGGTAAGTATATAAAAACTATTTATTAGCTTTTTATGTTTTAGTCATTTTTCTTAATTTTTTTATCGAATTAAAAGTGTTTAACGTTAATGTGTTAATACGAGAGAGCTCATTTGATATGACTCATTAAAATAGAGTTATTCAATCATCACTGACATCCACAGTCATTTTTTAAAAAGTGTTGAAAATTATTTATCAAGTTTTACTATATCTATAATATGACAAATTATTTTAAAATTTTTATTTTTATATTTAATTTATCTTAAAATTAAAAATAAAAATAAAATTCAGATAAATCCTATTTATTTTTTAAACTTATCATTATTTAAAAAATAAAAATAAAGGCATTACGAGTAAAAGTAAAAAGTTAAAAATGGAAGAAAAATAAAAGGTAGGAAAGGAGTTTAGGTTGTGAAATTGAATGCATAATATTCACTCACCGCGGGCCCACCTGGGGTGAATTCAGTACTTGTCATAATATTATTGTAATCAGAGTCTGCATCATCAATTTTCAGACGTACGATTTGACTGTTCCGGAGTTTCATCTCGGTTTCCCTCCACGCGTACGGCTGGGATTCCCCCTGGTTAAGTTTTAAACAATTTGACCGTGTTTTTATCCCTTAATATCTCCGTAGATTAAAATTGTTTATAAGAAAACACATATTTAACGGTATAAAACTCGTTTTTATATGAGAATTAATTTTTAGAGAATCAAACTGCCTTTTATAAATTTAAACCTTTTACGTTGAAACTAATTAATATTCAAATATAGGTCTCGTTTCATATAAGAACGAGTTTTATACCATTATATGGTGATTTTATCTCTTAATATCTATGTAAATTAAAATTTTGTTTGATAAATATAAATCTTAAGAGTTAAAATCACCATATAATGATATAAAACTCATTTTTATAATGGTAACATACTTTTATACAACCCCTTTGTTATTTAAACCTGATTATCATTTATGGTTCAGCATAAAAACTCAAGTATCATATAAAATGAATTTTACACTGCTAGATAAGAATTTTATCTCGACATTCACAGATATTAAAATCCTTTGTTTATAAAACATGATCTCAAGAAATTAAAATCATTATCTAACTGCCAGAAACTTTATTATAGCGATAACAAAATTTTTATAACTGAATATTTAAGAGTTATATAAAACCCGAGCTTTTTATAGTTGGACCTCCTTTGTGAATGAAATTCATTAATATTTAAGTAGGGTTCTATTATAGGGAACTCATTCTCATATGTTATTGGGCTTACATCTGCTGGGACGCGATTTTATCTCTTAAAAATTCACAGATATTAAAATTCTCATCGAATAAAACATGTATCTAAAAGAGCTAAATCATTATCTAATTCAGCTAGTGAAAAACTCATTATTATAATGGTAACCCAACTTTTATACGAACCTTTCGTAAACGAAACCGATTAATATTTAAGTGCTAGCTATAAAAACTCGTCTCATAAGCAATTCCGCTTATATTGTTAAATAGTGATTTTATATTTTAAGATCTATATAAATTAAAATTTTATCTAATAAAATATAAATCTCAAAAACTAAAATTACCATATAATGGTGTAAAAATCTTTTTTATATAATATCAAACTTTTTATAGCTTGACCTTTTTGTAAATGAAACTGATTAATATTTAAGGATTAAGTTATAAAAAGTTATCATAAAAACGAGTTTTATATCATTAAATAATAAAATATAAATTTCATGATATAAAATCACGATGTAAAACTTGTTATAGTTGAACCCAATATTTAATTATTTTTTATTTATAGCTGGGAGAGAGAGCAGCAGCAGCAGCAGCAGCGCGTGTTATGATCTCCTCCTGTCTCCTGGCGCATGATGCAGCAAATGTAAATGGTTTTCAAAAAAGAAAAGTGCCCCCTTGGATCTTAAAACCGTATTCATGATTTAACTGACTGTCGGCTGAAATGTGGGCCCCTTCCTCCTATTTTAAGTATTTTCAAATTATTCCTCCGCTCCACCACCGTATTCGTTACAATTATCAAAATCAAGAGGTTATCCAAATAAACAAGTATTTCATGATATTATATTAGAGTTTATAATATGATTATAAATGATGAACTTGATATTTATGAGAGTATTGTTAATTTGAATATGATTTTTGTTTAAAAATTTGATATAACAGTAAATAAAATAGAATAATTTTAATGATTATTTATTAGTCATAAATAAATTAAATATAAAAACTCATTAGTATTTTGAAATATATTAATTGAGTATTTATGAAAATATATAAGAATAATGTTTATTGCAATTAATATATTGGTTTAAATAATGATATATAAAACATCATATATAATTTTTATGTTATTTTCCTCAATTGAAAATTGTATTTTTATTTCTAAGAGATAATTGCATTAATTAATAAAAATATTAATGTTTTATTATCTAAATTCAACAAAAATCTTTATTTTCAATATAAATGAAGATAATACAAATGTATTATATCACTATCAAAAAATAAATTTAATAAAAAATTAATTTATTTTAAGAAAAAATTTTAAATTATTAAAAAAATTACTACTGAATATATTAAAATCATTTTAATTTATATGAAAAATAATTCAAAAAATAAATATATCTTAAAAATAAAAGTATGTTATAAATAATTATTTTATTATTATAATAATAAAATAAATAATGAATAGTAATATAATAATAAAATAATAGGATAATTGTATTAACTAAAATGTAGGTTTTCTCTTTTTTTTTAGAAATTTGAGTAATAAATTTCTAAATATGAAGATTAACTATTCAATGAAAATAAAGAACTATTAAAATGTGATTTTTACTCAAAAATCTTTACAAAATTTATTCCTATATGTAAAGCTTTCTACCATTAAATTTACTTTATTTTTCTTGAAATCTATGCTGCTACTCCCATTACATAAATTAAAATTTATCCGATTAATTATTTACCTCTCAATCACCGCTAATGATCCTTTCTCATCACTTTCCTATACTTTCCTACTTTTCAATATTTTTTTTAGGATACTACTAAACATGATCGTTCTCCTAAAAACTCGAGTTCTTAAGTTGGTTCAATTAAATAAATAAAATAAATTTGGATCAAATATTTTAATTGTATAAAGAGGTCTTCACCAAACTTTAATACTAAGTTAAACTATCAATTCTCCTAAAAATTGAAATTTATATGATTTAGATTTAACATATATATATATATATATATATATATATTAAGGAAGAGGAAAAGATAAATGTTTATGTGTGAAAATTTTGAACTATGGCAGTTTTGTTGTTGTTGTTATGCAAATAAAGAAGCAAAATCCAACCATGAAGTTAGGTGAAGGTTTTTTTTTTTTAAATTTACAAATCAGTTTTTGAATACTATTTTTTTTGTAAAGGAGGATAATTTTATTGATTTAAATTTAAAATGTGTTAGATAGAAATGTACAATTAAATTCAAGTAAAACTTTTTAGAGGATGATGTTACAATATAATAAATTTAAAAGTCTATATATTAGATAATTCAAAATGAATACAATATATAAGACAAGTTTTATTATATATTACCGATTATAATTACTTAATATCTTATTTGATTTAATGCTTTATTCGATTAAAATCAAGAATTCCCCCATGCAAGAAAACGACAAAGATCGCAATCGTCCCCTGTTAAAAATAAGTTAAAAAGAATAAGATGAGAAAAAAAAACGTTTTTGAATACTATTTAAAAAATGTAATGAGTTTGAACTATAAAATCGAATATATCGACAAAATTGTCATTTTTATTTTTATTTTTTGGGGTGTTGTGGTCGTGGTTGATTTGTGCTGTAAATCTAATTGGTCAAAATATATATTTATAAGAAGACACTATAAATGCAATTGTGTAATGTGGGTCCGATAACTGGCCGGGTTTCCCACTGAAAATTAGAGAACACAAGCCGATACTTTTTTAATCCTTCCATATATGCGATAATTCGCGATGGCCATATTTATATCGCTACAATATATATCGATCGATTAATATTTATTATTAATCTAAACCCATGAATAATAAAACATTGTTAATATTCGTTAATCCAAACCTAATATATTTATCATTCATGTTGTATGCTTCAATACTAATATGATCTATTTAATTTGATTATTTAAAATAATAAAAATTATAATTAATCATCAATGTTTAACATAAATAACTTATTAGATTTAATATATTTATTAATTTTATTATTTAAAATAATAAAATTATAATTAATAATATATATTTAATATAAAGAACCTATTAAATAGATTAATTAAATATATCAAATTCGTGTTATGAATATGACTCATTTATTAAACATGTTAGATGCATCAATATGAATATATTCCAAATATGATTATATTTAACTTAAACTTATAAAAATTGTATTAGGTTCGTATTATGTTTGTGTATTAAGTCAAATTTTATCAACCATACGCTTTAGACTCGACTTCAAAGTTCAAACTCCCACTTCCTGCAAGAAAACAAAAAAAGAGCGGGTCTGGATCCGGGTGAAGTAAGGGCATCAATGGGGCGGGCCCCATAAGAATCTTTTGGGTCTGAACTTTTAAGCGAGGAGGGGTTGTTCGAACTTTGGAATCACGTGGTAAATATACGAACGTTGGAAGGGCAATTTCGGGAAATGCCATTACGAAGCGGAGTTAGAAGTTAGAAGTTAGAAGTTAGAACTTAGAGATGGTGATGTGGGGCCCGGGGGCGGGTGAAGGAATCGGAGGTTAACTGGAGTTAAAGTGGGACCCTTACGTATGGGGGTTGATGATGATAAATAATGGTGATGATGAATGGATGATGGTACATAAAGAGGAGGGGAGGGTGTACAGCACGGTCCGTGACCTTCCCCTCCTATTTTGGTAAACAGATGGGTGGACCCCACCTACCCTCTGCAAAATCCCTCCTTCTGTGCGGTAAAAGCGACACTGCTTTTGCATATTTAACCTCTTCCTTCTCAGCCTCGATGTCTGATTTGGCTTCGGCTCCATTTCTATTTATTTTTAATTTGAGGTTTTAAAAATATCTTATTTATCATGGTTTTTAATTTCGGGGAAATAAAATTAATGAAAATAAATTTTAGAAATCGAAAATTTTGGGGAGCTCAGACGTAAAGAAGGTTTAGCTGAGAGGAAGGCTGTTTAAATGAGGGTAAATAAAGAGAAAACGAAATGAGTGTGACGTCAGCCTACGAGTGAGGGTTTTGTTATATTGCATCCTACATGGGAAGAACGACGATCAGAATTCCATTACCCAGATGACAGAGAGGTAGAAAGAGGAGTTTCGAAAAACCGATGAGAAAATATTGCCATTTCAGGTGGCAGTGTTGGGAGAGAAGAGAGAGAGAAAGAGAGAGGTGGTTTTATCAAAATCCACTGATTCCCACGCACAAAACCCCCTCTTTAAATCACCCACCAACCCCCACTCCCCTCAATCCCACGACTGCTTCTCTCTCTCTCTCTCTCTCTCTGCAATTTCATGGCAAGTTTCAGGACTGATCAGAAAAATAACTGAAAATAAAGAGCAGAGAAAGAGACCCATTTAATCAGGAAAGGATAGAGAGAGGAGCAATAAACATTAAACACAGTTATTTTTTTATTTTATTTTATTTTTCTTTCTTTCTTTTGGTTTTGATGGTGCTCTTCTGTCTTTTCTTGATTTAATGGGTCTTGTCTGCATCTAAACTCTAAAGGGCTTGAATCTTTTGATGATAACAAACTATTTTTTCTGAAATAGCAGTGAAGGACGTAAATAAAGAGAAAAGCAAAAGCAAGGGGAAGAAAAGGAACAAAAATACAAACTTTTTTTGTTCTTCTATCTGATGCACGTCTCTGCTTTGATCATGACTCGTGAGGTTTTGTTTGCATGTCCATTCTGAGTCGGTGACTGATTCTTAATTTGCTCAGAAAATTAATATATAGAGCCAAGAAAGTGAGAAATTCAGAAAAGTGTTCCTTGTTTTCTTGGTAAATCTCACTTGTTTTGATGGAGGCCACAGAGATATAGAGAGTATCTGGTGTCCGGGTTTTCTGAAGATGATGCTTCTGGTCGTTACATCATTTGATCGATCTCTCTCATTCTTCTAGACTGTGAAGCTGGAAGGTGGATTCATCAATGGCGGTTTCTGAGTAGAAATATAGAACTCTTCTGTGTGACTCTCTGCTCTTGCTCAGTCTTTTGTATCTTTGTAATTTGTACCCTCATTTCGAGAATCAGAGAGTAAAATCTTGGGTTTTTGGAATTCTGTCTGTCTAATTTGCAGTTGAACTTGGTGGCGATCTATTTGAATCGGAGGGAGGAATGATGCTGAGAAAGAGGTCAAGAGCACTTCAACCAGTAAGCAAGCTAAGTGGCGGGATTGCGGTTCTTTACCATCCCTGGCAGACAAATACAGAAACCCTTCATCATCTTTCTTCAGCTCTCCCAGACTTTTCACTGGTTTCTCCTCGAAGGTCTTCTCTGAAACTGAAGCAGTCATGAGCCCGACCTCCACGCTCGACAGCAAACCGTTTTCCGGCTTCCGAAACCCTTTCACCGCCACCGTGAAACCGCCGGAATCCGACTCCAGACGCCACTGGGAGAAATTGGATTCCAGAAGCATTGGTCTCGGCATTGTGGATGCTCTTAGCCATGACGAATCCGACCCAAAACTCTCCAAACCGGAAAGCAGTAGTGTTCTCTGGATCGCAGCTGAAGATCCAAACTCCTCCTCTCCTACCCTCAGTTCACTCCTCTGGCAGAATCCCCTAAATCTCCGGGCTGATTTTTGGATCAAAACTAGGAATTCTCAGCTCGGCCCTTCTCCCCTTTGCTTGTCTCAATCTCTCCGGCCAAGAAATCAGGATTTGGGTCTGCCACCCTGGTCTTCTCTCGAAGCACCCAACTCTCCCTGGATTTTCACCGGCTGTCTCTCCGCCACCGAAATGGAGCTTTCTTGAAGATTACACTTGTGTTACACTTATGGACGAATCTCTAGAATCTATCTTATATTGATAACTGGTACTGTTGGGTTCTCTGCTTCAAGGAAAGAAATGGATTTTACTGAAAGATCCAGCTATCC
Source organism: Tetrastigma voinierianum (assembly GCA_016808115.1). Lineage (NCBI taxonomy): Eukaryota > Viridiplantae > Streptophyta > Magnoliopsida > Vitales > Vitaceae > Tetrastigma > Tetrastigma voinierianum. Next base: position 11,965 of record JAEQBH010004280.1, on the reverse strand, counting down.
CTCGGAAAATTTCCTCAGCTTTTGTCACTCTTGCAAGAAAAACATCGGGCCGGGAAAAGACATTTACATTTACAGGTTAGCCCCTTTTTTTAGTACAATCCTTTGGGCTCTTATTTGGAGTTGGATTGGTAGAACACCATGTTTGAGTTCTTGAAAAGGAAATTCAGCTCAAAATCTGAGACACCCACTTCCGGTTATCAGTTCATGAATAGGAATCTATTGATATAATCTAGGACTAAAAATCCCAAAGATGGTCGGATTGAACCCATTTGGTGAAATGGTAGAGTATTTGTCCTTATGCAGAATCTGATTGTGATATCTGATCATTCTTTTTCTGCGATTTCAGGGCGAGAGTTCTCTGCAGCAGCAGTGAATGCCGGCAGCAGGAGATGATGCTGGAAAAATTAGAAGGTGGTGATGTTTATGGGACTTGTTCCTGATAGTTACTCACCCCTCTTTGGCTCTCTCTCCATTGTTTCAGAAATCAATCTCCTCCTCCTCCTCCAAGAATTTGCCAACTTCATAAGGATAAATCCTACATCATCCCTACAATATACATATGAATTGGTGGGAAAAAAAAAAACAAGGAAGATGGTATTTGGGTATCCATCCATTGAATCAGTTTCAGTGTTCTTTTCCCTCATTTTCCACCCTTTTTTTCTTCTTTTTTTATCTTTTGTAGAAGCAGAGGGAGCTGAAAGGCAGCTGAGACATTGTAGAGTTGATTTGCTACGATTGCTGCTAAATGGTCCACAGTTTTTATTTTGAAAGTTGGTAATGATTTGGTGATGTATGAAACTTTGAATTAAAGACCACAATCTTTTTTCTTTTTTTCTTTTTTTATTTGTGGGGTTCCTCTGCACACAACTATTTGATGAAGATTTGGTGCATAATTTATTCAGGCCCATTTTATTAGTTAATGACAGAGGTCAGAATAAAACTGACCAATGAAGGGAATATTCAGTGATATACATATGCTACAACAGCAACTAAAAATAGCTGCAGAGGATAGACCAAACTTTATAGATATAAGTATGCATTTTTGGGTCGAAGAGAACTCGTCCGATAGGCTCAAGCTAGTTGGAGATTTAATCCATACCGCCTATGGATTTAGCAATGTTTTAAAAGAACGGTCTAGTTATTTTTTTACTATGATTTCGACCAAATTGTATGAATCCCTTGTTAGAAATTATTTGTATAGTGAATCAATTAACTTTTTCGGTTTAATCACATTCATTGGCCTTCTTTTAAGTTTTAACTTTTTCCTTGAAACCAAACATGCCATTTTAGGTACGCTATAGACCGCTGTAGAGAATCTAATGGCAATGTAAGTAAACATTGGGACAGCTGATTGCAAACTATACGCTGTTGAACTTCAAGTTCTTCGGAGTGCTTGGTTTAAAGGAAAATTTATGAGTGTTGGGTTGGAAAAAAGAAAAAAAAAAGTTCTGCCCAAATGGGTTGATTTCTTGTAGGTTTCATCCTACTTCTATATTTATCATATTTTCATTTGTTTATCTCAACTTATGACAATCATTGTTCATTTGTTTTTTGTTATGTGGGTTAGGTCAAGATTAAATTTGACGTGGACTTGATGTTGTGGATAGTCTTAATCTCATCTTTTGATTTGTTATCTCAAGTCCTCAACTTAGGGAAAATTCTATTAATTGAATATGTCGGTCGGTAGAGGGGATGAGCAAAACTAAGACCATTAAATAGAATGAGGTACTTTTGTACTTCATTTTTTTTTTGATGTACTTCATTTTAATATCCATGAATATGATAATAAGTCTGAAAATATTTGTAGTTGGATTTTATAGATTTATTTTATATATCAGTATGCTGTCAAAAAAAAATTTATATATGAGTATATTTTATATTTTTTTAAAGAAAAAATAATTTTATTGATTCAAACTTATAATTGATCGATAGATTCAAGATACAGATTACTAAAACGATATTCAAGTTAATAGTATAATAAATCAATATAAAACCTACAAATTTGATAATATAATGATCAGAATATTTAATATTCAAGTTCTTTAATATACTCACGATCATAATATGATATCTTCGATTGATCGAATCCGTTTTATCTGTTTGAAACGACCCACATAAATAAACAAGACAACAAAACATTACGTCAGAATGTCAGATGTAATATACCAAACCTTAATAAGTACACGCTTGCTACCACAAACAATAAAGAAAAAACTTAAATCTTTACTAATAACCATTTTATTACAGATGAAAATAAAAAAAAAAAAAAGAATGTAAAAAAGCAGTTAAAACAAAAAAATGATCGAAAATAATTATTCTTGCTAAAGAAATACGAGTGGTTGAAGAAGAAATAAGAGAAAACAGAGAGAATTAGGTTAGGGTTTGGAGTTGTTTAGTTATGCTTTCTCATATTCGTTTTTTCTATCAATATATTTTATATATCAGTGGATGTCTTGACATAAATTATCCATGATTTAAAATTTTAACAAAATTCATGAAAATAAAGAAAATTTAAAAAAAAAATGATATAAGAAATAATAATAAAAAAATTGATTGTATGGAAATGAATTGATTTGTTGAACTCCAACGAAGGATGGATAAAGCATTGTATGAAGAGCAATACTGAGAAATTGCATGTACAGTGGGGGTTTGTTGAGTGATTCTAATGAGAATTGGCTAAAAGGTTTTTGGTACATTGGAAGGTGTAATGCTATGGAGGTCCAGCTTTCGACAATGTTACAGAGTTTGAAACTTGCTTAGGATATACAGAAGGTTATTCCTTGTTCACGGTTTTTATATTGATTAAAGAGTTTCTAGTTTAATGATAGTTCTAACTCAATCGACAGTGCGATTAATATTAAAATGATTTGATACGAGGTGGAAGGATTTAGTCTCACTAGAGCCCAAGCTGGGAATGAGAAGTTCAAACAAACCACGTATACAATTGGGAATTCTGGCAATTATGGACCTGAGCTATACTGTATAAAATTCAACCCCATTTCATATTATTTCCATATTGTTTACCCAGAACACAAGTTTACCTTTTAAAATGATTTTCGTAGAAGGAATAAACATATGACAAAGTTAAAATAAGATGTAAATAATTTACTTCAAATATATATATTTTTCTTACATATTTTCCTTTTTTGCTTCTTTCTAAGCACTCACATTACTAAAATTTCAGCCCAAACGTGGCCTGGGAGATACTTTCTTAAGGTATGTAGTGATTGTGAAAGGATAAAAGGATTGGCGACATAAAGATGGGCCTAAAGGCTTATGGTGGTCCATGGCCCAAGAAGAGCTGCTGAATCTAGAAATTAGCTGACACGTGTCCGTTTCTGGAGGGTGGTACTAGAATGGTTATTTCTTATGGGTATTCACGTCATTTCATGATCATCACACCTAGAACTAGAAACAATGAGTCCGTGAAGCACCAGTCAGTGCAAGCCTCCCACATATATTAATGGCTCCAAGTTAACTTTAATCGTTAACTTCAATCTCATTGTTACCCTTCGAAACCTCATTTTGCCCCCTGCCTCAGCCTTCTTCTCCCTCTCTCCCATCCTCTCAGCTCCATAGGAAACCGGCCACCTTCATCATCGGAACTGCGGGATCAGTCGCAGGAAAACACGTCTTAAACCGCCGAAATGACATGTCTGCTCGCGCTCAGATGCCCAGTCCGTCGCCCGGCGGGACAGGGATGATGACGACGACACTCATGTGGATTCTAGAAATTGTAAGTTTTCTCTTCTGAACCTAGGATTGGCTTGGTTTTTATTTAAGCTGCTTATTAATGGGAGACTAAGTCGAATTTTGTTTTCTCTTGGTTCCTCAGCGACCAAAGGGAGAAAATATCTTATCATCGTTTGCATTTTCTTTCTCTTTGAGAGTTTGCGTAATTTAGTTGATGCAAACCATATTTTGGAGCACTGTGTTTGATGATTATGCACTTAAGAACTGTGAGATCATTAATGAGGTTCCAATTATGGTTAAATGAAGATGGTATCCGATTAGCTGTAATGGCGTGAGGTATCAAGAAGAGTGTCTCAGATAGTCTGAGTGATCTCGGGCGTAAAACATTAAGTAAAACAGAAGCTTATTGAATGCTTATCCTCTAAGAAGGGGTCTACCCCTTTGTGCATGCCTATCCATTGGGTCTATTTGGTTTAGTTTCTTTACATCGCATGGGCCTCAATTCTCCATTAAGCTGGTGCTTTGCAGGGCCTTAAAGTTTCCCTAAACTTATGTTAATTTTCCTACAATTGTAGCATCCCCGTTCCCCACAAGCAAAAGACTAGCCACAAACAGTCTTCACTACAGACAAGGCAGAGACATGAACTATGCAAATGAGATGTAACAGGTTGTATGATAATGAAAGTGGATTCTTAGATTTTGGAACCACCAAGTGGGGTAATAGATAATCCAGACTTCTTAATGTCAAACTTCAAATTGTTCACCAATTCTTATCGTACTTGACTATTCCAGGATTAAATTAAATGAAACAAGATCTACAAAATAAAAAAAAATTTTTTTTTTTTTTTTTTTTTTTTTTTTTTTTTTTTTTTTTTTTTTTTTTTTTTTTTTTTTTTTTTTTTAAAGGAAAGTCCTAACAATAAACATTTAGGTGGGAAGTCATATGAGTCAAGTGAGATTGAATGAAATCAACTTAATATGAAAGAAGGCATATGGTTTTAACTAGTCTGAATGCACCTACTTTCAAAGTGATAAGCACCTACATACTTTTCATTCTCAATGCAGGATCCTATTTTATTTTTTGTGGATCCTCAACCTCAGATTTAGTCTCATCAATCATTGATCCACGTTGTCTTTCCATCAACAACTTTCAAGACTCGTTCTTAAACGCTTTATGAGATTTTGAAGATCAAGGCAAAGCATTGATTATATTCTCAATTATGCTCTAAGTCTTAAATCTAGGTATTTATGGGAAAACCTTAAAGACTTAAAAGATTTAGTTGGAGCTGTAGCTGTTAAAAACTTGCAATCCACAACATAATACAATACATTTTTTTAGTATGAAAATCAATATGTGCCACAATCCATATCTTATCTTACACATATTTTAAGATACATGTTAGATATTATACAGTTATTTTTCCCTTTCCTTTTATTTTCTTATTGTATCGTGGGTCCCATGAGCATGTATATATATATAAGTCCAATATGTAATGCAGTAGTTTAATGAACATTATAAAAATTAGGGATTCTCCCTTTCCTCTTCACATGGCATCGTGTCGTATGTGGAAACCTAATTTCTTTTCGCACCGTTTCCTTCCTGGCCACTTTATTCTCCTTTCGACCTCGGCCGCCGCCATCTTCAAGCCACAGGACTTTTCCGCCAACTCCTTCTTCGGCCGATGACCTTAGATTCCGAGGCGCACTAGACCGATCTACATGTTCGAGGGAAACCCCGCCGAAAATAACATCCACGCGCCGCCACACACGCCGCTCGTCAGCCTCGAGTTCCACGCGCCGGCCAAGTAGGACCCACTCTTCCGCGCCGAGATCTCCCACCCCGTGCTTGTCCGCACCGTTTGCAACTTTGGCCCGCGCACCTCCGCGAAGGCCATTCTTCCATTGTCTCGGTCACTTTTCTTTCATCTCAAGTTCCACACCTGATTCGCCTCCTATTAGGCTCTCTTCAATCCAAACGCTGAATATCTCAATCTCCGCTTAAGGGATATGGCGACTAAAAATTCTATTTTTACATTTGTTATCTCCGACTTCTACTATCACACGTAAAATTGGATTGCAGTAAGAATGTTCATCTTTTCTCGGTCACTTATGGAACCTCGCTGGTGACAAGTTATGGAGGATTCATCTATTACACCGAGGATGCTATACCTAATGTTAACAAGGTGCAATGAAAGAAAATAAATGCACAATTATAAAGTGACATGGCAATGGCTGATCCAAAATTTTACTTCATCTTCGCTACAAAACATGTTTAAAGCTTTAATCAAAGTAAAAAGTCCTATAGATGAATGATATCCAAATACTTTTATAAGGTGGTTTCGCTTATTGTCATTATCCACAAATGTGACATGGATTTATCTAATTATATTGGCCGTATCGCTTCTTAAGGAGAGTTCTAACATCGATGCCTCTTACTAGTGATGTCGGGACTCAACAAACGATTGACAAGTTCTTCATGGTCCTTACTCTTATCGGGCCTTCCTCGGATTCGAGACTGTAGTCCGAGATAAGATTAACCATCATCCCATCCTTGGATGATGCTTTTGCTTGCCTCCTTCGTATCTCCTCCACTTAGACTTTGCCATCTGATAGCACTTCAGATTCTTCTGTGTTAGTTTCTCAAACTAACCCTCGGGGAGGATGCAGTGGTAATCGGAGTAGAGGACAACGTCCTCACTGCACCTATTGCAATAAGCTTGGCCACACTTCAGATCGAGCACGCTATACGGATGCTCTCCCCGCACTACTCCACGTGGCCCACTATCCGATTCTAATTCAAACCTGCTCTCAGACCCGAAATGCTCCACATCTCGTATTTCCCCACCGATGCTGAGTGGCGATGGCTATCTTCACACAAAACAAGTCACCTTTATGCCGCCCGGGATTGCACGCTCCGCCCGCCTTTATTCATACATTTTCTCTCGACCTTGATTCTAGAACGAAAAGCCTGATCACATATCCGGTAATAAAGATCTTTTCTTTCTCTACTACTACTTACTTTACCCACTGCTACCTTAGCTTAATGGTTCTCAAACCCGTGGGCTAAAGGTATTGGTTTGGCACATCCTTCCCTTCCCTACCTCTCACTTCGTCCTTTATACTCCCTTGAAGTGTCCTTTAATCTTATTTCCATCAAGAAATCATCAGATTTTAATCATTCCATTATTTTTTTGATAAATTTGTGGACTTTTGACTGAGTACGGGGAAGACAATTGGCATCAGACGTGAGTCTCAAGGCCCTATCACCTTACCCTCGAAATCATCTCCCAGCTTCTTGCGTTTCCACCGACAAGGTCGCTTCTCCTCATCCACAATCGTCCTGGGTCACCCCTAGTGGCTTCTAAGTTTCGTAAGACGGTCACCGCTTCTTCCACTTTGTCGCCACTTCGCGGTGAGTCCCTGTCACCAAAAACATACCTTCGTGTCTCGTTCCTAAAGCGTTTGAAAAATCGGGCAAAGTCTCATTTTGAACTTATCCACACCGATGTTTGGGGTTCTTGTCGGACTGCGTCTACTTTAGGATTTCAAAAGATTTTGTCACTTCTATACTGATGACTATTCTCGATGTCCTGGGTTTTAATGAAAATCGAAATGAAGTTATATTCCTATTTCCTTTAAATTTTATGTCGAAATCACCGCTCAATATTTCTATTTATGTTATGAGTGACAATGCCGCAGAAGTTTTTCGCACCCTTTATTTCATTTATGTCCCAACAATGGATCCTTCACGCCTTGCGCTCATACTCCTCAACAAATGGGTGGTAGCCGAACATAAGAACCATCATCTTATCGAGATACCGTACTTTCCTCTTCCATTATCATGTTCCTTTTCGTTGGGGACGTTATTCTGCGCCTTGTTATTTGATTAATCGTATGCCCTCATCCTGTTACATGATCAGACTCCTCATTCAGTTCTTTTCCCTTACCAACCACTTTATTTCCTTCCTCCTCGTCTTTATCAGATTTCATGGTTCATATTCTCACTCTAGGACAAGATAAGCTTTTCGCCAAAGCCACGAAATGCATCTTCTGGGCTACCTCGACTCTAAGGGTTAATATCATTGCTATTCCCCGTAATTCATCGATACTTTCTCTCACCGATGTCACCTTCTTTGAGGACTCCACCCTCTTCTCCTTCCTTCTCCGAGTCTCTTCCTCGTTAATTAAGTCTTACCCTTCCCATCATCTCCTAAACTTTATATGTGATGATGTACCTCTCGAATTACTCTTCAGTTTATCATCGCCGCTATCGTCTGCTTGTTCCTCTCTTCTCGCCGAGGCCTCTCAGCCGACTTACTTCCTATCCTCCTTCAACCTTCCTCCTACCTCTAAGCCATTTTGCCGATAACTTACCCATTGCTTCTTCGTAGTTGCAATCGATCTACTAGCAATCCTCATCCTATTTACAATTTTTTGAGTTACCATCGATTATCTTCACCCTACTCTGCATTTGTTTATGCTATATCCTCTGTTTCTCTTCCTAAGAACACCAATAAAGCTCTTCCCATCCCAGCACGACAAGAACATAGATTAAATGTAAATTTTGTGCGGGGGTCATTTGCACTCCACCGCACTTGAGATCTCGTTGTTTTACCCTTTGCAAGGTTCCAAAGAAGGTCATTGCTTATACGCTAAGGTTTGTCTGATGGTCGTTGATCGCCTTAAGACTCCACTTGGTTGCTAAAGGATATACTCAAAGTTTATGGTTTCCTGATTATGGCACATCTCTCCTCGTTGCTGGGTGATTGCTTCGTCCGGTCTCCTTCTCTCCATGGCCGTTTATGTGTTCTCGTTTTATCGCCTGGATATTACAAATGCCTTCCTTCCACGATCTCTGCGCGAAAGAGATGGAGCAACCACCCGGGTTTCATGTTCAGTGGGAGTCCTCGTTTAGTGTGCAGGTTACGCCGTTCTTTATATGGCTTGAAACAATCTCCTCGAGCATGGTTTGGCAGTTTTTGTTCCGTTTAAGAATTTGGCATGCTTTGCAGTACAATAGACCATTCAGTTTTTTATCATCATAACTCTTCGGGGCAGTGTATTTATTTGGTTGTTTATGGACGACATCGTCATTACAGTAAAGGATCAGATGGTATCTTAAACTAAAGCAACACCTTTTCACCCACTTTCTCACTAAAGACTTGGGGAAACCTGGGCATTTTATGGAATTGAGATAACTCAATCTAGTTCTGGTGTAGTCATTTCCTAACGGAAGTATGCTTTAGACATCTTGGAAGAAACCGGTATGTTAGACTGTAAACTAGTAGACGCTCCTATGGATCCTAAAGTTAAACTTGTACTAGGACAGGGGGAGTCTTTAGGACATCCTGGGAGATATCGACGACTCGTAGGTAAATTGAATCCACTTCACCACATTCCGGCCGACATTTCTTTCATGAATATTGTTACCAATCTTATAGTCAATGATTGATAAAGCCACTGTGGATGTTGTAATCCGCATTCTTCGATATATCAAAAGTACACCAGGCCAAGGTGTGTTGTAATGAATAGAGTGTCATACCGCGCTGTTTGCCATACTGCATTTAGATTAGTCAGTTTCACCACAGATAGACGCTTCACTTCGTGGTACCGTGGTTTTCATTGGTGGTAACCTAATTTCCCCGAAGAGTAAGAAACAAATATACGGGCCGTATCTAGCGCCGAAGCCGAGTATCGAGCCATGACTCGCAACATACGTAAACAGCATACCGGCATTAATTCCTCTTCCAGAGTTAAAATTTGGAAAAGGATGAACCGATGAAGCCTATCTCGTGAGCAACTAGGTTACTTTGCATATTGCATCCAATCCAATCTTCCAATGAAGGACTCAAACACATCAAGCTCGACTTTCACTTCATTAGAGAGAAGATCGTGATCGTGATGCTACATTATTTCACATAATTCAACGATCAATCAGCTGCATCTTTACTAAATCTTTGAGTGTCTTAGAATTAAATACATTTGTAATTAAACTGTACAAGATAATGACATATATGCTCTAACTTGAGGGGGAGTGTTAGATATTGTACAATTATTTTTCCCTTTCCTTTTATTTTCTTACTGTATTGTGGGTCCCATGAGCATGTATATTTATATAAGTCCAATATGTAATGCAGTAGTTTAATGAACATAATAAAAATTAGGGATTCTCCCTTTTCTCTCTTCACAATACACAACAAGATAAATGATACAAGGGTACAGTAATAATATATCTTCAACTATTTTAAATATTTTTTATTATCTACATTAAATTGTTTATTTCCTAAGGAAGCTATGATGATGAATATTAAAAATTGGAACTTTGGAGATGAGATATATAGACATGTGTATCAACAATACTTATAGTAGGTACATATATTATTTGGAACTAAAGATCAAATATAAGATTTGAAAATTTTATTTCTGTAAATTTGTGGGGATGTATATTTTTTTTGATCAGTAAAAATCAAGTATTATAAAAAGGAGAATTCCTAGGAGTACACAGGATGTGGACAAACTGTAATAAAGCCAAAATTAAGATAATAAAATAAACTTAAAATCATACCTACACCCCAACCATGTGAGGAAATCTAAATAGAGTTTGTATTAGCATTTATACGTGTTAGCCCAATTCCACAAATTGAGATAAAGTTAATTTTAACTCCGGGCCAGTAACCTCGCTTAACGCTAGCCTGTTTTTCTAGCACTCCAGAGCCCAAATGCACGAGGAGCCGTCCACATTTTTTTCCGCTTCTTTCCCACGACGACTCCTTGCCAAGCTAAAAGGGTATGAAGGACCGAATGTGGGAACACCCAACTAATCCTAACAATTGACAGAAACAAGTCCCACAACATTTTTGCACTTTTGCAATGGATTAGTAAGTGGTCTATGGTCTCCTCGTCCTCCTCACACAGAAAGCATCTGTTGGCGAAAGCCATTCCTCGGCGTTTGAGATTATCCAAAGTGAGTACTTTGCCTCATGTAGCTTCCCAAGTAAAGATTCCCATTTTTGGAGGCACGACTGAATTCCAGATCAAACGATGGGGAAAATCACAAGCGGGGGAGATATCATAACCTTTATACATGACCTTTACCGAGAAACTTTTTACCTTAACTTCCTTCAATAAAAGCATATCTTCACCCGTTGGTCGAAAAATTTGATCGCGAAGGGTTTGTAGGAATCTTGTCATCTCTTCAATCTCCCAATCGTTGAGAGGTCTTAGGAACATTGGGGACCAGCATCCAGCCCCTCCCCCACTATCCCACATGTCTGCAACCATGGCCTCCTTATTCAGAGCTAAATTAAAAAGGACGGGATACCTAACACACAATGCCTCCTCTCCACACCAAACATCCTTCCAGAAGTTGATCCTTCTTCCATCCCCAAGGGCAAAGACCGAGTTCTGGAAAAAACTGGGCCACTCTTTCCTGATATCCTTCCATAAACTAGTCCCATAACCACCTCTGATATCACTGGTATGCCAACCACCAGAAGACTCGCCAAATTTACTGCAAATAACCTTCCTCCAAAGCGAGTTCCTTTTGTTGGCAAACTGCCAACTCCATTTGCTAAGCAGCGCCTTATTCATCTTAGAGAAGCTTTTAATCCCGATGCCACCTTTGCTTTTATCAGTGCACACAGTGGCCCATCTCACTAAAAAAAACTTCCTATCATGGTCGCTCCCTCCCCAGAGAAACTGCCTTTGGATCTTTTCCAATCTAGCACACACCTTCTGTGGCATTCGGAAGAGAGAGAGGTAATAAATTGGAAGACTGGACAAGGTGCTGCGAATGAGCGTAGCCCGCCCTCCCTTAGATATATACTGTATCTTCCAAGAAGCTAGCCTCTTTCGAAATCTCTCTTCGATCGAGTCCCATACTCCTAAAGCCCATGTTTACACCTAGGAAGGCCTAGGATGTGGAAGGATCTCAGCTTTTGTAATTCTAATCTCAGAAGCACCTCCACTGCTATCCATTGACCAATTGAATGATTTCGCTTTGTTTGCTAATTTTCTCGCCTCCGATAACGCTCTCGAACTACATCGTAACCAGCCAGATACTCTTAACTAATCTTATTAGCCTCAAGTAAAATAAGCGTGTCATCAGCATAGAGGAGGTGGGAAATAACCTGATCCCCCCCTCTCCCATCTTCCATCCTGCTACTTCGTAAAGATACTTTCCTTCAATCGCATCGGTTTATCACAACTGCTTCTTCCATTCCAACTTACAAAGAGATAGGAGAGGGAAATTGAACTTATCAAAACTCTAGTA